>OY998241.1:81662931-81995431 GCA_963922005.1 Cornus suecica
TATTGAATAAATGAATCCACATTACATGAGCATTTATTATACACCATCAAAAAAGAAAAAAAGAATTGTGTGAACTGTGTGTAAACTAAAAATTTCCAAAAAAAAAAAAAAAACTGTGTGTAAACTAATATATAAAAGAAGAATAAAATCTAATTTAATCTTGTTTGGAAGCATAAGAGAGGTAAATGAGAAGCAAAATGAGCAAAACTAGGAAGAGAAAAAGAATATAGGAGGGAGGTGGGCCCACCGGACCGGGACCCATTAGTAGAGGAAGAAAGAGGAGACATGCAACCACAATGAGCATCATCATTAGTGATCCAACCCCACATTTATATTCCTCCTCAATCTTTTTGTATCCCTCCATTTTCTTCTTCAATTTCAACTTCTATGTATGTATGTATGTATCACCAAAGAAGAGACACCAATTTTTCTAATGTAACCAACCAAGAAACAAGCAATGGCTTGTTTGTTTGGAGGGTGATTTGAGTGTGGTGTATCAAAATGGTGTCACGACTATGGTTTATATATATATATATATGTGCGTGTGTGTTGTATCTATGTGCGTGTGTGTTGTATCGGCAATTGGGCATTTATGGTGTCGTTTGGCAGGAGATGCACCGGTTGGGTAATTGGCTAAGGATTCAAATGCTCAGACAGCGTTTAGTAGAACGTTGTAACCTTTTGTGCCCAAAGGTCCACCATTTTCTCGCATAGCCTTTTAACGCAATTAATTAATTAATTTGCTTTTTGGGCATCATTTTATTGATTTTTTGTTTTTCAGTCCAAATTCGGATTCGGATTATATGTATATAAACATTCATGTGGTGCGGGATCACTGTAATCTTATATATTTTTAAAGAATGGATAAGAATTCAGATTACAAATTAACAACTTGGTGATAATGAGACTGGTTTAAAACGATCAAATTCGAATTACACATTAACAACGATCAAATTCGGATTACAAATTAACACCACGATGATAATGAGACGGGTTTAGAACGAATTTTGTTATCAACTATTTTCTGTCTCCTAAGAAAATAATTCTTACCATTTTCGTCTCAATTCTAAATATGAGTTTCTAATGTACATTATTATCTCTAAAATGACATGACTGGACCAACGAAGTAGTTGGGGGAAATTGTCCTCCCTGATCACCACCATCCCCATCACAAAACTTTGAACTATAAATCATTATTTCGTATTAAAGGGGGTAATCACAACACTAGAGCACTTTAAGGCATTAGACATGAAAAAATTAAAATTTAAATGAAAAAAAGTAAATTTAATATTTTTTTCCAAACAGCGCGAAGCATCAACCAGTGTGTCTCCACAAACAACACAACGTATCCAACTTACTGATATATAACTTACATATACATAGTATATGTGTTGATAGAAGAAATGATGTACCGCATACCGCACCAAAGTGAATCAATGATTTCGTCTGGAGATCATATTGGAATTATAGTTTCCGGTTGAGGTTTCAATTTCGGTATCCATTGCGGTATTGGTATAACGAATTCGGACAATATCAATTTATAAAATGAATATCGGTGCTAAATAAAAATATCAGTACTTTTCTAAAATGTTATGAATCGGACGATATGTAACTGTTTCGGTATCAATAAAAATATCAGCATTTTCCTAAAGTGCTATGAACCGGACGATACGTAACGGTTTCGGACGATACCGCGAACTATGAATGGAATACACATATATATATATAGATATCACAAATTGTCTTACAATTAAACAAACCATCATAGTTGAAAAGGAAGAAGATGATTATAGTTAAAACTGCACTCAGCCATGGATTAATCCACTCTCAAGTTAACACATTGCTCATGGAGTACAAGAAATCACAAGAAAATATTGACTGTAGTGTATCATTATCACAAAATTGATTTGCAGTTCCATAAAACAAAAAAAGAGGAGAATTTTGTTTCATGTCTAGACTAAATCTAAACCTTTGAGACTACATGGAATGCTCTAGTCATGGGAAGGAGATTCAATGCACTTCCTTTTCCTCTCAAGTTGATCATCTTCGTCTTCATTTTCTTCCCCTTCTTTATTACATTGATCTTCTTCGGTATCAGCTTCGAATCTTTTCCTTTGAGGAATTACCTGAAAGAATGAAGCCTTCCAATCTCTTGTTTCCAAGAACTTGAGGAGTATCTCTATTACTTGATTCACGGTAAGGACCTGCACTCATAAGCAGAATGGGTAGAACGTTAAAAAAATCGTCACTTTGTACGAGGATTCATGATCGACACTGTTCAAGAGCACGATCTTTTTAGGTTGCTAATAAAAAACAATGAATGGCGTCTTTAAAGGTCTCTAGAAAGGAGTTTGTATGCAAATATTCTAAAAGAGCAATCATGCATCCGTGATTTCTATCCAATAAATTCCCTTTCTCCAACCCCAACGAAACCAGGATTTTAATCTACCAAAAGCTTATTAGTTAGGCTGCTTATTACCTTCATAATGTTAGTTATATGTCATATGTTCCTTCATACAAATTGAATTGATAAAATAGATTCACTAATGAAAAATATTCTGCTAACATAATTAAGAATCTGAATATCAACTAAACTATATTCAAAACCACATTTGACAGTACAGAAGTACCTCCAATTTCGTGAGCAATGCACCTATGCAGGAGAAAATTCACTAATAATGTATTAAATTGCGAAGTACAAGAATCTAATTTGCAGTTTGTACAAGTTTTACAAAATATTGTTATAAAATCTCATAAGTGATGGTGTTTAGCAGTATAAATAGCTCTCCCGATTGCGCTCCTGGGCTAACCAATGGCTGCAAAGTCCACTATGACCAATTAGAGTCCGAAGAACATACCACCACGAGTCTTCGAATGTTTCACAGCACTACCCACTAAGAGTGAGAAAAAAGAAAAAAAAAACTCGTGTAAAATTGTCCATCTTAGCCTCCTAAATTTGATTCTGGGGCATACTTAACTTGTAAAACAGATCGTATTCTACATCTCTAAATCTTTGCATCACAATTGTCTTCCTTGACAAACTGAGAGAATCAATTGTAAATGAGTTCCAGTTTTAGTTATGACATAAGTTTTGCAGCTTCACTCCACATTCCTATTTTACCAAATGTTCTTTCCATTCATTTATATGCAGTGTGAGTAACACAAATTATAGAGCAACTGCTGCCAAAGTAATACCCACCCAAAACCAAAAGAGACCAAAAATTGCGCACACCACACATGTTTACTTTTGCTTTAAAAATTAATTTATATCCCAATAAGAAAAGGTGTCCATAAAAGAATTTCCAGGAGGCAACAAAAAGGGTAAAGACCAACCATACCTGGGAGCTAGACATCTTAAGGTAGTTCCCTATAGGAAGTTTAGCCGTTTGAATCCCCTGCTCTTCTGCTTTCTTCATGGTTAACCCTTTCCACCGGTTACGATCCACTAACCCACCGATGATGTATATTTTCTTTAGATCAAGTTCGTCCAACGTAGTTTCGGAATCTGCTGTCAGATATACCAGATTTTCCTTCTGATCTTGAAATGTTTCAATATACGGTCGATTTTCCTTCTCAATTACCCACTTGTCAAACCCTGGGAGCCTTTGCAGTTGGCTTTCCATCTCTCCCTGGCACCCGGCCAACCAGAGATGGCCCGGCGTATCACATTTTCCATTTACTGCATAGCAATACATTATCTGCATGTTTTCATCAATAAAAGTCAGTGCACTGGTAATCATAAAACAATGTAATGCTAATTTTACAAACATAAGAAATATAAATAAAAATTAACCATAACAATAAACACATATATATATAGAAGTAATGATCTCTTGCTCCTCACTGTAAAGCAAGAAATTCATACACACCAAGCATATGGAATGTTAGAGGTGATGAGTGTGAATAAAACAATTACCATAAAAAACTTGACAACCACATTGAACAGTTAGTGATTGGTGTATATGCGTTTTCTTACCCACCGGTGAGCAAGAGATCATTTTTGTGTGTATATATATATCAAAGTACATTTTTTTGCTAATGAATACTCAACTAATATACAATTCGATAAAAATAAATTCAAATGTTCATTTAATCAGATAGTCCCAAAAGAGCATTGTCATTCCTGGGTTTATGATTATAGTATTGTCCAAACTATAAAATTGCACAAGAATATTAGGGTTTATGTAAGGGTTTTTCACCTCCAAGGATCTATAATTGCCTCAAAAGGTCCAATATATACACAATTTGGAACCTTTTAATAACAGTAAATAAGAGCTTATGAAAATTGAACATTTTGGCATAGACAATAACTATATAATCACAAAATCCAATGTTCTAGGTCACAATTACAGCCCCATTTTCATGGTCATCCATTTCAGCAGAACAATGTGAACGAATATACATACATACACATATATATATATATATATATATATATATGTTCCCCCAAATATAAGCAGTGAAAATTTTTAACAAAAAAAATAGCCCAAATAGAAAGAAAAATTAGGGCAAAGTGAAGAAGACCTGTTGAACAAGGCTGTTGATCTCTGACGGCGTCATGAGATCGGAGAACTCGAGGTCGACGACGATGTTCTGACCCTGTTCTCTGGCTCTGGTGAGTCTCTCCATCTTCTTCCCTCTCTCCTCCGACCTCTTATCCATCCTCTCCTTCCTCATCCCCTTCCTCGACTCGATCAGCTTCGACCTCTCCTCCTCCGAGAGCTTCGACAGCTTCTCCTCCCATTCCTTTCTCTTCCTCTCCCCTTCCCTCCTTTTCTGCTCTTTCATCGCCGCCTTCTTCTCCGCTTTCTTCGCTTCGAATCTCTGCTGCTTCAACAGCTTCTTCTGCTGGTTCTTCGACATTAGGGTTTCGGAGGAAGCTGGAGGTTGAAGACGATGGGGTTTTTCGTCATTGCTGGGGTTTTCAGGGGTGTTTTCGTCATTTTCAATGGCCTCCATGGTTTGCATTTTGAGCAGAGACGAGAGTCGCTGTAAATTGATGGTTTTGTTTGTGATTCGACTGGAAGGCCACAGAATCAAACGGCGTCGTAACGAAGTATTAGTTTGTGTAGTAGTAGAATATAAGGGGTTGTTTGGATGGATGGAATTGAAGGGAAAATGAAAGTAAAGAAAGAGAGGGAGAGTTATTTTCATATTGGAGTCATTGAGAAAAAGGCAAAATGAGGAGTAAGAATAATTTGGAGGGATGTATTTGCCATCCTTGGCAAGTGGTACAAAAATCCAAATAAGCTCTTCTTCTTTGTGAGAGAATACTCTTATTTATGTATTTTCATACATAGTTGAGAGAGGAAAGAGGAGTGATAAATTGCCACTTCATTTCACTTTCAAAATATAATTTATTATAAATTTTATTTTAAATGTGTTTAAAATTTTCATTTAAGACTATAATCTGAATAGTACGTATCGAATTAACTAAATATAAAATCACCCAAAATTATAAGGGACATTTGAAAACAATAAGTGACATAATTTAAAAATTACCGACATTATATTGATATAGATACAATAATTCAACTGTAATTGGTGTAACATCAATTAATTAATTTCTCTTATCAGTTTATTTTGTTGCAACATCTATTTATGGCAACAAGTATTTATCTTAGTGTTTAAATCACAATAAAGGTGTATTACCCATGCATATTTTGTAGATTTTTATAGTAATTTTTAACGATTTTGGTCCTGCTAATGTCATGATGATGTCATAATCACGACTCGAGGTTATGAATTGTGACAATTCGGATATGTCACAAATATTAAATGCGTCTGACTCATTTGAATATTTTATAAGAACAACACAACTCCAATACGGTCCGAAAAGATCAAACTTTACTTTGTTTCGATCAAGTCAAGTTGCTCGATCATCTCAAATTCCATACAGAGATAGTTCCTATGTTTAGCCTCAAGTTAATCTTTGATGAGCCACAAACATATACAAGTCTATCCATTAGTATTCATGATTGGCTCTATTACTAAATAAGTTTACACTTTGAGTTCAAACTTAGCTATTTATTTAATAATGGAGTTTGAATTAAATTCAAATATTCGGTTCATTTGCGACCTGACTATCTGTATCACCAATAATTGAAACAAAACTTTGGTTAATATTGTCAAATACTAAAATCCAAGAGCAAAATGATAAAGCCATGCAACTATTTCAAATTATCCATACTAGGCTCCACAATTTTATACCATTCTTTAATTCCCGTAATATGTAGTGTTTGATACTTATTCAATAGCTTAATTATTCAGTTAAAAATAGTAACACAATCTGAATATTGCACAATTTTAACTAATGGAAATTTCATATTACCAAAGCCTATAAACTTATTAATTATTGGGTTAATAGCAAAAAAAACCCTCAACTATACCCTCTCTCTAACTAAACCCCCTAATGTGCACTAAGCCCC
The DNA here is from genome assembly GCA_963922005.1 of Cornus suecica. NCBI lineage: Eukaryota > Viridiplantae > Streptophyta > Magnoliopsida > Cornales > Cornaceae > Cornus > Cornus suecica. Next base: position 81,669,360 of record OY998241.1, read on the forward strand.
CCTAAATTATACTTTTAGTGCTGAAAACTGTTGAAAGTTAGGTTTTGAAAGTTAGGTAAATTGGTCAAATAAAACCCAAGCAACCCATGTGTTATTCATGTGGATGTCATGGATGCTTCTTTCTAGTCAAATAAGGTTTGGCAAGTTTTAGTAGGTGAGTTGCCATTTTTGACAAAAAATGAAACTCATGTAATGTGTGTGTATTAGTTTATTGTGTGTTTAGGATTTGTAAGCCTATAAAAGGCATATGTAACCACTAGTTTCACATCAAGCAATCTTACAAGGAATTCTTTCCTTAGTTCTCTCTTTCCCTCATTTATATTTTGTTCTTCATAAATTCTAGTGTGATAGTGTATCTTTGTGTTCCAACAAGTGGTATCAGAGCCAACGATCCCGAAGTTTCAAATTGAATCATGTCTGCAAACAATTCGATTCATTTACAACTTCCAAAGCTCACCGGAAAAAACTACAATAGTTGGTCCGTCCAATTAAAAGTATTTTTTCGGTCCCAAGATTTATGGAATTTGGTGGAGACCGGCTACATCGAAGTAGCGGACTCAAAAGTATTTGAGGCGTTGAAGAAAGAGGAGAAAGATGCATTGATCGAGATCCGGAAAAAGGATCAAAAGGCATTATATGCCATTTTTCAAGCCGTAGACGAGTTGGTATTTGAAAAAATAGCGGCGGCAGAAACGGCACATACGGCGTGGGATATTTTGCAAAAATCCTACAGAGGCGATGATCGGGTCAGACGAGTGTGACTACAAACGTTGAGAGGTGATTTCGAATCTCTAACCATGGGTGATTCGGAATCAACCTCGGCGTACATCGATCGGGTGCAATCCATCGTTAATCAATTGAAGGTTAATGGAGAAATGATTGATGATCAAAAGATCGTGGAAAAGGTTTTAAGATCTTTGACCACAAAATTTGATTATGTAGTGGCGGCGATCGAAGAAGGGCAAGACATATCAACCATGTCCATCGAACGGTTGATGGGTTCATTAGGCTCTCACGAGCAAAGGATGAACCAGAAGGCCAACAACTCTAGCACGGAGCAGGCGTTGCAGAGCAGATTTGTTTCAACAAATCGAGGGGGCAGTCAAGGACGGCGAGGTCGAGGTCGCGGACGCAGTCGTGGCAGAGGTAGAAATGACTTTGGAGGTCGTAGTGGTAATACCGAAACACGTGACAAAACCAACGTCAAATGCCATCGATGTCAACGGTTCGGACATTACAAAAATGAATGTCGAACCCATATGCCGGACGAAAAAAATGAGTATGCAAATCTTGCTGACATAGAAGAAAACATAGCTCTAGCTTGCAACGATGTTGGGCCAGATGGCGTATGCACAAATATATGGTATTTGGATACCGGATGTAGCAACCACATGTGTGGGAAGAAGGAACTATTCTCACACTTGGACGAATCGTTTCGCGGTGAAGTGAATTTTGGAAATCGATCCAAAGTTCCTGTAATGGGCAAAGGTGACGTAAAAATTCTATCGAAAGATGGCACCGATGTCACTATTGCTGATGTTTTTTTTGTGCCGGCAATGTTCTGGAATTTGTTGAGTATGGGACAACTTTCAGAAAAAGGGCATGACATTCATATTTTGGATGGTGTGTGTGCCGTTCATAGCAAAAACGGGAAACAAGTGGCAAATGTGCAAATGACAAAGAATAGAATGTTCCCATTGGATCTTTACACAAAAACCGAGGTGAATCTGATGGCGAGGTCGAAAGATATCAATTGGCTATGGCACCTTCGGTTCGGTCATCTAAACTTTCGAGGCTTGAGACTCCTGGTGCAGAAAAACATGGTAACGGGGTTACCACTAATCGATGCTCCTGATCACCTATGCGAAGGATGCCTTCTCGGAAAACACCACCGAGAATCTTTTCCAATTGGAAAAACGCGAAGAGCCAAACAATCGTTGGAGTTGGTTCATACTGACATATGTGGACCAGTTGAGGTAGAATCTCTCGGGCACAAGAGGTATGTTCTACTTTTTGTAGATGATTTTTCTAGAAAAAGTTGGGTGTATTTTCTAGAACAAAAATCAGAGGCGTTTACAAAATTTAAAGAGTTTAAAGCTTTTGTTGAAAAACAAAGTGGCTTTAATCTCAAGACATTGAGATCGGATAGAGGAGGAGAATTCACCTCTAACGAATTCAACAATTATTGCAAATCTCAAGGGATAAAACGCCAATTAACCGCCAGTTATACACCTCAGCAGAACGGTATAGCTGAAAGAAAAAACAGAACCATTTTTGAAATGGTAGAAGCATGTTGAAAGCCAAAAGTTTGCCAAAGTCTTTTTGGGCAGAAGCTGTTGCATGTGCTATATATCTATTGAATAGGTGTCCAACGAAGAGTGTTTTGGGAAAAACTCCACATGAAGCATGGAGCGGTAGCAAACCGGATGTTTCACTCCTACGAGTATTTGGGTGCGTCGCATACACTCATGTACCAGAACAACGGAGAAAGAAACTTGATGACAAAAGCCAAAAGTGTATCTTCATCGGCTACAGTGAGGTAACTAAAGGTTATAAGCTTTATAATCCTCTCACAAAAGATGTTATTGTAAGCCGAGATGTCCAATTCATCGAGGATGATACTTGGGCATGTAATCAAACACCACATGCGGAGCAACGTGTCATCATTGAAAATGAACCAGAAGAAACAAGTGATTTCTCTTCACCGGACAGTTCATCACATTCACCAACATCTTCACCGGCACCTGCAGGTCGTCCAAAGCGAACGCATATGATGCCTGCACGTCTCCAGGATTATGTGGTCACAAATGATAATGATGATGATTTTACTGATGAAACTCTAGTAAATTTTTGCTTATTTGCTGATTGTGATCCAGTTTCATATAAGGAAGCAGAGAATGATGAGCGGTGGATCCATGCAATGAACGAGGAGATTCATGCAATTGAGAAAAATGATACCTGGGAGCTAACTTCTTTACCTGTCGGAAAGAAGTCAATTGGTGTCAAGTGGGTGTACAAGACAAAATATAAACCAAATGGTCAGGTGGATCGATTAAAGGCGAGATTGGTAGTCAAAGGCTATAAGCAGAAGCCAGGAATTGACTACTACGATGTATTTGCACCAGTGGCAAGGATGGATACGATCAGAATGACTATAGCACTTGCAGCTCAAAACAGGTGGAAGATTCATCAGATGGATGTCAAGTCCGCCTTTCTCAATGGCGTTCTTGAGGAGGAGGTATATGTTAACCAACCACCTGGTTTTCTTAAAAGAGGTCATGAAAAACTAGTGTACAAGTTGAAGAAGGCGTTGTATGGACTGAAGCAGGCACCACGTGCCTGGTACACACAGATCGACACATACATGCTGAAAGATGGATTCCAAAAATGTCCTCATGAGCACACCTTTTATATCAAATCAAAGACTAATGGTGATATAATGATTGTATGCCTTTATGTTGATGATTTGATATTTACAGGAAATTGCGAGACGATGTTTACTGAATTCAGGGAGGCGATGACTCGCCAGTTCGAAATGACGGATATGGGATTGATGTCATATTTCTTAGGCATCGAAGTGCATCAAACTGAAGATGGCATATTTATTTCACAAAATAAATATGCAAATGATATTCTCAAAAAGTTTCATATGGATTCAAGGACGCCAATTCGGACTCCAGTGGCAGAACGTCTGGAGATGAGGAAAGAAGGAAGCGGTGAACTGGTAAACCCAACATATTTCAAAAGTATAGTCGGTAGTCTACGTTATTTGACTTCCACTAGACCAGATATTGTTTATGGTGTGGGGCTTATCAGTCGGTTCATGGAAACACCTCGACAATCACATCTACAAGCAGCAAAGCGGATCTTACGGTACGTGAGTGGTACTCGGGATCATGGAGTTTTTTATACCTATTCTGACGATTTCAGTCTAGTAGGCTATACAGACAGTGATTGGGCAGGTGATGTGGAGACTCGGAAAAGCACTTCCGGGTATGTTTTCTATCTGGGAGAAGGAGTGTTCTCTTGGTCCTCGAAGAAGCAACAAGTTGTTGCATTGTCAACAGCGGAAGCGGAATACATGGCAGCTACATCGGCAGCATGTCAAGCTGTATGGTTACGCCGCATGCTGGATGAGTTACACTACGAACATGGAGGTCCAACCAAAATCATGTGCGATAATAAGTCAGCAATTGCACTTGCTAAAAATCCAGTGTTTCATGGTCGAAGCAAGCATATTGGGATCAAATATCATTACATTCGAGATTTGGTCAAAGATGGAGAAATCGAACTAGATTTTTGCAGGTCAGAAGATCAAGCGGCAGATATTTTGACTAAACCGTTAAAATCTGAAGTGTTTGAAAAATTGAAGAATATGTTGGGGTTATTAAAGACCAATTTAAGGGAGGTTGTTGAAAGTTAGGTTTTGAAAGTTAGGTAAATTGGTCAAATAAAACCCAAGCAACCCATGTGTTATTCATGTGGTTGTCATGGATGCTTCTTTCTAGTCAAATAAGGTTTGGCAAGTTTTAGTAGGTGAGTTGCCATTTTTGACAAAAAATGAAACTCATGTAATGTGTGTGTATTAGTTTATTGTGTGTTTAGGATTTGTAAGCCTATAAAAGGCATATGTAACCATTAGTTTCACATCAAGCAATCTTATAAGGAATTCTTTCCTTAGTTCTCTCTTTCCCTCATTTATATTTTGTTCTTCATAAATTCTAGTGTGATAGTGTATCTTTGTGTTCCAACAAAAACCCCCCAAACTATAGTTTTTTCAGCACAGTTATAATACCGTTAAGTGAAATTGAATTGGGATTCCCTGAATTTTTTGTTAATTTCGCTCGTCCCCTGAGATTTTATTTTCCTTGCAATGACACCCCCTTGAAAGGGTGAAATGATCGGAATGCCCTTGTTTTGTCTCCCCTATTTCATGAAATAAATATCTAGGTGGTGAAATTACCTCCATGCCCTAAGATTAGAACTCTATAATATTTGGGGATATTTTCAAATATTTTTTTCAAAATAAAAGTTAAAGAAAAGAGGTTGAAAATATTTCAAAACTTTTAAATAATAATAATAACTAATTAATATGCTTTACTTGAAGTGTAACTCTGATGAATATTTCAAAAGATATAGAGTAAGGAGCTATAAATATTTTCATATTTTTTTTAAAAAATAATTAATTAATATATATTAATTAAAATGTAACTCTAATGGATATTTCATAAAATATGGAGTAAAGATATAAGACAAATATATTTTGGCAAACAACAAGTGTTAACCCTTTAAAATAAGATTGTCAAAAACTTGTAACCCCTGGATTCATTTAAAATTTAATGGTCTAGTTTTTCGAATATTTATCAAGATGGAAATTGCAGGTTGATAATTTATTTCTTAGTTTTCATTCAAAATTTTATTTTTGAATGAGTTTTTTTCTTGTAAGTATTATTATTATTAGTTACATAGTTGTCTTTCATCAAGCAACAAGCCACAATCATTATAGAGAATCTCATATGGCCAAATTTTGTTCAAAATATTTTCCTTAAATGAAGTTGGAGTCTTACTAGAAGCAGTGTGTGACATAGAAATTCAAGTGAATGACAAAAATGTTACCTTAAAGTTTCAATGTATATATGCGGTCGTAAAAAATTAGTTATTAGAAAGTGAGTAATTATTAGGTTGAAGATTTGGAATAGGAAGTCACAAAATTTGTTCTTAACGATTAACACTTGTTGCTTGCCGAAATATATTTGTCTTATATCTTTACTCCATATTTTATGAAATATCCATTAGAGTTATATTTTAATTAATGTATAGTAATTAATTAATATTTTTAAAAACATATGAAAATATTTATAACCCCTTACTTTATATCTTTTGAAATATTCATTAGAGTTACACTTCAAGTAATGCATATTAATTAGTTATTATTATTATTTAAAAGTTTTGAAATATTTCCAACCTCTTTTCTTTAACTTTTATTTTGAAAAAGATATTTGGAAATATCTCCAAATATTATAGGGTTCTAATCTTGGGGCATGGAGGTAATTTCACCACCTAAATATTTATTTCATGAAATAGGGGAGACAAAACAAGGGTATTCCGGTCATTTAACCCCTTCAAGGGGGTGTCATTGCAAGGAAAATAATATTTCAGGGCGCGAGCAAAATTAACAGGAACTTCAGGGGATCCCAGTATAATTTCAATTAATGGTGTTATAACTGTGCAAGAAAAACTATAGTTTGGGGGGTTTTCAGCACAAAAAATAGTTTAGGGGGATTTAGTAAGAGAGAGGGTATAGTTCAGGGGGTGTTTTGCTATTAACCCTTAATTATTATGCAGCAAAATATTTCCATGTCAGTAATTTTAACGTGCGTCCAAAAACTTTACAATGGCAAACATGTAAATCTGGTTTCAAAAGGGACAGAGGGGCAGTTTCGAAAGTGTGTGACACTAGTTGAGTGACATGCCGAACGTATTCGCTTCCCGACAAAACATCGACTTCGTGGCGTTGCCGTGACTCGACTCCAGACATGTGCTTCACTTTATATTTTACTTATTTTCAGTCCTCCACCATTTTGACTAATTTATTTTCATTCATATCCCTAGTCATATTAAACTACTTGTGTATAATATTTTTCCGTTAATCTTTAATTATTATTTTTAAATAAAATGTAATTTTTCATAATTATTTAAAGATCAATAAAAATGGTTAACTTTCCTACCAATAATGACCTAATTCTGTTACAATAGAAATTGTGGCAAATATTAATATTTTGATACTTTTTTCCATTAAATTTCATCTAGGAGGAGAATTTAATTTCTTTTATCTTTGATTTTTGTTCTTTAAATTCTAACTTTTCTACTAGCCATTATGTAATTTTGTTGTAGACTTGTAGTTGTAATTGTGTTTCTTGTGATGTAGGAAAATATTATGCAAGGTGTTAGGTGTTGTTAACTCACCAACCATATTCCAATTTTTATTTTTTACTTTGATTTTTACTTGTGAAGAAGCAGCAGGTTGAAGGAAAAAAAATCCTTTTGTTTCCCCTTAAAAATGATTAAGAGAAAAAAATAACTTCAAAGCAAAAAGGGACACAACAGACATAGCAAAGTACTTATATAGGTTTCTTATGCAAATAGGATAAGATACAGGGATACAAGAGCAAATCCCAATCTAAGAAAGAAAATCAAGTGATATATATACATAGTTACATACATAATATATATATATATATATATAGGTATAGGTAGGTCTGAAGTGACGAGTACACATTAAAGTCGGAGCCCAAATCGCTTCCTTGTTCGAAACCCTTATTTGTTTGGGTAAGTCCGAGTTGTCTTCATCGATGGTCCAGATAGAGCTGGTGTAGCTACCGAACCCAACCGAACCATGGCGCAGAAGCTCCAGCACCAGCTCAAGGAGCTCGGATCCAAGCTCGACGCCCCTCCGGCCAACAAAGACTCTCTCATCAAGCTATTGAAGGTTCGAATTTCGCGGCAATTTTTCTTTTTTACTCTGTGACCTAGTGTTCGTTTCAGTGTTTTCTTAGTTGAATTTGTGATTCGTGCTTGTAAATATACTCTTTTGGGTCTGTTTATGGTTTAGGTGGAAAGTTGGGTTGAATTAGGGTTCTTTTTGACCTAATGTTTTCCCTCTTTTTTGCGAATAGCAAGTGAATTTAGAAAGCCCAATCTTCATTATTCACGCACTTGATGCACTGCTTGTTTTATATGACAAACTAAATTGGGATTTTTTTATATTTTTTTAGATTCTAGCACTTAATTTTCTGGTTGGTTGTGAAGGTTGGGATATTATTATCAAATTTCTTAAATGTGACCTCTTCTCAGTTGAAAATTCACGTCAGCAAAATAAAATAAAAAAAGGTAATGGAATATTTATAAAATTTCTTGAGGATGATTTCTCTATGTGGAATTTTAGCAATGGAACATAAAAAATAAAAAAATTGATTTTGGAAAATCTTTTCATGGAGATATTTCACCATTAACAAGTAATTATTTGGTTGCTAAAGCTAACTTTGAGAAATCTCCTGACAATTTCTCTCTGTTTTGAATTCATAGTGTTTCTTTTTATTTTCACGAGACATAAGCAAAGATTTTGAAATACTAAAGGCCTTGTACCCTACTAGTATCTCCACCTGTAAAGTGGAAGGTGAAAGTTTGAGTCTCCATATGGGCAGATGGATACGTGAGTTTCTTCCCCAGAGCAAAGGAAAAATCTAACGATTTGAAAATTGATAGTTTTCCTTGCCTGCTTGGTTTATGAGTTTCTTTCCCCGTAAGGGTTAATGGGTGCGTGCCAAGGGGGAAGGAAAAATCTAAGGTTTGAAAGCGAAATTTTTTCCTTACCTGCTTGGGTGGAGAATAGTGATACTGCTTTAGCAAAGTAATCGTAAACGCAGCCTAAAAAAATACATGGCAATAACAAACACAATGAAACTTTTCACCTGTTGTCCCCAGTTAAGCATTAAAATGTATAAGTCGAATAAAAATGCCCCCAAACACATCAGAGAAATATAATGTTATGAGATTCTTGTGGCTTGGTATAGTGCTGAGGGAGGGAGGGAGGGAGGGAGGGAGAGAGAGAGACTTCTGACAATAAATGAATTCAATTAAGGCATAAACCTTCTCTAACTCCCAATCCTGAAAGTGTCTCACAAACTGCACATCCCAGATCAACCTACCAATATCAAGACGATAACAGTCGATTACCAGGGCATGCGTATTGCGAGCAATACCATATAACGGTGGAAAGGAAGAAGCCAAGGATCTCTCCCCACACCAGCAATCCATCCAGCCACACATGTATATCACAAGTTGCAATTCAAAAAACCATCAATATCAATAATAGAGAAAGAGACTAGGGTTTTCCGCGTGGGAGAGAAAAAGAGGAGGGGGAGTACCTTTGGACGAAGAGACATGCAATATGCAAGTAATTGATTGGTTCTGGAGTGTTAGCCTCTGGTTGATGGAAGAGAAGCAGGAGTACAGAGAGATTGCTGATGCCATGATTGGTGATTATATATATATATATATATATAGAGAGAGAGAGAGAGAGAGAGAGAGAGATTTCTGAAATTGGGACAAGCTGTCAAGCTGTTTACTTCTTCTTACTAAAAAAGGGAAGCAAGTGATAGGAACTAAAGGTATTTGGTGGATGGAGAAGTCTTTGCACACGACTGAGGTGCGATTATTGGTGCAATCCTGGTGCACTTGATATGGATTATTACTGAATTACTAGTATGAGTAGAGCTCATATTTTATGGGCTTTTGTTTCCCTTTTTACTTGGGTGTGTTTGGTTGCTGAGAAATCAAACCTAAGGAAAATAATTTCCCAACATTCTCAATTCCCAATAAAAGCATCAAATTGTTTAGCTTGTAGGTGTGTGTTCATGGGTTATCTTTTCTGATCAAGAAATTCAGCAGCAGATGCATGTTTTCAGACTTGTTTTGCTTTTGACAGAAATGGCAGCACATCATTTCAAAGCTTTTGTTTTTCACGAAAATTAAAGCACATCTTAAAATAAAAAGGAAGCATCACCAAATGAGTCCTTATGGAGTTTTTTTAGTTTCCTGTATTTCTTGAGTGGCCGGCTAATTGTGTTATATTTTCCTCCCTATCGAAATGCAGCAAGCTGGGACATGCCTAGCTGAGTTGGATCAATCACCACCAAAATCTATATTGGAATGCATGCAGCAATTTCTAGATGCAATTGTCAAGCCAGAGTTTCTAAAACATCAAGATAGGGAAATAAAACTTCTTGTTGCAACCTGTCTCTGTGACATAACCCGGATTACTGCACCTGAAGCTCCTTACAGTGACATTGTGTTGAAGGTACATATCTCTTTTCAGGTCTTTGTTTATTCAGTTGGTCCAAGCGTTTCTTGAATGATCTCTAATTTTGCAATTCTAGGTCCCTTAAATCGAAATATTATCTCTTTACAGGATATCTTTCATTTGATTGTAAGCACCTTTAGCGGGTTAAGTGACACCAGTAGTCCTTCTTTTGGAAGGAGAGTTGTCATCTTGGAGACTCTTGCAAGATACAGGTCGTGTGTTGTGATGTTGGATCTTGAATGCTATGATCTTATCCATGAAATGTTCAGTATATTTTTTGCTGTTGCCAGGTGCGTTATTGTTTCACATACATTTTAATGTCAATTATTTAGGAGTAATACACTTAGTGATGCCACCTTACATATCTCTCTCTCTCAATATGTCTATGATAGATTTTTTTTCTGCGGTTGTGCTTAGGGGTTCATATAACTTATTGGACTTTTGTTATCTCGTCCTCTTTGTGAATTAGGAGGGCGTTTAGTGTCAATCCACCATCTTTGTACACTCTCTACTCGGTATTCATTGATTTTACACATGTCTTCAAAGTTGAGATGTCACAAGTACACTTGAGACCCAGCATTCTCACCTGCCTTATCAACATGGGCTTGTGCACTCTCTCCGTATATGTGGCTGGGGATTGGCTCTAATCACAACCTGCTCCAAACAGTGTAATATTTGAGATCAAATGCCAACCTAGACAAATTCTTATCTTTGATCGTTTAAGTGGCCAAAGGCTCGGAGAGATCCAGCGAAACTCCCATCTAGATTTGTGTATTTTGTGTATATTTAACTAAGTTATTTTGTAATTTTATTACGTGCTGTATAATTATTATTAATATGAGAATGGGAACTACCTAATGATACTTTATTGAATTTGAAGAAAGGCATAATTTGCGAGTTTATGGTGTGCTTTCATCTCAGATACAGTTCTTTGAACATAACAGGATTTTGCTTGGTCAATTTAGGCCCTTATGGTAGTAATCTGGCAGAAGGATGTTGACACTTCAGGTTAATGCGCCATAAGGAAGAGGAAGGAATAGGACAGAAGTTTATACAATCTTATATTTCCCATGGTTTTTTTCATTTACTGAGGAAAATTAAAGAAATGAAATTGAGTGACTATGACGGAAAAATATATTTATTTCCTGCAAACCATCAACCTCAAAAGTAAATTGGTCTGAAGAATTTGGATAGAAATCCAACATTTCTGGTCTTATCATACCCTTACTTCTTTTCACTTAATTTATTCTCTGAAAAGAAACAGATATATTAATGTATATATATGTTTTGTTTTTCAAGAAATTTTCCTTTCTTCTCCTCTTTCCTTTATTCTCTCTTTGTTTCCTCTCTGACAATTTATGTGTTATTAAATAATAAAAGGCAGCATATTTGATTTGCTGAAAAAGTAATTACTTGACAATACATATGAAAGTTTAGAGGTCCGCTTGCATTCCAATCTATTTAGAAAGAAAGGAAGCTGAGAATTTCCCTCAAAATCACACTTATACCTCACAATCGACAGTCCACTTTTGAAGGGTAGTGTTGTCATTTCATATATATTTAATTTCAAATTCAGTGCAAGTGGAGAAAAGTTTGGGGTTCATTGATAAATTATGCATGTAAATTTATTGGATAACCGTTTTCCATATTGGCTCTCTTCTGCATATTCAGTAATTTCCTGTTTATAACTTGCACACATGCAGTGATGATCATTCGGACAGTGTCATTGCATCAATGCAAACAATCATGGTTGTTCTCATAGAAGAGAGCGAGGAGGTCCAGGAGGATCTTCTACTTGTTTTGCTGTCTGTTTTGGGGCGGAATAGAAATGTAAGAACTTAATATTTATGTATATTTGCTCTCCTGTTGAAGATGGCTTCAGCTTGCATTATATTTCACTTTCTTAAGGTTAAAGTTTTATTTGAATTCAACTTTTCTGAAGAGTTGGGCTTTTATAACTGTAATGCTAGGATTTCTCAATGGCTGCAAGGAGACTTGCGATGAATGTTATAGAGCATTGTGCTGGAAAACTTGAACCTGACATAAAGCAGTTCCTTATATCATCAATGTCCGGAGATGGATCTTTGAATAGTCAAATTGATTACCATGAAGTCATTTATGATATCTATAGTTGTGCACCTCAGATCTTATCAGGAGTTGTTCCATACATAACAGGAGAGCTATTGGTAATCCCAGCAAAATTGCTTACTTCTTTCAGTGCGTGTATATTGTTCTAGGAATTCAAATATATTATATTGTTCCTCCTAATGTGATGTGAATTTGTCATGAATGCATGTGTTATGTTTCAAAACTTTGTCATGAATCATGATACTTCTTGGAGTTTCCAACCTGGAACCTATATTAGAACTGCTTGTGCATTTTGGTCCAAAATAACATGGAAAAGATAATAACTAATAAATTAACTAACATTTGGGAATTTTTTGGGGGGGATTGGGGGAAGGATCAATGGTAGACTAAACCCTTGCACCAGGAATTTTTGCGGAAGTGGTACTTCAGTCCCAACAACCTCTTTAGCTGAATGCAAAATAGATCCGCTTATTAATTGTTTTACCAGTACATGAAATGTGAGTTTGTTTCCATTCTATAAGTTTTGAATTTATTTGTAATTTGATGAACTAAGAGAGTCTCATCCTCATTAGCTGAATGCCAAATAGTTCCGCCCTTAAATACTTCAACCAATAAATGAAATGTGACTGTTGTTTCCATACCATATTTTTTTTTATTTGTATTTTGATGAAATAAAGATAGTCCCAAAGTCATTTGCTGAATGCAAAACAGTTCCACCCATCAATACTTCAACAGACATATGAAATGTGAGTGTTATTTTCATACCATTAGTTTTGAATTTATTTGTGTCTTGATGAACTAATTTGAACATGTACAGACTGATCAACTAGACATCAGATCAAAAGCGGTAAAATTAGTTGGTGATCTCTTTGCTCTGCCGGGTTCTACTATCTCTGAAACATTTCAGCCAATATTTTTGGAGTTTTTGAAGAGGTTAACTGATAGAGTAGTTGAGGTTCGAATGTCTGTCCTTGAACATGTCAAGAATTACCTTCTGTCGAATCCTTTCAGGGGTGAAGCTCCTCAGATCATCTGTAAGGATCCCTTGAAATGTTTTTAGTCGTTTACATTTGTGTTACGTCTTTCGACTCTGATGTGAATTTGCATTTGCTAGCTGCCCTGTGTGATCGGTTGTTGGACTATGACGAGAATGTCCGTAAACAAGTTGTTGCTGTAGTTTTCGATGTAGTATGCCATGCCTTAGCATCTGTTCCAGTTGATACTGTAAAACTTGTTGCAGAGCGCCTGAGAGACAAATCTGTACAATTACACCTTCCTTTTCCTGTATATTTGCAAGTTATTTTAGTAATTTCCTCATTTGTATATTCATGGTCTCCTTGTTTTCATTCCATACATCCAGCTACTTGTTAAAATATATACAATGGAGAGGCTTGCTGAGATATACAGACTTTCTTGCTTGAGCCGCTTTGATAACTCAATTAAAACTGATGACTATGATTGGATTCCTGGGAAGATATTGAGATGTTTTTATGACAAAGATTTCAGGTAATTGATATCGACTTTCTGGCTGTTAATTGATATGTTTTCCTTTTGCCTTTCTGAGGAGTGACACAAAATGGAGATCTCATTTGCCTTATGTTACCACCGATTGTTCCAGATAATTCACAAGAAGTGAAAAAAACGTTATGAGAAACCACTTCATTCGAAGCATTGGATATGCTGCAGAATCGACTTCTCAAACAATATGATTGGAGCTATTTTTTTTTTCTTTTCTTTTTTGCAGATCAGATATAATCGAACCCATTCTATGTGGGAACCTGTTTCCAACTGAATTTACAGTCAAAGATAAGGTTGGAAATTGGGTAAGAGTCTTTTCAGGATTTGACAAAGTTGAGGTTAAGGCTCTTGAGAAGATACTGGAGCAGAAACAAAGGTTTGTTTTGAATGCTTGGTTGAAAGCAAGCTTTTCAACATGGTTCTTATAGAACTCCCCTCTTTGTTTTGTTTATTCTTTTTGTCTTTGATATACTTTCATGCTGATTTTCAGGGGATTTCCTCTTGGATTGCAGGTTACAACAAGAGATGCATAGGTATCTTTCTCTTAGGCAGATGTATCAGGTTCGCAATTATTATCTGTCGAACTGATAATTCCTGGAAGAGAAAAAGGAACTGGTAATAAAAAAATCCATGTTCATTCTGCAGGATGGTGATTCTCCGGAGTTGCAAAAAAAAGTTCTATTAAGCTTCAAAATGATGTCTCGCTGTTTTATTGATCCTGCTAAGGCCGAAGATAGTTTTCAGATTCTTGATCAATTGAAAGACGCTAATGTCTGGAAGATCTTGAGAAATCTACTTGATCCAAACACGAGTTCTCATCAAGCATGTACTTATCGGGTAAGCTATTATTCATAGCGACAGATAAATGTTTTCTTTTGTACATGGAAAGTTTATTTGCGATGAATTCATAAACAATACTTTCATGTTCAGGATGATTTGCTTAAGATCCTGGGCGAGAGACATCGACTTTATGAATTTCTGAGCACACTATCTATGAAGTGCTCGTATATACTTTTCAACAAGGAGCACGTGAAAGAAATCCTTATGGAAACTGACACTCAGAAGTCAGCTGGAAGCACACAACTTACTCTGTCTTGTATGAATATACTAGTGGTATAACATCCTATTCCTGCATTGTTTCTAGATTAAAAACACAATTGTATTATGCTCCAAGCATTGTGTATCTTATGTGGAGTTTATGTTTGTGATCAGTTTTGGTGCACTTTGTTTTTCTATGTAGCATATGGGGATTAAGTAACTAAACATGCATGTGCACACAGACATAGGCATCGATGGCACACATATAATGCTGTCCAGAATGGGTAGCATCAATGTGGTGGTTGCTGAAGTGCTGTGTTGGTTTTTTGGTCTGGAATTAGAACATAAGAATGATTATTGTATTTTAATTAGTTGACTCACTTTACAAGCAAAAGTACCGAGCACACTTTATTGAATGGAACATAAGAGATTTTGATAATATTTATTGTTCTTGTTTAATTAGCTTTCTAAGCACACTTTATTGAATGGAACCACTTAGATAGAACATCATGCCTATTTGCCAATTAATTCCATTAATTGCTGCGAGTTTTTAATGCCTTTTGCAGCCAGATGAACATCATCAATTTTCATCAATCCACTTTCTTATCACTGTTATTTTAAAGCAATTGAATTTTAATTGTTTATCATCAATATTTCATTACTTGAATTATTAGTGTACCAAATTATTGGGGAATCTATTTTCTCAATATCATAACCTTTCTATGAGTTCTGGATTCTCAAACATGCTACATTTCATTTCTATTTTTGACTTAAACTGTTGTTTATGGACTTCTAGATTCTTGCACGCTTCAGCCCGTTGCTGCTTTGTGGGATTGAAGAAGATTTAGTTCATCTTCTTGAAGATAATAATGAAGTAGTAAAAGATGGTGTTTTGCATGTTCTCGCAAGGGCTGGTGGGGCTATTCGAGAACAACTGGGAGTTTCCTCAAGGTTGTACAATTGAAATTGTTAATTTCTTAATTTACATTCCTTGAATATGTGTTTTCTAAAAACTTGATTGATTACTTGCAGTTCATTAGACCTTGTACTGGAAAGGATATGCTTAGAGGGCACTCGAAGACAGGCCAAGTATGCTGTACACGCTCTAGCAGCTATTACGAAGGATGATGGGCTCATGTCCCTCTCTGTTTTGTGCAAGGTTTGTATGGTTATATAATGATAACCTTTGGGCAAGGTTCATAAAATTGTGGGATATAGACCGTCTCAGCCAATTTTTAACGGGCTTGCCCAGAATCGAGTCCATTACAGTGTGATATACAACTGTCTGTGAATATTGTAAGGGACTAAGGCTCAGGAAGTTTGAAAAGACTCGACTGACTCCCTATCGTAAGCCCATATGGGTGTGATGGCGCCCAGCCAGCTATTCAAATTTGAATGCACCCTTAATACCTTATTATTTTTGGATCTCCATCTTTCTTGCCCTCCTGTATCAGCTCTAAGCACAACCAAAACCTCGATATGAAACAAAAAAAAGATTATATTTCATTGACTCTTTCCCACCTAGATATGATATGGGAATGTTATTTAGTGTTATATCCATAGATCTTCCAATAGATCCCCCGATACATGGTTTTTCATTTCTTTTCACATTCTCTTCAAAGGTAGAGGTGTGAGATCACTTGAAAAATTGAAAATTGCCGATTTTGATTTTGAATTAATTTAATATATTCTATTAATTTCGAGCCTTGTGATTTCAAAGATTAAATTGTTTGATTAAATTATTATGCAAACAATATTGCAAGTGTCGTATGTTGTAATTAAGTAAAATCTCAGAATTTGTGTGTATAAATATCGAGACTGGCTTAATGTACAATGCAAAAACTCATATTTAATCAACTTAAAATATTCATAAAAGAATCCACTATAATTTATTACAAACCCATACTCACTAAATTTTGGAATTGAAAAATTCTTTATGGGGTTGTGTAGGCTATGCTGGGTGAGGTTGAAAAAATTTAATGTCTATGCTTTCTTTACTGTTACATAATGGCCATTACACCTCGAGTCATTACACGATGGCCACAATTTAAAAATTTGTCTCTCAGTTTATTTTACTCACATTGGGGTCTACATTTGATTGCATTATCTGCCTATGTGACGGTGTTTGTTGCGCAACCTGCAGAGGCTTGTGGATATGCTTGAGGAAAAGAAACATTTGCCGGCTGTATTACAATCTTTGGGGTGTATAGCACAAACTGCAATGTCTGTTTTTGAAACTAGAGAGAGAGAAATTGAAGAATTCATTAAAACAAATCTATTGGAGTCCAGTAATGTATGTCATCCCCTGAAGTTGTGCAATCTCTCGTCCACTTCTGATGTAATAATAATTAATTTCATCTAAATCACGCTTTCCTGCTGCAGAACGAAGAAAATAAATCAAAAGAGTGTTGGGATGACAGAAGCGAACTCTGTTCATTGAAGGTCAGTTTGCCAGAAAAAGTATATTTACTAAATTTCTGAGATGCCTCAAGCTGTAAGATTCCCTTTCGGGCACAGTTTTTCTTTAAATGGTTCAGGATACAATTAGATAATAGTATTGGTGTATTTTCTGTGGATGACAACCCATTTATACATTATGAAGTGTGCAAAATTCTGTTCTTCAGATATTTGGCATTAAAACATTGGTCAAGAGCTACTTGCCTGTCAAAGATGCTCAACTTCGTCTTGGGATTGAGGGCCTGTTGGGACTCCTCAAAAACATCCTTTCTTTTGGCGAAATTTCGAAGGATATTGAATCAAAGTAATGTTAGCTGCGTATGAGTTGAATATCATGTTACAGAAATTGAAGACATGAGATTTTGAGTTAGACTTATGATACTATATATTTGTGGTTCTTGCTATCTTGCAGTTTAGTTGATAAGGCCCATTTGAAGCTTGCAGCAGCAAAGGCAATTCTTCGCCTATCAAAGCTCTGGGATCACGAGATACCCATTGATGTCTTTTACTTAACCTTGAGAACATCGGAGGTTGAATCTTTGTAGCTATATTATTTTCCAAATTTTTTCTTGATTTCATTCTCCTGTTTGTATAAGAAGTAATTCTTTCGCTGTTATCTTCACTAAGAGAATTTACTCATTGAAGTTTGAAATTGATCACTTTGATTTACTTTTCTTCCCTGATTGGACTTGTAGATCAGTTTCCCTCAAGCTAAGAGGTTATTTCTCAGCAAAGTTCATCAATATGTAAAGGATCGGCTTTTGGACCCGAAATATGCTTGTGCCTTCATACTTGACATGATTGAATCCCAGCAGGAAAATTTCAAAGAGGTATTCACGCTACTGTAAATTTTCTTATATTATCAACTTAATGCCTTCAATAGATTATGGAGATTTATCATCTAAATTTTTTATTCATGTTTACATTTGATCCTCTTTATTTTACAGGACAAGCATTATTTGAATGACATTATTCAGATGTGTCAGCAAGGGAAGGTGCGACAACCATCTTTTCAAAGTGATACAAACTCCCCAATGATTTATCTGGAGGAGATTGTCCCACACTTGGTCCATGCTCTTGCTCATCATTCTTCATGTCCGAATGTTGATGAATGCAAGGATGTCAAAGCATATGAATTGATATACAGGTATATTTCACGCGGACACATTCTAATTCAAGTCAGAACATGTTGACGTGATATCTTAATCATATTTTGAAGCACTGTCTTGGTTTCTGGGATATATTTATTGGATTGTTTAGCTGGTTATGCTGTCTGGTTTAGGGAAACACGGGATATTGATTTAGCTTTGATGAATTGTTGACATGGATGGTTGCATAATAATATGGAAACACGAATTCCATTGAGGCATAGCTAACAAATATTATTTTAGCTTTGATGATTTGTTGACATGGATAGTTGCATTTCCGCACAAACGCACATTGTCTCTCCGTATTCCATACGGAAGTGTGTACTTTATTAAATTCTTCTCATTAATCCTGAGTTATCTAACCCTGGCATTGTTTTAAATGCAACTCTCGGTGAAAATCCACCATTTTGGAGGATTTCACAAACAGTTCTTGAGAGTATATTGTCACACATAATGTATTTTTTATTTATTTAATATTTATGTCAGTGGCCTTAAATTGCCTTTCGTAACGTAAAAAGTCCTATTCTTTTTTTTTTTCAGGGTGTTGTACTTATTTCTTTCTATTCTCGTACATGGAGATGAAGAGGACAAGTCAGAAGTTAGTGTTAACAAGGAAAAAGAGAGTATTTCTTTATTAATGTCCATCTTTCAGAGAATCAAGTGTTCAGAAGATATTGTTGATCCATCGAAGTCAAAGGTAGGGAATTGAAAATTGCTCCTTTTATGTTTGTTTGTTTTTTCTTCAAAAAAGAAATGGAGGAATACCCCACACTCACACATAGGAGAAGGCAAAAACAAAGAAAAAAGTCATGATCAGCTATAAAAGGAGTTTTCAATCTTCTCAAAGTTTAATGATATGATCAAATTATATTCACAGAACTCATATGCAATATGTGATCTTGGCCTCTCGATTACTAAGCGCTTGGTTCAGAAACAAGATGATCTCCAGGGATCAACTGCATCATTGTCCCTTCCTCCAATGCTGTACAAATTGCATGAGACGAAAGCAGGGGATGAACCTCAGGTAAATTTATTAAAGCTCATTTGCTTTCTTTATCTGAATACAAAATGGTAGAATGTTTGGGGAAGACAAGAAGTGATGATGATATTCTTTGGTTTGATGTGATATACATTGTTGTGCAGACATACTATTACGTTAAAATTGCCTCATTAGCCTTTTTCATTGACTTATACTACATTATTAGTTAAGTTCTCCAAGATATGCGCACTGGGAAGAGTGAAACTTCATTGGTCCTATAATATGATGGACCAAACATCGGGAGTAGTAATGGCTGCTATTTTCGTACTGTAGTTTTGGTAGCTATGGTGCATATTGCAGTGGATATGCCATTTTTGAGATTTTCTCGTTTAGCAGTTGTGATTTATCATTCACTAGTAGTATTGAGACTACTTTTAAATTCCATCAAGAAATGGCTCTTTTTGTGCGCGCTTTATGAAGTTTCGACCATAATTATTGTCATCTGTTTATTTTTCATCTTTTCTTTTAGTTGGGTTGATAACTTGATACTAGTTTTTAAAAGATTTTGATACAGAATATTGTGTGCGCATTTGTATTACTATAGACAATCTCTTGCATCATATCTAGCTTTTCGTGTGTGATTCCCTACTTCAGGGAAAAGAGGTCCCAGGTCTAGTTTTTTTACTAGTATCCTTGGGGAGCTAGAGGGGTATTACTTTCTGCAGTCATAGAAGGGATCTCGTCACGGCAAGAAGTGTCTTGGAACCGCAGGGAAAACTATTATTGCTGCTTCTTCAGTTCAAATTTTCATCCAATCAACACTCTTATAAAGAGAAGTCTAGGAGAATGGAGTTGGTACACATTATGATTAGAGTGAGGGTTGCTATAGTATGTCTACGAGAAACCGAGTTTATAGGAGAGAATGCTAGGGAAACTAAGATACGTGATTTAATAAATATACTGGAAAAGACAGACAGACAGACATATAATAAATATAGTTAGTTGTCAGCACGCACAGCGGAAGTGCACGAATCACTAAAATTTAATGGAAGGAAACAAACAGTCACACACAAGGACGAGATTTAAATTGTTGAGAAGAGATTTCACTATGATTTGTCGTGATATTACAACACTAGAGTACCAACACCAACCAATCCACGAGCCTAACTCTCGCTATCAGTGTGCCCGTTATTTTCCTACCCTATCAATCCCTAAACTCCGTATTCCATCATCTCCCTCATGAGACTACATCTATCTCAAACTCACAAGTCTCGGCCATGACCTATGTATCTATTTATAGAGTTACAAACTCGATTCCTTGTTAGATAATGATTGCAACTCCTTGGAGAATAAGTCTTCTCTCTAACAAGAAATTATCTTATACAATGCAACTCGAAAATAGAGTACTAACTAGAATAGGAATTTAAGACACCATTTTCAACAAATCTCCACCTTGCCCTTAATTCCTTCCAACCAATCACATTCATCAAGACAATTCGTTGTAGATCCTTTGTTGATCATCCTTCTGCAAAAGTATCATTGTCTACAGTTGACGTTGCTCGATCTTTCGAACCTTTGAGACTCTACCTTGACTACTTGAGTTCCATGCCATGTCATGAATTTATGATATTTGTGACCAACAAAGTGACTCCCCCTGCAACTGAAACTCATTACAATACCGGTTTTGACTAGTATTTTTTGAATCTTCTTCACCTTCGGTTCCGATTCCAGTTCATTTCGACAAGCACACCAAATCAACAAGAAATCACGAATCACGACAAAAATAAACACGCTACACACAAAGAGGACAGATATAAAATCGTGCCTATTTTATATTCATACTTAATTATCAAAAAATAAAAAATCGTGTCTACATCCAGGAGATCCAATGCAAAAAATCAGGAGATGCAAGTTTCATCCCTCATAACCCAGTTCTCTCTCTCTCTCTCAGTCACTCCAAATTCTACATGCCCAATTATATCGGGCTACAAGAGAGTACTAAATAGGTCCACGACCCATAACAGAGGGTAAAAAAAATGACCGTTTGATGAACTAAATGTTCAAGCCTTTCTTTTCTCTTGGGGTGCTCTCCCCAATACGCTCCCCGTGTGAAAGCTGTCTATATATTTCTTAACTTATCAAACAAAAAAAAGTCGTAGGACTCTAAATTTAAGTACATTCTAACTGAATAAATGCTGGAACAAGTGTTTTTATAAGTACATTTTGCACATGTACATCTGTGTGAATGTTTTGGGCTTAGTCATAAAGATTTTTGACATCTAAAATATTTGAAGAAAACATTTCATCTTTAACTTCGTATTTGTGTAAGAATTTGATATTTTTTGTGTTCATCTCGGGGCAGGAAATTATGTACCAGAATTGTCAACTTAAGCTATTGTAGCTTGATGGTGATTAATGTCGTCTGTGCTCTGTTTTTCGTTGGATACAATAACTTTACATAATTGTTCTATTGGCGCATGTTAACCTTTTAATGTTCTTTCTCTTTAACAGGCTAGCGACGGGCAAACATGGTTGACTGGTGAGAGTGTCTTGACCCACTTTGAATCACTTAAATTAGAACCTAATGGAGTGGTATGTTCTATATCTTAAGAATGTTTCCAGCTACATAGAAAGTTGTTGGTAATGATCTGCTGTTGACATGATAATATCCTTTTGTTCTATTGCCTTAATATATCAGGTTAATTCAGAAAAAGCTGAGGATGAGGCTCTTAATGACAGTGAAATAGAAATAGATGGTAATGAAGTTCCTTTGGGGAAAATGATTAAACGTTTAAAAGCTAAGGGAACCAAGAGAAGGAAAGTGGTGAAGAACGAGCATTTGCCATCTGAAAAGAAAAATGAAAACGATGTTGATATCTTGGGAATGGTTAGGGAGATTAATTTGGATAACCTAGATATGCCCTCTAAGTTTGAATCGAGCAATGGCCACGAGCATTCTCCTGGGAAAAATAAAATTGATCAAAAGCATGGAAAAAGGAAAAGACAATTAGTGAGTGAGTTGACAAATGTATCAGTACCCAAGCGCCGGAGGTCGTCATCCACTAAATTGCCTAAATTTGAATCCACTGAAGCTGATGAGGATCTTCCCAGTCATTCAGAAGATAAAATGTCTTTGCAAGAGAGTATTGTTGAGCCTGCTGAGTCAGACTTGCTGGTATCGTGCTTTCAAAAGACTTCAGGATTTTCATTGGAACCTAAAACCGGTTATTCTGATAATGGTGATAACAAGAGACATGAAACTGGAGTACCTGATGCCCGTCATTTGAAGGTGTGTATATCGAATGACTAGTTTGTCTTCTTTTCCTAGCTGTTGATATTATATTTTTATTTCCTTCTCTTCTTCCTCAGAAGGCTTATAAACTCATGGAGACTAATATTGTAAAAGCAAATGATAACTCTGATTTGCCAACCGGATCTGTTAAGAAGCGGAAAAGAAGAAGTGTTGCAGGATTGGCTAAGGTCAGTTTGTCCACAATCTTTTATGCAAAATAATGTATCTTCTTTTGATGGAGACTTAATGCCATGCATCATGCTACTATTTTTACTGGTTACTTAAACTATCGTGATTTATTTTTGGTACCTTTTGGTGTGATAGTATAGTGTATTTATAACGAACTTATTTGCATATGTTGCTATTGGTTATAGTCATATTATTCAGCAGTGTACTCCAACGATTGGCTTAGGCTATGCACAAACTTAGCATGCACAAGTATTTGCTAGCAACATCCTTATCTTAGAAGTTACGTAGTTCAATAATTGTGCTATCTCATTAATTTGCAAGGGAACTTAAGTATGAATTAGAGCAAATGTGGAACAAAGGTTTCCTTCTGAGAAGAAGATAATATTACTCCATGACAGCGGACATCCAAGAACTTAGAAGTTACGTAGTTCAATAATTGTGCTTTCTCATTAAGTTGCAAGGGAACTTTATAAGTATGAATTAGAGCAAATGTGGAACAAAGGTTTCCTTTTGAGAAGAAGATAATATTACTCCATGACAGCGGACATCCAACATCCCCCCCCCCCCCCCCCCCCCCCCCCCCCCGGCTCTCTTTCTTCCAAATAAAAAGAAAAAAGAATTGGCACCAGAAGAATCCTAGGATGCTTTATCCTGTTGGTACCAGAAAGATCCATTAGTATGTCATTAGTAGATGCTTTCTTGTCCATCTGCTGGTGGTGCAGGAATGTCCTCAATCACAATCTTTTCATCTCTATATTAAACACACCCTTCCAACTGGGAAGAGTCTCGGCCTCTGTATTATTATTGAAAATGTTCTGCTTTGAATAGGCCGAGAAACATTCCCAAGATTTCAATATTATGCTAGGTCACCTGTTTTGCCTGCAGCTTAACTCTCAACTCACTAATGACAGAAGCATATGAACATGCCAAAATGTTGCAACTAACCCTTCTGAAAAGAAATGCACCGACACAGATGTGCAATGGGCATTGCCTCTTTCTGCCCTTTTATAGAAAGCCACTGAAAGAAAATTTAATCATATAAGAGACTGGCAAAGGGGACTTAAAGATAGGCCCATCATGTCTAATAAACCTTTGGTAAATAGGATAGGAAACCAAAACAGGGTCCTGGGTGTATTTCTCAAAGTAGTTCCACAGTTCTGCTTCACAATTAAATATTTGGTTTAATTACCAAGTCAAAACCACATCTTTTGGCATACTTTAGCACTTCAGAACATCTTAGGGGGGGTGAAACGGCAGGGTTGTTAGTTAAGTTTTTTGGCAGCGTAATAAAAAAGTGGATTGCAAGGAGATTTTCCTTCTGAAGCTTCTTAATGTACAAGGAGAGATCATCTAAAATCTGGGCAGTGCATAGCTCACAGTAGCTTTGTCTTTTAGGTTACTTACCATGACTTGATGGTGAAGCGAATTGCAAGGTAAAAAATAAGAGCCTTGAGACGAAGAAGAAAGAGGGATATTTCACCCTCCTGAAATTTATAGGATTCATTGCCAGCAATAATATGCTGCAGAAACCATAATATGATTGATTCTAGACTCTAGTGTGATGATTATCGTAAGTCACTGCTGATTCTTCCTATTTTCAGATTAAAAATCCCATCCATCTCGATTAAGACCAAAGGTCCCATTTGTTCAAATGCAAGGAATTTTTTTTCTTAATGATTCTCCATGAATTCCTGGTGAAGCCATAATTATTGAATTACAGCCTAAACCTGGAGTGTCATTCTTTCAACTGTTCACCTATTCAAATCAACAAATCGGCCTTCCTGACGTCACATATACCGGTATATGGTTTTTCTCCCTACCCTAAGAGCCATTTTAGTTCAGTTTATTACAGGTTAATAACTAAAAGCATCCCAGAATTCTCACAAAATCAGGGAAGCTTACCCTTCGAATTGAAACAGATTAAATTAAGAGACACGTAACCGAAAATGTGTCACAGTTTCAACTAAATTAGTAAAACTTATCCTGCGACCCTGCGTCCTCATTTTTCTTCCATTCCATTAATGATGAATACAAAGTTATTCCTATATGAGAGAGTCCTCTCATTTATGGTCTTCACCTAGCCCCAAATCCTCCTCTCTATGAAGTGGGTGGGGGAAGGCAGGGCGGGTATCCGATGCTCTGTAGACAATGGTGGCGTATGGCTCTTCGCTTTCCCATACCTGCTCTTGTGCCAATCCTAGTTGTGCCTTTTGTATGCTGTACTATAGGATAGTGAAAAAATCCTCTTGAAAATACAATATTGCAACTTTGATTTACACGTGCAGTTTTTCCTTTCTCACTTTGTTTTTCTTGCTTTCTTTAAATTTAGAATTATAGAGAGCTTATAATGGAGGCTAATATTGACATGTTACTTTGTTTACTCAGTGCACAACAAAGAAACGTGGAGATCATACCATGGATTTAATTGGTTGCAGAATAAAAGTTTGGTGGCCAATGGATAAGAAGTGAGTATATTATCGTTAATTATGAAAGATAAGAGTTCTTGCCCTTATCTTAACAAGGGAAGAATGTGTAAATCTTCCAGACTTATTAGCCATCAACCTTTGCCAAAATTGGACTCTTGATGATATTCTTTTCCATATAACACAGGCAGTAGATTGATGCTCATTTGATTTCTTGCAAGACTTATATGCCTGATTATTCTCTTTCAATAATCCCATATAAATGTATGCATACATTTTCTTTTTATGGGTGTACAGCGCTTTCCTTACTTTAGGTTCTTTTTTCGTGTTTAGAGTGTGCAAATGATTATATTTTCACTATTAGTAAGCCTTCTTGAACTTACTTACTCCATAAATGTTTAATGTTCTGAAGCACTACCGATCATAACATGTCTCAATCACTACTACATAATTTTGTCAGTTCATCAATTCATTTTTCATTCCAATTGTACGATTTTCGCTAGAAGTTGGACTATTATAGAGCATTACTGAACTTGCTAGCGGCATGAACGTTTGAGTCCAGCTCCATGAACGTTTGAGTTCTGTATCGCTACATATCATATGAAGTCTCAATTACTACTACAAAACACTAATTCATCACTTCATTTGTAATACCAATTGTAATAGTTTCCCTAGACTGCATGGTATTGTTTTGTTAATGCTGCAATTATTGATCTTCATTCCTTTACTTGAGACATAAAAGATAAGCACAGATGTCATCCTTCCGGGATAAAATATTACTCCCAGCAGATAACCTCAACCATCGGTTCGTGCTCATTTATTCCGTCCCCCCACCCCGCAAATAATTCAAAACAACCCAAACAAGATAAAATGGATTTTATTCAACAACGGTACTTAGTAGTTGGACATATGCCCAATCACAACAAGAGTATCCAACAAGAGTATCCACCTAAATTCCACTATAGACTGTGCACTACTACCTTCAATGGCTCCTATTCGGGGCTACTGTTACTGCACCAAAATGGGGTACTCTCATGAAGAGAGAAAGTAGGCCCCTGTGACGAACAAGCACAATCAGTGTTTGACTGAGTTGCCTGATGCCTCAAAAAGGGAAAGGGGGTTGACAATGACTGGTATTTGTTTATGAGTTGCTGATCCAGTGGGACAGGAAATTTACTTCCAATGGCGTGCTTCTGCTTTGGAAAGATGATAACACAAGTAATGGGTCTTTGGTGGTTGTGGTGGTGGCAGTGTCTAGGGTAGGAGTGAAGTAGGGAAGTTGAGAGAGAGCTTACAGTGGCTGAGTTGTGCAAAATGTAATCCTCTATAC
The DNA here is from genome assembly GCA_963922005.1 of Cornus suecica. Taxonomy (NCBI): domain Eukaryota; kingdom Viridiplantae; phylum Streptophyta; class Magnoliopsida; order Cornales; family Cornaceae; genus Cornus; species Cornus suecica. Next base: position 81,695,684 of record OY998241.1, read on the forward strand.
AATTTATGTGTGTAGGGCATTTCTGGCATGTTTAAAGTGTATCTTTGGGAATTCAGAGTTACTGTGTATCGCATGCCTTACAATATTTTCTTACGGATACTAGACGGAAGGGGTCACTTTGCAACATCTCTTGAAAAATAGGTGGGGTAGAAACTCATTGAATTTTAGGGGGTCATTTTGCACAAATACTGTACTCTGGAGGTGTTCTGTGCACTTTACCGTTGTTTATATTAAATAATGGCAACCCTATTGCATAATACTATGCTGTGTGCCTTCTTTTAGTGTGAATTAAACTTTTGATGCAAATTTTAAGTACCATGCTCTTGATGTATCTTGTTGCTTAAATGAACAGATTTTATGAAGGAGTTGTAAAATCCTTTGATCCTCAAAAAAACAAACATCTGGTAAGCTGCAATTCCTGCCTTATTTAATATTGATCTCTAACTAATCAGGTTTTCTGGAGACTTGCCGTCAATATTTTAATTTCAATCTAGATCATTCTCTGTCATAATTTTTCTCTTATTGATTTCCTGTTTAAGGTATTATACAATGATGGGGATGTGGAGGTTCTCCATCTAGGGAAGGAGCGCTGGGAGCTCATTGACAATGGTCGCAAGCCTATAAAGGTCCTAATTTCCCCCTTTTAAAGTATTTTTTCGATATGTGAAACTATTGGACTTCTGACTTCAGGTGAAGCAACAAATGGTTCTTTCATCTCTGACCAATATTTATGTTTTCTGAACTGTTTACAGTCGCTAAAATCCTCAAAGGGTCCATCCTCTAAACGATTGTAAGTGCTGCTTCTAATTCACATTCCTGATTAACGATAGTATTGTTGAGAAATATCTTATATCTGCACAGGCTTGTGGTGGGTTTGAGTTGTGTATTAGTTGACATGTAGCATGGTTCTTTCTTACTTTGATGTTGTTTCCCTGTGAATTATCACGTCTTATCTCCACTGCATTTTTCTTTTGCAGATCAGCGGAGCAGAAAAAGAAACTATTAAGTGGTTTACAGAAAAATGAAGAATCGATCAAGATGTGAGCAGAACATTGTTTTCCAATTGCAAATGTGAAAAATTTCAGCCTTTTAAATTTTGATTCCCTGAAATGTGTAACAGATCCTCATCGGCTAAAGTACGAGGAAAAAGAACCCCGAGGAGAACTCCAAAGCAGGGGCAGAAGGTGGTATCAAAAAGTAAAACTCTCACAGATTTGTGTGAGGCTGAGAGCAGCAGGAGCCATGACTTTGCAGACCCCGAACCCCTTTCATTTTCTAAAGTTGATGATCTGGATTCTGGTAAGAAGTCTCGCCATTGTGTAAAATGTTCTGGACTTTTTCTGCCTTATTCATGGATCTATTTTTAAGAGTTTACATTTGGGGGTATCTCAGAATTTGTAAAGTTGGTGATATTTAGAAGTAATAAGCGTGTGCATATTGCACAATTTGGTTCCGAATAGCCAAACAAATGTGGTCATGTTTATAAAATTTATCATTGTATAATTGATATTAGAGTGTTATGAGGCACCTCCTCTTGTTCAATTTTGTTTCTGAAGGCTTGCTATGATTCTTATTGTATTTATAACTTCTAATATATGTGTGGGTACACAGCGCAGAAGTATCAGGAGCCTTTTTTATTGATTTATTTCTAACTTTTTAAAGTAGATGGTGGTTAACATACTATCTTGTGTTTCGAAACACATCTTTGCCCAAAAAAGTAGCCTCCGCAAGGGGGTGTGGTAAAGGATTGAAATACTAAAGTTGCACACTCTTAACAGGCTAACAGCTCAACATTTTATAGTAGATGGTCGTTCATGAAGTCCTTTAGCATTTACTTTTCTCATTCTAAGTACTTCGTAGTTAATTTGCAATCTATCTCCTTGGGTCTAGTTTGCAAAATTATGTTGTAAATACTTTTTTTTTCTTTATTAAATTTGTTTTCGAACTACGAATTCAATCATTAGATGAAAATTTCTGGGTCCGCCTCTGCATGCACATGAGATTCCTAATTTATTTTTGTGCCAAAGGCTTTCTATGCATTTTCTACCAAGCATTGTAGTATAAAGATTTTTCTTTGCTGATCAGTAGTGTGAAAATATTAGTGTCTATAGTCACTTGTGCAGCTTACGGTTGAGTTTTATGAAGTTTTTACTAATTGAATTTGACTGTATTTCCTTCTTGGTAATAACAGAAATGGCTTGTAATTATTGAGAACAACTAACTAATGTTTGGCGTCAGTAAGTTATTAAATATTTCTTCTCGATGTGTGTCCATTTTTTGTTTTATTTGGGTTACGAATATGGTTTATCAAAGTCAATGTCTAAATTAAGCTTGTCGTACTGCAGCCTTTTTTGTTGCTTCTTGAATTGGTATCATTTGTGCTAGGAGAAGCTTATTTCTTTCTTGTGTTCAAACCTCACCGTCCTTGTACAAGAATTTGGCTCTGTTCATACTCTTTCAAACCCTTTACGGGGACTAACGTCAAATGTGTATGTGTTTTTCTTCCAGGTGAGTCAGAAGGAGAACAACTTGAAAGAAAGGAGGAGAGTTCAACAGCTGGGGAGGAGTCGGACAAGGATGGGAACTCTGTTGATGAAGATAAACAAGTGGAAGATGCTGAGGATAGCCCAAGTGACAAGGAAGAATCTGAGGAGGAAAACTCCAAACCTAAACGGAAACGAACCAAGTATGCCAAGGGCAACTTTCATGCTGCTCAGGGTTCTGATGAACAAGTGAGGTCATATTCCGAAGAGCAACAACAGTCGGATGTACCAAAGGAAGCTTCTGGAGAAGGAGCTGATAAGGAAGAGCTATCAGATTCTCAAATGAATCAAGAAGATGATTCGGAGAATACTCAATCAGACCCTGATGAATCTGACAAAAATACTTCAGCAGCTTCTGATATCGGGGAGGCAGAAATTTCTGATGATGAGCCTCTTGTACTTGCTTACCTTCAATCTTGCATTTGGTATTCTTTCTGTTACGTAGGTTTGTACTCATTCTAGATACTGATTCAGCTTCTGCCTAATGCAGAGTGCGTGGAAGCGTCCTGTGGGAAAATCAGTCCAAGGCAAATAGGTTATTAGGTGAGGCCGTGACTCCACTTGGATATTGCAGCGAAGCCACACAGACACAGAAATGGCGATACGACTGCCTCATGTGAAGTTGGTAGAGTCCTTGTCAGCTGACTGTGAAGATGATGATAAATGCCATTTAACTATGTTACACTAATAAATCACAAGGCGCATTTCCTTGCAGTGTATGAGAAAGGATTGACAATATAGGCAGTCTCACAGCTTTCTTGTGCAGTCTTGCGTGCCACTCTTTTGACTGGTGGATGATTAGGTTACAAGGTATATGGGTTTTGTACCGATCAGCGTCATAGTTTTTTAAAATGGTGTAATGGTTGATTAAATTGTTTTTAGGATCTCATGTACAGCTATAATTAGCGTACAGTACTGTAGCTTACTCGGGGAGTTGTGTTAGGTTAGTAGCTTCTTGTGTAAATCCTTAAGCTATCAAAGAGATAGATTGCTTTAACTTTCATGGGCTTCGCGCTCTGCTCTCATTTGGTCCGACTGTGGTTGCTTCTATGAAGTATGGTTATTTATGGCTGTTGGTTTGTTACTTCCAAATTAAATGATGTTTCAGGTGGTTGATAACGGTGCGTCGACATTACCAAAATGTTGTGTTTAAACTAGCAACTGTTACAGGGATTGCCATGAACCTCCACGCAAGTGGTTAGTCATGTTTGGGTGCCTTGACTTGTTCTCTATTTTCTCTCCTCTTCCCACTCTTTTGCCATTTTATAAGGAACTTGCAGACCTTGATTGCTTTGAGGCCTAGTGGCTTTTCTTTCTATGTTTCAATAAATAGATACATTTTTTACACATGTAAAATATCTGTCCTAAATTAGAATTTTCCGAAACTAAGAAGCAGAATGAGGAGGAAAAACAATCCGGTTCATTCTCCCTCTCTCTTCCATTCTGTTTATTGTAAGCAATTTTAGAATAATTTTCAGAGATACATGTATTTGATTTTTCAAATTTTTTGTTACCATTGTGTATTTAAAAGACTACAATTTACAATAGTTGCTCACTTATTCTGTTTATTGTAAACAATTTTAGAATAATTTTCAGAGATACATGTCCTTGATTTTCAAATTTTCTGTTACCATTGTGTATTTAAAAGACTACAATATACAATAATTGCTCATGAAATGAGTCAAATCGCTCTCAAAGCAAGGAATTCTTTTCCTCATCGTGTGAGAGACTTTGTATTTTGCAAATATATCTATATATATATATATAAAATTATTAAATGAAACAAATGGTAATATGAAAGATCAAAAGCTTTCCTTTTTATAAAGCAGTAGTCTCTTCCTCGCGCGCGGACACCACCAACCAACGCAATGAATTTGAAGTTTACAGTAAAACCTGAATCAACAAACTCTAGTCCTGAAGGAGGAGGCAAAAGACAGACAATCGACCTCGGAAATGGAAGCGATGTTGTTTACATTCCACGATTTATGTCATTCGACGAGTCGTGGAAATTGTTCCATTACCTCAACAAACACATCCCATGGACCAGACCTACTCTTCGCGTTTTCGGCCGTTCCTGCGTCCAGGTCTCCACCTTTCACCTCCTTCTGTCTATATATATATATATATATGTATGTATATAGTTATTTGCATATATATCTTGATTGGGAGAAACCCATTAGGGATCTTTCAGGATTAGGTAGTGTAACTTGCCCAATTCTAATTACTATGCTGAATTTGCTCCAAAATTTGAACATTCCATGTTTTGTTTCAATATGCGTTAAAAATAAGTTCTTTTGATGGATTGAAAAGAACAGAGAATAGATTACATGGTGAATTTTTCATTTTCGATTGGATGTGATAATAATAGAAAAAGTAGACTTGGGTTGGGTTGGGTTGGGTGTACATATACATAATACAGAGGTGAGAATGGGAAAGTTATTTTACTTATAAGAGTGGAATTAATTTGGGATGAAATCAATACAAAGGATTATTAGCAGGGTCATGCCCTAAAATCCCGAAAATACGTAGAGGGCCTAGGTGATATCAAATATGAGGCCTTAACTTAAAAAGTTATAATTTTAAAAAAAATACATTAAATATATTAATGTTACAAAAATTGGAAATGACCTCCATCTTGGTGTTGTCATGAAAAGTTGTGCTAGTGCGAGAATAAGTTTTAAATAATGGTTTGATTTAGATTAGACTTTAGTTTTATTGGGTTAAAGAATTGAGATTTTTTTTTTTTTGAGCCTATAGTAATAGTAAGCGAAACATAAAATTCTGGGCCTTTATTGTGAAATTAGATTTGGATTTAATACGAATTGGACGGTCAAACAAATTTTTTTTTTTTTTTTACCTATAGTAAAACAAATAGTTTTCTAAAAAAAAAAAAAAAGATTCTAGGCCCTAAATTGTGTAATTATGTTAGGCTTTATTTTGAATTGAACTGAAAAATTAATTAATTTTTTTTAAAGAGCTAAAAAAGTACTAATTTAAAAAAAAATACAAAATAAAAATAAAAATAAAAATGGGGCCCCTCCCCGACACCTAGGCCGCCTATGGTCAGGACCGACCCTGATTATTAGAAGTTAAATATTGCAGGATAGATGGCTTCGAATGTATTAAAAGGTAAGAGATGGAGAGGGTAACCAAAGATAATATGGGATGGGTTTATTGAAAATGATGTTAATATACTATATATAGATTAGGTGAATTTGCATGTAGTAAAAAATTTTGGATTAAGAAAATTTATGCGGTGTACATATGAATGATATTAAAAAAAGGACGATGCCCATGACAAAGATTATGAGGATGATATGGCTTGTAATAGAATGGAATAAAAGAAAAATGAATTCATGTGACCGATCCTATTAGTATGGGATTAAGGCAAAAGGCAATAAGGGCGGTGAGTTGGATACTTGGTAATGTGATTGTATCTAATTTTGCCTTTGAGTGTTTTGTTTAATTACACTAATGCTGCCTAGCTTTTTCTGTTCATGGCTGTGGACGTAAGTAGTAAGTACTTGTTCATGATAGTTAAGTTTTTCCCGTGCAGCCTAGAGACGTTTGTTATGTTGCCAGTTCAGGATTGCCGGAACTGAGTTACAGTGGGTATCAGCCTCATGCATACTCTTGGGATGACTTTCCTCCCCTCAAGGACATCTTGGAAGCAGTAAGATTGTTTTATGTCCTCATGAACTCGTCATTTTTGCCGCATAGTGTGTACTTGAATGTTCTCTTACAGGCACTTGTTACTTGTAGGTCCACAAAGCACTTCCTGGGAGTAGTTTTAATAGCTTACTCCTGAATAGGTATAATGGTGGTAATGACTATGTTGGCTGGCATGCTGATGACGAGAAGCTTTATGGTCAAACTCCAGAGATCGCTTCCATTTCCTTTGGATGTGAGCGAGAGTTCCTGTTAAAGAAGAAGCCAAGTAAAAAACCCCAAGGTAAATCAAGCATTTTATCACCTTTTTCGGAATCTGATCTTTTTATTGCTATTATACATGTGGAGCTTGTTCCCTGACTAATGCGTTTGGTTGTTGCTCGTGTTTATTTTGGCTGATGAAATCGTTACCTTCTTACATATATAAGATTTCGTACAAGTTGTTATGCAATTTCTGTCAATTTCCACCTTTTAACTTTCTTCTTGATCGTGGCGTGTGAATTCCAGCAGAAAAAATGGGTGAGGGTGAACGTGCTAGCAAGCGAGCAAAGAAGAATAGCCACTCCGAGCAGCAGCATTCATTCACATTGAAGCATGGCTCACTGCTGCTGATGAGAGGCTATACCCAGCGGGATTGGGTCCACTCGGTGCCTAAACGAGTAAAAGCAGATGCCACAAGAATTAACCTGACCTTCAGAACCGTTCTCTTGTAAGTTTAACCGAAGAAAGCGGACCATAGACTTCACAGCTTACAGATCTCGTTGTCTAAAAGGTCCGTCCGTCTGTATGCATGAAACTGCGTTTTTGTTAGAAATGAAAATATGTACACCTTTTTGCTGTATACTCAGTATCATCATGTATGGCTATTAATTGATTATGGTATTCAGCAGCAAACGGCACTTGAAAGTGTTGGGAGCAGTGACATATAACTATTGTAAATCCAGGCTCTCCACGCTTCAGATACTCTTCTTAAAGAACTGCAAGACATAAACTGGTGGGAAATTAATTTTGTTTGGGAAATGATTTTCTTCACAATATTTTTATTTTTATTTTTTGTCTTTCTGTAAAGCGATTTTTTAAAACTCAGTTGATGAATAAGATTGTTTCCAGGCTCTACCAAACTTCTCTTGTTCACCTCAAAAAATTTCACTCTTGTTGAGCAGTTTTTGAATATCAAACGAACCTCTCCATAGGGTTTAATGTGGTAGAGAAAAATATATTTAAAAGGAAAAAAAAAAATTAATTATCTGGTAATGTATTTCAAATTTCATCATCACTATTGCTATAATTTGAAATTGTCAGCACAAACACTGTTAGTAGTTCTTGCTAGAAGAAACCATAGTTTGACATCCATGATTTGTTGCTTTACTTCTGCATGTGTTAAGTCTGTCATTGTCACACTTTGGAATACCACTACAATAAGCCATTCTCCAATGTAGTATTATGCAAATCTAACCGGTTTCACTGGTACAAATATTAACACCATCTGCAATCCATTTCGCCTGCATACATTTCATCTGTCATCGTTCACACTGCAAAATTTCATAAACGCAAGATAAAAAAAAAATCCGAGCTATGTGCAACCACAGTTTTCTTAAAACAGATTTGCTCCCTCTCCGGTGCTCAAGGTTGATGAACATCTGTCTCTCAAAATAGAACGGATTTCGTTTTTGAAAAATGAGCACTTCAATCTTCAAAAACCAGTGAACACAATTCTATGTTTGTACTCGAACCACTAAGAACCCTAATATATGTACGTAATATACAAAGAAAGACTGAGAGGAAGATAAGAGAGAATGTTCTCTTAACATATAAGGTGCGTTTGGAAAGCTTTTTTTTGTATTTGTTTTTTGTCTTCAAATATAAAAATTGTTTTTGTATTTGTCATTGTTTTTTTCAGCAAAAAACTAAAAACAAAAAAACGTTTGGATGAAAATTTGTATTGAAAAATAAAATGGTATTGGTGGCCGGCGGCGGATGGGGGCGGTGGTGGTGGGTGACTGGCGGCGGTGACCGGCGGCAGTGGGGCCCGGCGGTGGCGACCGGTGGCGGGGGGTGATGGTGGTTGGTGGCGGCGGTGGCGGAAGTGGTACCCTAAACAGTGAAAACACTCAAAAAAATAACTAAAAGTTGTATTTGGTGTTTTCACCACTTTTACACACTATTCACAAAAAACAGTTTTATTGAGAAAAAAAAAAGTGAACAGTAAACGTGTTTTTTTTAACCGGGTGAATAATAAAAAAATAAAAACTGTTTTCTCGTATCCAAACGGACCCATAAAAAATGAATTGTACAATCGAATTTATAGAGATTGTGATTTAACAATAACACCCTTTAACTCAAAGAAGTTTTAACTGCCAAACAAGTAGGCAGGGCCGGCCCTGACTATAGGCGACCAAGGTGGTCGCCTAGGGCCTCCGGTCCAAGGGGGCCTCAAAAAAAAAAAAATCCGGTATTTTTAATTTAAGAAATTTTAATATTTTTATTGCCCTTAAGAAAATTAATTCAGTTTTCAGTTCAACTGAAAATAAAGTCTAATATAATTACACAATTTAGGGCCTCAACCTTAATATTTTTAAAAAATTTTATTTAACAACCCAATTTATAATAAATTCAAAAACAATTTCACTAGGTAGGAGCCCCAAAATTTTATATTTCACTTACTATTACTGTATACTCAAAAATAAAATCTCTATTTTTTCAAACTAAAGTCTAATTTAAATCAAACCATTATTTTAATTAGGGCTAGAAAATTATTGTTGCATCCGCACAACGTTTAACGACTACACTCGCGACTGTCGCATTTGCTCAACGACAATAATTTTTCACGCGTTTATAATTGAGCTTTCGCGACTGTCGCACTCACATGTACAACAACAACTTTTCATGACAACACCAAGATGGAGACTATTTTCAAATTTTTAAATATTAGTATATTTAATGTATTTTTTTAATATTTTTCTCACAATTATCACTTTTTAAGTTTTTTTTTTCGGTAAGTTTATTAATACTGAAAAAAGAACACAAGCGTAACTTTTTTTTCCTTTTGTATTAGTATAGACCCAAATATGATTTTTTAAGTTATAGTCCAATATAAATTAGAACTGAACTCAATATTATACTTACAATAGGGAAAGTTCCTTTAGAGTAGTATTCTTGCTCTCTAATTTTTTTTTTACCAGGACACATTAGTCTTACTTTTGACAAGCATTTACAAATAACTTCAAATTCAATTTTTATTTCAAAAGTATCTTGTACTAATAATTCATTTCATACCCTTCATATTTCTATGTTTTAATATATGAAATTTATACAAAAGAAACACCAAGTAATTATGTAGTGCTTTTGTCATTCGTTAGAAATTTGAATATATAAAATACTTACATTTAAAAAAACAAATTTGCATCGCGTGAAGTGAAGTGGCCCAAAAAAAATTTTGCGTGAATAATTTGCATTGAGTGAAATGAAGGACCCCAAAATTTTTTTTGCCTACAATCTCGCCTATGGCCCCAAATTTTTTTAGCACTCTCAGGGCGGATACAAAATGTGACGGGTTCAAATCCTGTCATCCCTACCTATTACTTTACTTTGAGCAGGAACGAAAGATCAATCCAGATCGATTCAAAGCCTGCAAGTAGGACAGTCAATTTAATTTCACATTCATCTAAACTATTTTTCCAACTGTTCTAACTGGCTCAAACACTCCATCCTTCCTCCTCCTATTGCTTAAAATTTGCAACACTTAAAGTGAGATAAATTAAATAGCATGAAATTTTGATTGATTGTCACCCAAAAATAAAGTATTAATTTTTTAAAAAGAGTCAAAACAATAGTACTACCTGGTTTAACTGTTCAGAACATTAATCTGTGAATATCTCAAAAATAAACTTTTCCAGTATATATATATATATATACACAATTCATTTTTCACTTTCTAGTTTCGGACATTATATGTTTCATAGTTATCCAAAATTTGAGTAATGGGACACGCAATTCAAGATGGGCGTTATCTCAAAACAATAATTTTGCAGTAGTTTGTTCGTGAGCTTCTCTGTACGACAATCGCCACCATCTCTCTTATCATCTATATATATATATATATATATATATATATATATATATTGATTTACACAGTCACAGTCGGAGTCGGCCTTGTGTTAAAAGCTAAAACCCAGGTACCGAGGTACGTGTGTATGTATATTTGTATATCGCCAATTCGGTTGCTTGAGACTTTGATTCAATGCCTTTTCATCCAATTTAATTTTTTATCTATGATTGAGCTATATCAAAGCTGTTTTATATCTTTATTTGATCCAAACACAATTACCCATATCTCAACATTTTATTATCTATAGGATCATTCACTCCAAATCAAAAACCTTACTTGCTTACAATTTTTTTTTTTCATAGCTTCGAGTCTTAATTTCCAATTTTTCCACTGTTGCCAGGTTCTTCTTGCTCACTTCCATGTCTCCAACACCAGAAGCATCTTCGCCTTCCATTAAGTCTCGAGGTTCTAAAATTCCCCTCTTTTTTTGGCTTATGGATTTCATACCTTTATAAAATACAATTTAATATTTCTTTTTTTGATATATTAAATTGGGTTTTTTATTTTAAAATTTCTGTATAGTGATGGCAAAATGTATCAATCTCCACCTTTTATTTTCAATGATCTTGCTCATTAAAATGATGGCCATAGTCATCTTGTTATTGGGTTCACGCAATTTAGTCTTATTCTTGCTGTTTATATAAATTATGCATGTATTGGTATGTTCTTATTCTAGAAATAATAGCCATGTTCAAGTTAATTGTCATCAGTTTGTTGGGCTGTCATGTTATATATTTCGTTGCAGATGTTTGTATTGTTGGCGTCGCACGGACGCCTATGGGAGCCTTCCTTGGTTCCCTTTCATCTCTGTCCGCTACAAAGCTTGGTTCTATAGCCATTCAATGTAAGATGATTAGATAACAAACTTTCTCATTTGCCAGTATATGTATATATATATATGTATAGATATATTGCTTCAAATGTTGTCCCTATTCCATGGACTGTATCTTTAGGCGCGCTAAAGAGGGCAAATGTTGATCCATCACTGGTGGAAGAGGTTCTCTTTGGAAATGTGCTTGGTGCAAATTTAGGCCAAGCCCCTGCTAGACAAGCTGCATTAGGTGCAGGTATACCTAATTCTGTGGTTTGCACCACCATTAACAAAGTCTGTTCTTCAGGAATGAAAGGTGGGCTCTCCGTACCTATTGAGATGGGTTTAATTTCTAGAGTCTAATTTGGAGGTCTAATTTAATGTTCTGTAAATTCTTCGCAGCAACAATGCTTGCGGCACTGACTATTCAAATGGGTATCAATGATGTTGTTGTTGCTGGTGGTATGGAAAGCATGTCTAACGCACCTAAATATCTATCTGAAGCGAGGTTCACTTTTTGGAGGAAAATTTTATTTTTTTCTTGCTGCTGCCTAATTTCTGTTAAAATATTACAAGTCTGATAGATAATATACAAACCGAGGATAAAGTCCGTCAAGAGTGAAAAATTATGGCACGTTAGCCCGTGGATGGAGATGTCAGTCAATTTATAGTTTTAGGACATCTTTTAGACAAATTGATGACAAACACAACTGCAGGATTTATATGAACACATGAAACCATCCTCTTTTCTATAAAGGTGGTATATACACAGATACATAGTTCATGCCCGACAACGTTGGGGTGATCCGCATGAGTTGGTTTCTTCTTTGAGATTTATGCTCCAACTAGTCTTTTTAATGAAGAGTTTGATTAGGTTGATGTGCATATATGTAACAGCGGTATTAGTTTCTTGCATGCCATATTATGCCTTTAGTCATATGTCTGAATTGTTTGTTGGTTGATCGTAGATATTACTCCATGATGGAACTAACAAAGCAATATGGGATATCTGATGAAATTTATTTGCCGTATATATTTTTGCGTACCTTGTGTTTCTTAACCTTATTGGATCAACTTCATAATCGGGACTCGCTATTACAAATGATGTTTTACCTTAAAAACAGCTTCATTTCCTGAAATCCTAAACTGATCTTATCTTTGCTGATCACGTCCCATTTCTGTTTGTGGACGATTCTTTCAGATAGACTTGTACCTACAAGAACATTCTTAATGACCGTAAAAATGTTTCAATTTTATGGAACATCCAGATGCATCCAATATGTATTCTTCTGCCAAACCATATTAACGGGATCTACTCCTAAGTTTCAAATGTCTTTATTTTATTCATATCACCAGAAAAGGATCACGTCTAGGACATGACACTATTATTGATGGCATGCTCAAAGATGGCCTATGGGACGTCTACAACGATTTCGGAATGGGAGTATGTGCGGAGTTATGTGCTAGTCAACATACCATTTCAAGGGAAGAGCAGGTAATTTCTTGCACTCCTTTTTCAGATCGTACAATTTTCCCGTTGCCCAATCCATTAAATGTGTAGAAGTTGATAACCTTCGATATTAGTATCTTTCCTACCCTAGCATTTGGTCAGCTTCATTCGTATGTTGCAATATTGCCAAATCCATCATAAAACCTGCAGTTTAACTTTTTGAAAACCACAAAATAATCAATTAGAAAATCAAAAACTGTTTTTGTTATTATGTGATACTGTACCTCTTAGTTTCTTAGATTGGTTCTTACAATCATCCTCAATGACCTTGAGCTTTTGATATGGGTTCGCATGGATGGTTTATCCCCTGCTACGTTTTTTTTTCTTTTTTAGGATGCTTATGCTATCCAAAGCTTTAATCGAGGAATCGCTGCACAAAGGAATGGATCTTTCGCATGGGAAATAGCTCCGGTGAGACTTCCTATTTAAATGCTTAGAGAGGGAGTATTTTTTGTTTGTAAGAGCCTTTATAACTGTCAACACATGGATACATATGCAGGTTGAAATTTCTGGGGGCAGAGGGAAACCAGCTACACTTGTTGATGCAGATGAGAGTTTAGGAAAGGTAACAAACAAATGGCTGGCAACAGTGATATAATGTGGGAACGAAGTTTTCGAATTCGTTTTGCACTATCCGATGCTTAATACTGAATTGAATGAAAGCAAATGGTAATAAAGTAAAATAAAATCCAATACCACAATAAATTACATATAGGAAGGATGAGATTTTTTACTGTCATTTCCTTTTCTATAGTGGCTTCTTATGTGCTTTGTTACTGGTGTATTGAATGTTTTATTTCCTTTTGCATCGTTTTCCTTGTAGTTTGATGCTGCAAAACTTAGGAAACTTCGGCCAAGTTTCAAGGAGGATGGGGGTACTGTTACTGCTGGCAATGCTTCTATCATAAGGTCCTCTCTCTCTCTCTCTCTCTCTCTCCCTCTCTCTCTCTCTCTCTCTATATATATATATATATATAGATTATATAGATGTATGTATGTGTATGTATATGGAGTGATATTTATGTGTTCATTTTTCTTTTTATGTACATATAATATGCTATTCGAACTGTTGTTTGAATGCATGTCTATACATGCACAAGTATCTGGTGCATATTGTACAATCATAATAACTGTTTGTTCATGAGCTTTCGCATTGTTCTACCGTTTGTAACAACTGTATGCGATCGTCAATAATTTCATTTCTTCATGATGTGGCTATTTTCTTGGACAGTGATGGTGCGGCTGCCTTGGTGCTAGTGAGTGGAGAGAAGGCACTTAAACTTGGATTGCAAGTAATTGCTAAGATCCGTGGCTATGCTGATGCTGCTCAGGTATTGTGAAAAAACTATCTTTTGACTTAAATCTTGGAACTTCATCTAACTCAATTTTATAACAAGATTGGATGGGCAGGCACCTGAGTTATTTCCAACCGCTCCAGCCCTTGCAATACCTAAAGCCATTTCGAATGCTGGATTGGAAGCTTCACAAATTGATTACTTTGAAATAAATGAGGCTTTTGCTGTAAGAGTCTCTGGTTTGAATTTTAATACTATCAGTGGTTTCTTGATAAAACTGGAGTTGTTTCTCACCTTCTCTCTGCAGGTTGTGGCCGTTGCCAACCAAAAGCTGCTTGGTCTTAATCCAGTGAGCCCTCTCTCATTCCACAATTTCTTGTTGTTTATGGAGTTTCTTATTTCTACTACATATACTTTGCCAAAGAACCAAATTATCCATACTTTTTCTCCATATTAATGTAACCTTGTTTTGGCTGTAGGAAAAACTAAATGTGCACGGTGGAGCTGTATCTTTGGGACATCCACTAGGTTGCAGTGGAGCTCGGATCTTGGTTACATTGCTAGGGGTAATGTATCTACACTCTTGCTCTTTTATTACTGTACTTGTTTCGCTTGACCTTGCTTTTCAGAATGATCTGTTGATCTAACCTCATACTGTCACCTCTCATTTCCTTTCTTTCTCCTCCCGCTCATACATACCTGGATGATGTATTTGCTTCTAACAGCTACCATTTGATTTTATCGTATTCTTCGTCTATTTTGGAATATGAGATCTGGTTCTTGTAAAAATGCAAAGAGACATAACTAAAATGGTGCAACTGCTTGAAACTATTACCTTCTTGGAGACAAGTATTAGTGAATTTCACTTTAATCTCAGTCAAGTAATGGTGTTGCAGGTACTTAGACAGAAGAGGGGGAAGTTTGGGGTTGCTGGAATCTGCAATGGGGGAGGAGGAGCATCTGCCCTAGTTCTTGAGCTCATGTAAGCCAACACTTCGTAAGATTCAGTAGCTCACTTTAGTGACTTCAGAAGCCCATGGTTACAGTAGATTGCTACTTCTCAAAATCCTAAATTTTGTGATTTTGGAAGAGTTTGTGAGTTCCCGAGCTTAATGGTGAACTTTGATTTTTTTTTTTCCAGTTTGCAAGTACAACACGAGCCCACTTTTCTTTTATGGAGACTTGAATTCTCAACCTTCTACTTTACGAGGTAGAGGAGATGCAACAAAATAAATTTAGTTGGAGCAATAGTAATTCCATACTAGTGTCCAGCAGTCAGACTCTGGTTTATAATTCACAGCAAACCTATTGCTTGGTTTTCTGTTTGTCTTCGATAAAGTTCTTTTTTCAGAACTTCTATAAACCCTTTTCCCCAATAAAACCTGACAGTTACAATTTTCATCTTTTTTCTAGAAGTAAATTAGTTTAGTTTGGGTATCAATTGCAACTTGCAGATTCAGCTTATATAAAACGAGGATAAACCTCCTTTAATAGACTGGAATTCTCCAGTACATCAACATAAATGACACAATGTGTATTTGCAGGGGTCAAAGCCTCCATTTCTTAGGTCCTGTCAGTTGTTAATGACAGCATAAATGACACAATGAGCGTAACCATAGAATCTTAAATAGTTATATGGATTTACCGTATATGTGTATATAGTTTCTAATTTATGACATGTAGTTTACAATATGAATCGAAGACAAAGAGAACCGGGCTTTTCCTTTCCTGGGACTAATATCATGCAGATGATATAATTTCTCCTGTAAAAGTAACTCAGATGTACATGTTGAAGGGTTGGATCACACGTTCCTACATATGTGCTGAAATATAAAATTGACAGCCTAACCATTGAATTTAGATCCTGTATTTAACCATTGTACTTGCTAAATGGGGATGTCCAGGAGCTGAGACAAAATAGGTAAAAAAAAATACTCATACTGAATTTTTTTTATACTCATACTAAAATTTAATAAATGTTCTTAATCTTCTTAGAAGACACCACGAAACAATTTCAATTTGATGGTCCTGGTTTGTTTCTAGTGCTGTTGAAATATTTGAAGAATGCAACTAAGTTCATGTGTTGACTACTCATGAATTATATAGTTTCTTTTATAATGTCTTGGAGAAAATTTGTGTTGCAGGCCAGCGAGGGTGGGACGTTCCTCATTATGAAACTCAAGTTCTTCTGGTTAGTGCATCAAAAAAATGTCCTTTCATTTTCATAAAGGATGCAGGGGAAGAGAGACCTCTTAATCGGAAGTCATGTTATCTTACCTGCTAGTTTCTGTAACATATATTCTCCAATAAAAATAACGTATCTCAATTGTTATAATGAAATAAATGTGCTGATCTGCTCTTAGTCGGTATTCATACTATACTGTTAGAGAGAGCGAGGTAGGATGAGAGAAATAGCTATACATGTATATGTTAGAGAGGGTGCAATTCCATAAGCACATTAAACCTATAAATTACAGAGAGGTTGAGTGTAAGAGGCCCAGTGCAGGGCATGGGTGTGTGTTTCTTTATCGTGGAATTAGACCTGCTATGCGGTTCGGGCTCTGGATATAAATGTTGTCCTGGCTACATGCAAGAAATTATTTCAATAGAGCTGACATATTTATTCGGGTGGGTGTCCGAGTTGTGCTTTGTTAGGACCATGTAGTATCATTTTTATGTTAGAATAAGAAGATAACATCTACTAATCAAGCATTTAGGATTTTATGCATTCTAATAAAGTATTAGTGAAGTGAAAAACTCACTCCTAGTTTTGGAGCTCTAGAGAACGAAGAAGGGTAAAGGTTGCGCGGGAAATCATTAGGTAGTTCGGAAACCAATTGTCCTGCGCAAGCATGCCGTAGCTGATTAATATTACATAAATCCGACATAATTGCATCATGTGTCAATCTAAAAATGATTCAAGAACTGCCTAATAAGTTATCAAGGTTGAGTAATCTCCCTTTGTCAGAAACAGGAGCGAACAGCCGAGTAAGAAGCCTTGGATTCTGAGTAAGGGAAAAAGGAAGTCCCATCCTTTTTAATCACACAGGCACTGCCACCAATAATTACACACAAATGGCTGTTTCAGAGATCATTGACTGGTCTCCTTTGACCAGTCTTTTGAGATTTAGGGAGATGCCATACCTGCCCTGATCTACATACATTCATCAGAGCCTCTGCCCAAGTAAATGGCCCACCCAGTACAACCAACTCACATCTCTACCACATACTAAATGATATATATATATATATATATATATATATGCATACATGTGTATGCACTTCAGGATCCCAACCAAGGCTGTTGGTGTTTTCACAGACATTATACACATTGTCTAGACAGTTCCAACTCATCTAGAGTATGTGAATGCAATATATAAGACCCCTCTATTCGTAGTTACATAGTTTCTTCAAAGTGTCATTTAATCTTAGAAAATAAAATAAAAGATTATTATGAATTGATATTTTTATAGTGTCCTGTCATATCCTTATCATTAAAGGTACACACAGGACACAGCAAGTGCTGCTAAAACTTGCTCATCTGTACGGGGGTCTGAATTGGTTTGAATGTCCCATATATAATTCAGCAATTGAATGCTTGCCTGCATATGCACTTAGGGGTGTTCAGGACCGGAACTGGAACCGGCGATTTGGTTCGGTTCCAGTTCCGGTTCCAAAATTCCAAGATTTCGGTTCGGTTCCGTTGCCAAAATTCCAAGAACCGAAAATTTCGGTTCAGTTCCAGTCCTGGCCCCGCGGAACCGAACCGGAACCGGAACCTGTTTTTTTTTATATATATATTTTTTTATTATTAAGCAAAAAGACTAGCAATAAACCTCCACTAATTTCAGTAACAATACAAATCCAAGCTACTTTTTTTATTCCATTAATTATATATTTGGTTTTGGATTTGCTTTAATTCAAATATTCTAATTTATAATTATATTATTTTATAAAATTGAGGTTTTTTTTAAAATAAAATAAAATAGAAGGAACCGTAACTGAACTGATTTTTCGGTTCGGTTCCTTCCCCTTTCGGTTTCGGTTCCAGTTTTTCAGGAACCAAAAAAATCGGTTCGGTTCCTACGGAACCAGTTTGAACAGCCCTATATACACTCCATATAAATATCATTCTTGAATTAATTATATTACAACCAAATTACCAATATCTGTTTACCAATTCAAGGTCCATGTGAATCTACTAGTGTATTATGAGAGAAGCCTTTATATATAAATAAACTAACATGATTAATTAAGTGATACACAAGTTGGATCATCATCTATGTACACTCCAATACAGCCAAATGTCAATAAGCTCTCCCTATGGATAAATTATCAGATATAAATATATATAGATATAAATTTGATACATGGAATTAAATGAGATCAAATAGGAGGATTATCAGATTCTTCAACTTTGTGGGTGGCCAAAGTAAAGATTGAATCAGCAAGCTTGTTAACAGCATCAACCAGGCCAGTGATACCTTGTCTGTTGATCTCAGTCCTAGACTCCTCAATTTGGAGTCTTCTCTCATGCAAACTCAATAGGTGTTTGTGCCTTCTCTCTTCTCTCTCCTCAGAGGCCTGAATTGCCTCTGCTATGATTGTAGCACTCCTAGAGATTGCAGAGCTCACTTCATTCAATACTGTGCTACCACTAGCTCCGGTCCCACTCCTTCCCTCTCCTCTCTTTCTCCTTCTCCTCCTCTTTGCTGATGGTGTGTCTGAATACTCACTTGTATCAGAATCTGACTATCACACATCAAAATATAAATTAGACATTTGTATTTAATCGCACCGCGGATCGAATAAATAGAACTATAAATTCGAATCGTTGAAAGAAAGAAATATTAAAGTTACACTTCATCTAATCGTTTAAACTTTTAGAGTAGATGGTTGTAAAACCAGTATAAACGCGCGATACATGAAGGGGTGTGGGGACAAAGTTAAATATTGACAATGGTACCAATAAGAAAATTACATTTGGAGAGCAAATATATTGAAAAATGCTATGACTGAAACTTCTTGCTACCTCACTTTCCATTTACACACAGAGAGATCGTTAGTATATATGTAATTGTTGAAGGAAGAAATCAAGCTATCACCATATGCATTCAGGACATAGTGCTAAAAGTAAAGTGATGAATGGATTAAAAGTAAACATCATTTCTTGTGTGTGTGTGTGTGAGAGAGAGAGAGAGAGACAGAGAGAGTACTTACTGCAAGAAATGGCTGAGAGTATGAGATAGGATGTGGTTGTGATGATGATGGTGGTGTTGGTTGTGGTTGTGGTGGTGGTGGAGGGAGTGGTAATGCTGAAACTGGAGCTGAGATGGTATGTTGCAATGGAGGCAATGAGAGCTGAACATTGGTGGTGGGACCCTCCATCACACATCCCCTGCCACTGCCACCATCACCACCACCACCACCAACTGAAGCCACTACCTTTTGTACCCCTTCTTTCCTGTCCACAGCCTCCACCAAAGCCTCATATATCTGAGGCAACATGTTGGAAGGCAAGTTCCTCTCTTTCCTCTCACTCCTTTCCATATTCCAATAACTACTTCTCTCTCCCTCCCCACCTTTCTGATCATGATCACTTGGAAACCTTCTCTCAAAATCTCTCACTTTCTTGAAATCTCTCATGAGATTGTCCCACTTGTCATTGCACTGGTTCTGGCTTCTCAAACAACCATTTCTCCAACAATAGTCTTCAATCCATTTCCATCTCAGCTCTCCAGGTTTGCTCATGCTCTTCATCATCATCATCATCATCAACCCTTGGGGATCATTGCTACTACTGGTCTCCCCCACAGGTCTCTTCATTTGCATTCTTCTCTCATCATCCATCTTCTTTGCCTCTATCAGCACCATTGTCTCCTGCACTGTCCAGTTCCCTCTCCTATATTCCCTCAACACACACCCACTACTTTTACCACCTCCTCCTTCCACATTAGCCATCATATCATCACCACCAACTCAACTGCATGCAAGGGATTAGTATCTCAAGAGATATATACAACATATATATATATATGTATGTATGTATGTATGTATATGTAGGGAGAGAAAGGGAGAGGCACTACTCTAAAGAGGAGGGAGACAGAGAGAGAGAAAAAGGGGTGGGCTTATTTGCTGATGCTCATAGTTATACCAATGGGCTCTTTTATCTCTAGCTATCTTCTTTAATTCAGAGGGTTGTTTGATCTGATGTGGCTGTTCAAACAAGTCAAATAATCACTGTTAGAGCATTCTCTAACAGTCCGATTTGTATTATAACAATGGGTATCAGTTTCGGTCATGATTGTGGAGACACTGTAACTTATTCAGATAATATCAGTCTTAAAAATAAGAATTGATACTGCGTAACGGTAACGATACCTCCAAAACCGTTACGCAGCAGATACCTCCAAAACCGTTACGCAACAGACGATACACACATAGTTTTAGTACAAGATATTAATTGGTATGCCTAATATGGATGATTAGTGCCTAGCTATTACTAACATATACTATTATACTGTAAAGAGAATAGGTTTTGGTGTGGTTGGCTTTGATAAATGAGAAGAAAGCAAAAGTAAACTAGTTGTTTTTGAGCTCTTTCTCTTCACCTTTTCACTCTCTTTCTTAAAAACTTGCTACCTTTTTTAAAGCTTTATATTGATCACTGCATGCACTCCCCTTAAAATCATCAAAATCTTCAATGTTCAAAGTATAAATCTAAACATACTAATTCAATCCACTACCTCTAAAGATTAAGAGAGAGATAGAGATCCTATATATACCTGATGGATAGCATATTATTAGAAAAATCCAACCAAATCTCTTCAAACTGACACAGTTCTATAACCCCCAAAACTTTTCACAGACACAGAGGGAGGGCAATATGGTGCTTTCTTGACTGCATTATAATGTGATCACTCCCAAGTCCCAACCTGCCTCCTCAGCCACCACTCATCACAGCCTTTTAGTTTTACATATGCTCCTTACTTAACTAGTTAGTTAACCATACATATATACATATATATGTATCTATTTGTCAATGAGTTAATTAATTTGTTGAGATTGGATGAACTATGACTTACTTATTAAACAAATGAACTAGGATTAAGAAACTAATTATATGGCACAGTAATCATTTGGTCAGTCTCATTGTCCTTTGCAACCATATAAGGATTAAATGAAAATTGTTTGACAGAAATAATTTTTGTATCTTTCAACATGACCAGTAAAAAATGTTTTCTCCTATATACAAGTATTTTCTATGTGGAAGAATAATAGTGTTTATACACTAAGACATAGAAAAATAATACTAGTTTTATACACTAAGACAGAAAAATAATACTAGTTTTATACACTAATATATAGGGAATCCTAAATTTGCACTGAATTAAAATCTGGAACCATGTGAAGAGGACAGTGTTGTCTTTTGAGAAAAATACAGGTGTCAAATTGGTCTTTTAAGGTAGGATATTTAAAGCCTGTTTGCCACGTCAGAGGCACTTTCTTCGCTTTTGAATTCTGCCAGCTAGTACGAGGTGTGGGGTCTACATGCAGAGTTGCATTGACTAGAGGTTTGACCAGATGGGACTGTTCATTGGGTCATGAAGCTCCCCGTGACTCGTCACTGTCGTTCTTAGTTTTTGGACTCTAGCCTGCATCTTTCCAGGGTACAAATATTAAGGGTACTATCGTCATTTCCGCCCCACCATTTCTATATATACATTCCCATTTTTTAAATTTGCTCTAATGAAATTATAATAAACATTAAATAGGTGAAAACTTTGAAATGTTGGCAAAAAGTATTATCCTTTATATATGTGTACGATTATTAATGTGTTATATTCTCCTATAAGTGGGTGTCTTTGAATTGGTAAAACTTTATCAATTCATAAGCCGATGAGTAGTTGATATAGTACCAACAGAAAAAATCATAGTCTACTATCATTCTTTCACAAATAAATTCTGTTAGGTGTTCTAAAGAGAGCGATTTTTTTTTTTTAAAAGAATAATAATAATAAAAAAAACTAATAACAGAGTTACCTAGATACATACATATCCTAGACCATACTCAGTTCTAAAAGTTGGGCTGAGCAAGTTCAATTGACTTGTGGGGATGTTGTTCAAGTTTGAGCTTTAGAAAATTGTAGCCCAATTGGTTCAGCGACTCATTGGGCCTTTTCATGGACTCTTGCCGTCTTGCAAACAACAATGCATTTTGTGTTTGAGTTTATGTTGTTTTTGTTTGACATAGATTCTGTTTCTGAATTTTCGCAGAAAAAAAAGAGAAGTAAAAGTTGTTTTGAGAAGTTGGAGGTCCCAACTTCTTTAAAATGTTCTTTCAATGCCTAAAAGCTCTCCTAAATTTTTTGTCAAACACCGTTCAAAACAACTTTTTGATCCAGGAAGCCAAAATGAGCGTTTGAAAAGCCAATCCAAACAGGGCATTTTAGTTGTGAAAAAATAAAAAAATAAAACTTTAAGTTAGGGCTGCAAATTAGCCGAGTCAAGCTTGGTGATATTCAAACTCGGTTCATTTAGTTAGGTTGCGTTTGGTAACGGTGCGGTGCGGTGTTAGTTTTTGGTTTTGGGTTGGGTTGGGTTGGGTTGGATTTGGTTTGGTGTGGTTTTATTTTGATTCCAAACCATATTTAGTGCAGATGGTTTTGGTGTGAGAAAAAGTGATACTAAAAAACCAAACCATGTTTGGTAGAGTTTGTATGGGTTGAAATTCCGAAACCAAACCATGTTTGGTAACTTTGAATGGTTTCACATTTTATTTATAAATATTAAAATTTATAATATTAAAATATATTTAATATTAATATTAATATATTAATTTTTAGGAAAGATAATAAAACTATAATATTAAAATATATTAAATTTCCAAAAATATATTTTAATATTAATATGTTAAAATATTAATAATATAATAATATTAATATATTAATTATTAGGAAAGATAATAAAATTATAATATTAAAATAACTTCCAAAAATATATTTTAATATTAATATATATTAATATAATAAAATTTTAATATTAATATATTAAAATATATTAATATTAATATATTAATTTTTAGGAAAGATAATAAAACTATAATATTAAAAGATATTAAATTTCCAAAAATATATTTTAATATTAATATATTTTAATATATTAATATTAATATATTAATTTTTAGGAAAGATAATAAAACTATAATATTAAAATATATTAAATTTTCAAAAATATATATTAATATTAATATATTAAAATATATTAATATTAATATTAATATATTAATTTTTAGGAAAGATAATAAAACTATAATATTAAAATAACTTCCAAAAATATATTTTAATATATTAATATATTTTAATATTAATATAATATATTAATATGGTGCAACTATTTGGTTTTGGTTTGGGGTGAGATGGTGCAACCATTTGATTTTGGTTTTGGTTGCTACAGTACCGCACCACCAAAAACCACCTCATTAGATGATTCCAAAATCATGGGTTGGTACCATCATTTGGTACCATTGGTTTGGTATTGTTGTACCAACACCAATCCTACCAAACATGGATTGGTACCACCATTTCGTACCAAAACCAAAAAACTGGTACCAAAACCAGTTACAAAACAGGGTCTTAATGAGTTTAAAATTTGTGCTTAGGTTCGGTTTATTTGTTAAATGAATGAACTTAACCAGAGTGCTACTTTTAACGAGTCGAGCTCGAACTTGCTCATGAACAACTCAATTCAGTTGCAACATATTTTACTCTTAGCAATAGTCACTTAGATTGACTTGTTGAATGTTCATTTTTAACATGTTTTAATTTTTCAAATATTACATTCTTTGGTTCTTATTTGTTTTTCTCGATATTCTATTTTCACTGGTACACATTTTTTTAAGTGATTTTTATGAAAGGATCGTATCAATCCTATAATTTTCAAATACTGTTTTCGTAATTATTTTAAATCCGACACATGCTCTTGGGGATTATGAGATGATTTTAATGTTTTACTTCATGAGCTTGTCACGAGTTAGATGAGCCGAACTCGTAATGTTCAAGCCCGATTCATTAATTAAACGAGCCCAAAAAAATGTGTTCATACTTGACTCATATACTAGACGAACAAGGCCCAACTGATCTCTTAACGAGTCAAAGCCGAGCTTACTCATAAACGGCTCGATTCATTTTGAGTATTTATTTGTTTATTCATATGTTTTAGAAGGTAAATACTAGAAAACTCTTTTATTTTATTAGTGATTTGAATTCTCAACCCTCTCTTTGATAACAGGATCCCATATATTAGTGATTTTTTTTAATCTATTAATTAAAAATTACATGATCATTTTTTTTTGAGATATTAGAACTTATATCGCTACCATAATGAGGAATACTATTATACTATTTCATTTTAATCATATATATTTTTGGACAATATTTATAGATTATTACACAAGGAAATAGGAGAATAATAACCCAAGTTGAAGGTTTCGAATAATAAACCCAAGTTGAAGGTTCAGCTACAAAGTGCAAGAGATTGAGTGGGGGAGAAGTTGAAATATTCTCATCTTCTTTCTTTTACATTTACACGTGGATTGCCAACTCTACATACTTCCACATCACGCCTTGTTTTCCACTTTTCAATATTAAACTACTAAATATCAAATAATTCTCAAGGCTTGTTATATAGAACAGAGAAAAATTATATAAACAACAAGATAAGTAATATATATATATATCGGAAATTTGATTTCATTATTTCATTTAAAATAATGTGGTTTTATAATAGCATAGCAACATCTTATCTCATTTAACTTTTTTAATGGATAGAAATTTCTTATTTCTACCTTGTAGTTTTTAATAATTAATAATATATATTATCATTTAGCTAATTCTGAATTACATTAATGATGTGTGTGTAATTTCAAATATCATTTCCATATAATAGGGTGACAAAATATGATTTACGCATAACGAGGCTATCCTTCTTCTTTCCCTCCTAACGATAGTCTCGAGACATCTCCGTTTTTGTTGCTTTCACCCCTCCTTCTCTATCTCCCTCTCTATATATACTCATATGACATACACACACACACACACACACATATATATGTATATCTGTACTACTGAGCAAAAACTAGCTTAAATTTGGAGTACAATCGGATCAATATAGGGAAGAGAAGAAAAACCCTAGCGCTGCTTTGCACTTCCGATATATACACTAGCTTATATAACTTTTTTCGACTATTGTATTTTCTGTATATATATATATACACACACAGACACAGACACACACTAGTGATGGTTGGAGTAGAAGATTGCTGTGCGACGCAATTGATCGCCGGAGATGGGAATTTCAATGTGGTGGGTCTGGAAAGTTTCATGAAGACAGTGAAGCTCGCCGAGTGCGGTCTTTCCTATGCCATCGTCGCAATCATGGGCCCACAAAGCAGTGGTTTGTGGTTTCTTCTCTTTACTTGCTACTTTCACAATTGTATGTTTCAATTTGAATTTTTTCACCTCCTTCAATATTCACTCTTGCACTCAGAGTTTGGGTTGTTTAGTTATGATGTTTAGTTCTTGGGTCTTTAGTTATGATGTCTATAATTCCAAGGACTGTGTATACTTTTGATTTAGTTCTTGTACTATTGATTTGTTTTTTACCCATTTGGAGGAGAGGGTTTATTGAGTTAATCCAGTTTAATAAAGATTCAAAATTGAATTTGGTGTTTAATAGGGTCCCTAGAGAGATAATTTGGGGGGTCTAAAATGGAAACAAATTTCCAGATTTGTGTATGAATGCACAAACTAAAGTCGGTACGCCAAGTGGTGGCAATTCTGTGTTTTCCATGAACTTTTTATTTGCAACAATCATAGATGCACAAAAATAAATAAAAGGTTAAATGAGATGCATGACCTTTTTATTTTTTACCGTAAATACCTCGGTGCATGAGGTTTTTGGATACTTAGTTATAAAACTGGAAATGTGGAGAAATGCTTTTGAATAAAAAAGATTGAGAATAAGTGAACTAAATCTGGGTACATGTAGTTTAGATTTACTAATTTTTTGGAAATTAATAATGCAATGATCACACTCCAAGACTGAAAAAAAATAATACTGAAAATAGTGAATTATCTATACTAGAAAAGGTTGGAGAGATAATTAGTGCTATAACCAATATGATTGGAGCCAGTAAGACAATTAAGAGTGATAAGATCACTAGTGAAAGTGGGAGGAAGGGAAGATTAGAACGTTCATTGATGAGAAAATTATACAGAGTACACTTTAGATGGTTTGAATACACACATTAGAGACATAGAGACGTGCCGGTCAAACAAGGAAGACTAGTTGTAATAGAATGTAAATAACAGAGAGGATGAGGTTATTACAAATGACTTTAAAAAAAGTTAAATATAGTAGGTGAAATGGCTTGGAAAGAGATAATTAGATAGAGAATTCATGTGGTCTACCACACTAAAATGGGATTGAGGAAAGGATGATGAGGATATTCAAGGGTGTGTGAGTGAGGGTCTAAAGTAAAGGTAGGGGATTTTTTTATTTTAATTACAGATATTATGTGGGAAATGTTGTAAAGATGTGCTGCAGTGAAAGACAAATTGTGGTGACTATTGACAGGTATCATGTTTATAGGTGGTGATTTCTTTTGGGTAAGGACTTATGGCTAATTTATTTATTCATTTTTGTAACAGGGAAGAGCACACTTTTGAATCATCTTTTCTATACCGATTTTAGGGAAATGGATGCATTCAGGGGAAGGTTAGTTTCTCCAGCCTCCTAGTTTCGCATCGCATTGAGGAGGATAAGTCTATCTTTTTTGTTGTCCTAAAGTTGTTCATAACCATACAAGAGATGTGCAACATATGTCATTTTGTTACAGACATCAGACTACCAAGGGCATTTGGATAGCTAAGGCTATTGGCATTGAACCTTGTACAATTGTCATGGATTTAGAGGGCACTGATGGTAGGGAGAGGGGTGAGGTAAGAAACTTCAAATTGATCTTTCTCAATTTATCTAGAAGCAATAATAAGAAAAAGTAGAGCTCAGTTGTTGCAATCAGAAAAATGACTTTTGCATTGCAGTTACCTTAAACTTGTCATCTGCTACCATTTTGGCCTTTAGTCTATTCATACGAACTTTAAATGATGTTACTTACTTCTGGCTGGGTTTGTGATTGTGAAATTGGTATGGACACTTGTGTAGCATGTTCAATTCTATTGTAGTCTCGTACTTCAACAGGGTAATTTGGTCAATTTCAGGATGATACGGCATTTGAGAAACAAAGTGCGCTCTTTGCTTTGGCAGTTTCTGATATTGTACTGATAAATATGTAAGTTAACAATCTTTTCTTCTTTTTTTTTTTTTTTTTTGGGAAAAAAGGTTCGCAATCTTCTCATATAATGTATTTATATTTCCTTTGTCTCAAGGCTTGAGACTCTTTTGTATATCCTTGATAAAGAGTGGTTTTCAGTCTGATCCAAATTGAGCTCAAACTTGTTATCGAAACATGTATTCAAGCATAGCCAGTCCTGATCATACCAAGATGTGGAAGCCTACTTACTCCCACAAAGAAGATTTGCTAAAATTTGCATCCAGCCTGATCCTTTTAAATAACTTATTAAGCAGCTTAACAAGAACTTTGTCGACACTTTATATTTTCTTACAAAGATATAATTAGCATAAATTGAATAAATATTTTATGCTGTGAGATAATTAGCATAAATTGAATGGATATTTTATGCTGTGAGGTCACCGGTCAGGCTGAAAACCAGACTTACCTTTCTTATATGCGAAACTGGGCAAAATTCCATTCAAGTCCTTTTAAGGAAGGTTAGTCCATATTTTCCAGAATGCATATATGGTCGGCCCTGGCGACCTGGAGATGCATTCCAGAAAGTTGGGTTTTGCTTTACTTGATTTGTGGCCGCTCTCGGTTGCAGTAATTTGCTAGAGGCTTGTGTATTGTCAATTTGAAATTTAATTTTATTTAATATGTTTCTACCATTGCTAATATGGCATTCATGTGTGAGATATTTTTGACAATTTATGTTGAGGCATTGGAACGCCTTGTTGATTATTCATTTTATATTGCTCCTTTTGGTGGGAGGGATAGAGAAATAGATGGAAGGGAGGAGTGGAGGGACAAATAGGCATCCCAGGGAGGGAGGATGTTCATTCCTCCTCTTTCTTTTGGGAACATCTATAATTTATAAATCCAATTTATTCCACACATGTATATTTACTATCTCATCTTCCTCCCAATACTGGATGAAAGCAAAGCGGTAGACCATGAGGGACACCTTATCCATCCTTTCATTCTTCCCCTTTTACTCGTCCCTATACCAAACAAAGGAACCCCGGTTAACCATATACAACATGATTACATTTGGTTTAAAATCCGATTTAATCATGGGTAACAACTTTGTTAAGTGTCTTAGATCTTAATGATTGTAATATCCATCGTTTTTGGGCATGCATACACATATATGAGAGTTAGTTCAAGTATCAACTAATTGTATAATATTGCATAATAGGTGGTGCCATGATATTGGCCGGGAGCAGGCTGCCAACAAACCTCTTTTGAAAACAGTATTTCAGGTAATTGTATTTCTGTTAACTTTATCATAGAGGTTCTCTAGTCATGACAGTCTTTTTTTTAATCTTCAGGTTATGATGCGATTATTTAGCCCCCGCAAAACTACACTTCTCTTTGTAATACGGGACAAAACAAAGGTTCGGAACTTTGTCGTTCATTTTCTTCAATGTTGGTCCATCTACTTTATTCTCTGCTGTCTAAAAGCCGCCTTGTTTCTTTCTTTTGGATATATTGACTATGTAGACCCCACTTCAATATTTGGAGCCTGTTTTGAGAGAGGATATTCAGAAGGTATTTTTGTGCATATTTCCTTGTTTTTTGGGTTATCATTTGCTTCCTTTTCCTTCTCTTGCTTGCATATTTTTTCCTTTGGCCTTATTATGGGTAATTTCTCTTGCAGATATGGGACACTGTTTCTAAGCCTCAAGCTCACAAGGACACACCTCTGAGTGAATTTTTCAATGCAAGATATCCTCTCTGTGGTGTGTCTGTGTGTGTGTCTTATGTGTGAAATTATCCTTTCTGATTTTGCTTTCTTGGACTTGAAGGTGGAAGTCACTGCTTTATCCAGCTATGAAGAGAAGGAACAACAGTTTAAAGAGCAGGTAGTTCCTCTAGTACGAACTGCCTTTTCCAGGCACTTACTTTTTACTAGCTGTCACATTTTTTATTTCTCAGAAGTTCAGTAGCATTCTTTCAGTATTTTGTTTTGGTCCTGGATTTACCTTCTATATATCATTCGTAAACCTCCATGTCCTGAGATCTTTCATCAGATATGCAACAATACTGTTTTCCCGACCATACAAATAATCTTAAGTATAACAAAGAACTTCTTGATGGATTTTGAATCTGCATACTGACTTTTAGACACAATACTCATAGAACTGAAACATAAATTAGTGTTATTATTATACTAGCCTTTTGATGACTATCTATCACAATCACATTTATCTTCTCTTCCATTATTCCTGTTGAATTTCTTAAGAATTCTCTAGAAATTTCAACAGATATGGTCACCGTTGAAAGATATGTCAACTTATTAATTAGGTGGCATATAAGCTTTCGGAGGGTAGAACTTCTGTATATATCAAAAAACAAGGCTGCTCTCTCCAGTAAAAGTTGGACCGGTTCTTTCTTTTGTTACAGGGTACAGAATTAAGAAATTGGAGTTAAAATTTTTAACTTGTGCTCGTATGTGTCACCTTTTAATTTGCAGATGGGCTTTACAGGCTTACAGTCCTTTTTGTGTTAATACAGGTTGCTCAACTGAGGCGGCGTTTTTTCCATTCAATTGCTCCAGGAGGGCTTGCTGGGGATAGACGGGGTGTTGTTCCCGCCTCGGGATTTTCATTCAGTGCACAGCAAATATGGAAAGTTATAAAAGAAAATAGGGACCTTGATCTTCCTGCTCATAAGGTTACATTCTGCCCCTCCCTCTTGTGAGAAAGAAATGATCTGAGCTCTTATGCAAACTATATATATGTAATTTTTTTGGCTTGCTCTGTACCTTATTATTTTTACATCACCAGGTCATGGTTGCCACTGTTCGCTGCGAAGAAATTGCGAATGAGAAGCTCAGTCGCTTGACCACCGATGAGGTATATCGTGCATCTACTCTTCCATTCTGGTGCTGATTTTAATCTATGGTAAACCATTTGTTAGGAAAACCTTAGTTCTTGATTTGATGTAGGCTTGGTTGGCACTGGAGGAAGCAGTTCGAGCTGGTCCTGTATCAGGGTTTGGGAGAAATCTAAGCTCAATCTTAGAAACCTATATTTCAGAGTAAGTCTTAGAGGTCACCCAAAAAAAAAAAAAAATTTAGAATCTTCCTGAACAGGGAGTATTTTCATTGTTGACCTCTCTAATCTGAATCCTTTTTAACATCAAATATCTCTTCATAACTGTACGAAATTGAACTAGTCGTTGGGAATGTTCAAACTATAGTTTGGTTAATTGTTTTATTGTCATATTCAAGTAAGATGGATTATTCATTGTTAAAAAGGCTTAGAAGGCAATCAGGGAAGGCAACTGGTGAACCTATTTTTCCCTGCTTCAGAAATAGGACAGTTAGATTGCAAAAACTTTCAGAAGTGAAAAGACCCTTCGATACCTTTACAGCTGACAGAATTGTTAAAAAATGATTGTTATCTTCGCCTTTTTGTTTATTTATTTTTGTTTGATTGCTTATTTGTTTGTTATAGTTATTATTTTATCACTTAATCTACCGTCTTAATAAATATTCACCTCCATTATGCTCCAAAAAGTTCCTGAAATTCTTGCTTTGCAGATTGAATACCTGACGTTATTCTAAATTTTAGGGGTTGTTAATCAAGTAAGTTTGACGTCTTTTAAGTTCTGCTTAACTGCAGCGTGTTACAGGAGACATGTCTTATAATAGAAAAGAATGAAAGAAGGTAATTTAAGTGGACGATCCCAATAAATTTGGACCAAGGCAAAATTGATGATTATATATGTTCCTGTGCTTCTCAAGATTTCGTAGTGTCTTGGTTCTGCTTTTTAAGAAGTGGTTGTTAACTCAAGTGAAAGGGAAAGTTAAGACCTACTGTACCTGTTTCAATTTCTATTCTTTTGAACTTACTGTACTTGTTCATTTTTCATCCTTTTGTATTATAGTAATTCTTTTTCTTAGTTGACTTCTTAGTACTATTCTGATGTCAAATTTGGAAAACTTGATTATTTTGAGCTCATCTTCTTGTTGGTTATTGTTTGGCATACTGTTCCGTTGCTAAGGACCCTTTGATCTTGTTTGTTTACAAGAACTTCCTTTCTATAGATATGAAATGGAGGCCATCTACTTTGATGAAGGTGTGAGAAATGCAAAACGACAAGAATTGGAGTCAAAAGCATTGCAGGTCACAATTTTTTATAATCTTCATCATATTTTTAAGGTCGTTAACTATGAGTACTAATTTAGTTGTGGCAATGGAATGCTTTGTTGGGGCGACCTGGTTTAGAGAAAATACATTATGAATATTTCAATTTGTTGTTTTTGTTTCTCAAGTTGTCTAACCTATTGCAAAAATGTTTGTCTAATAGTTGAACAATGGTGAATTTGAATATGATTCAGTCAGACAATCATCTTCCTTTTCAAAACCTATTAAATCTAATGAATCCAAACTGTTTAGATTTAATCATTCGTGCTAGCTTCAGACACCAATTGGCTTTTAGAAGCAAGCATTTTAGCTTTCAACAGTTTGCACTTCGGAACTTATTAGCAGATATATTTTTCTCTGGATGTTTATTTTAATAGCTAGTACCTAGGAGCAACATCAAAGCAACGGTCCCTTTAATTTTTTAGTAAGAAATTCTAACTACGCCATATCTTTAGGTATACAGCAACTTGGATTAACCAGCAAGGGTTTGCGATACAGTTTTTTTCTCAAATGTTTGTGGTGGACATAGAGATTTTTCTTGTTTGGGTTTCTTTTTTCAATTATTATTATTGTTATTATTCTTTTTTCTTTTGGGGCTGGGGAATCTGAAGCACAATAGTTTTTAAGGATCTCTGCTAAACATTTTTGGGATTATGAGATGCAGAGAGGGAAATGATGAAGGGATAGTAATCTTATATCATAGTGGTATGTCATGTTATACCGAATGCTAATCTTCGGTTTAAAAATTAATGCAATTGTGAGATGATAACATGAGTGATATTTACTCCGATGGATGGATATGTGCAGTGAAGGCCAATCAAAGTACTAGTGAGGAAGAATTAATACGCTTCACGTTGGGAAAAGGGAGGTCCAAAACTAACATGGGTTGAGTTATTTTTTACATGAACTCAAGTACGTTTCCTGGGTGTCAGTCTGTGGCTAATTGTTGTATTTATCAATTAATAAAATTCATGAATGCAGTGGCATGACTAAAACGTTCATATTTTAAGAAATCTGTCATTTATTTTTAGGTTAAAGTTATGCTTTTTTACTTACTATAGAACGTTTGATATAGCAACTTCACTCCTGTTTAAGTAATATATTTGGAAAGGAACACAGTGAAAGAGTTTTAGGCTAATTATATAGTTCACTTTTTGTAACTCGAAGATAGGGAACTTGAATCGTTAGCTATGGTTGCTAGGTGCACATCCAACCGGACTTGTCGAACACGACTTGAGATATTAAAGGAATGTTATGATAAAATGTAATTTAAAAGAAGTTATGGCTTCAAAGAGAGAGAATGACGGAACATGACTGATTTATGTAGTCAACCATATTGTTGGGACTTTGGACAACATTTTGTGCAGTCAATCTATCAAACCTGTTTGAACCATAGCAGTTACAGGGAAGTCTCTATCTACCACCAATAGTCAAGAAGATCAGCATATATGAAAGACAACAGGATAATATGCATCAATATTGTCCATAAAGTCTAACCTACGAACATTTGGAAGATCCCATCCGATTTTTGCTAGTAGGCAAAGTGTCAAATCTGTACTTCAAATTATTATTGATTTAAAGGGATCTGAAATGGCTGAAGATAGATAAAAAAAATATAAAACCCAATATTCGTAGTAAGACTTGAAAGATATGAAAGGGAGCTAAACTATGCTTGGATTAGCTCTGTAGAAATGGCTCATGCTGTTTTCTAAGTCTAACATATGATAACTTCTGTAAGCAGAAGGCGAAAGAAGTGTTGCTTCAGAATGTAGCTGCAGCTT
Source organism: Cornus suecica (assembly GCA_963922005.1). Lineage (NCBI taxonomy): Eukaryota > Viridiplantae > Streptophyta > Magnoliopsida > Cornales > Cornaceae > Cornus > Cornus suecica. The sequence goes on from OY998241.1 coordinate 81,728,912, forward strand.
ACACAAACACCAAGAGTCTATTTATTTAGTCTCTCTTTCACGATAGAATTCTTATGCCTCCTGAGCAAACGGTGAATTAACAACTAATGAAATCATAAATGATATAAATTGTTGGCCAATCTGCGGTCTTTTCCTATGGTCAGTGAGCAGGAATAATATTTGAACATTTAATATTTGTACATTAAGCGGTCCATAGATGTAGTACCCCCATAAAACATGGATCAATGTCTTATTATCCTTTTGCCTAAAAAATTGACATTTACTATCCATGTGGACTAACCATGACTTTAACATTATGTTTTTATTAGTTCGCATTATTCTCCATAATGATACATGTTGTTTGTTTTTATTTTGTATGAATACAAATATCTTTGTCAGATGCTCATTAGTCATTACTCATATATCATGCAGCTAGTGCATCCTGCTTACATTACCATGTTGGGACATTTACGTTCTAGCGCCCTAGAAAGTTTTAAGACTGAACTCGGACAATCATTGCGCAGAGGAGAAGGGTTTGCTGCTTCGGTTCGTATGTGTACTCAGTCTTGTATGCTTGAGTTCGACCAGGGATGTAAAGGTACTGTGACAATCACGCTTCAGTTATCGTGGGACTTTGTATTCTACTCTTCGGTTTTTCTTATACCTTGTGTTGCAATAGCCTTTTTACTCTTGCCATCTATACTGCTTTATTTGGTAGTAACAATTCCAAGGAAACATAATTATCCTTTGTCTCAACCCTCTTTCATTTAATATACTTTGCCTTATATCCATCATTTGGGTCCTTCCCAACTAAATTTCCCCTACTCCAACTCTCTGTTTTTTTCCCCTAAACGGTTCATTCCTACACATGAGGTAGAGAAAGGAGGGGTTGGTGTTGGTAAGAAGTTCCTATCTCTGATTTGGAGTGAAATGCACAAAGTTGTAAGGTTCCTATAATATGTTGTCCTTGGGATTTTGATGAGCTTATCTGATTAAGCTATGAAGCTTACAAGCTAAGTATCTCCAATGCTTTTTTAGAAGAGCTGTACTCGGGGATGGACCTAAGTAAGAGGATTGTTATATAATCCTTTTACCTATAAAATTTGAGTAGCTACATAAATGCCCCCATGGTTTTTTCTTCTCTCAATCTCGCCTTTGCACATAAAGTGTAGCCAAGAACTCCATCTACAGTCTGCACCTCGACTATCCCTCCTTCCATCATCCACAACTCGCTCTTTGAATGACTATAGTATAGTTTGCCTTTGGTTGTTTACAATTTTCATAATCTCTCTCTCCATGGAAGAAGTGCAATTCTGGAGATGGTATGGGAAGTCTAAAATCTATGGCTGGGACGGAAAAATAATTTATTGCTTGTGACATTGCACCAGTTCGGATTGTCACTTAAGCCATTGAAAAATACGAATTTAGCATTGTTGATTTTTTAGCCCTCAAATAACACAATATACATTTTAACCTTATGAAGACTTGAAAAGAGAAAAAAATTTCATTTAAAGTGGTAGAGGAGCTACCACTGAATTACTACTTACAGCCCTTAGTTGTATATATAGCAGTCTTGCAACATTCTTAAACATGAATTAAAAAATATTTTAGGTGAATTTTCTTTATATGCCATTATTGTTCAGTTGCTGCTTCTTAAATAAATTTGATCAATTCATTCAACAAGATCCGTTCGGATCAGACCTTCGGGTTATGTATGGAAAGATAGAAATAAAATGACCACAATTTTAGGTATTCACTTGTCTGTCACGGGAGGTGGGGGATAGGCTTTTTAAGGATTTATTGACAAATTAAAATTTTAATTGCGGAATAGTCAATTTTAATTCATTCTCTAACAAGTTGCATCATGCAGATAATTATGTAAGTGCAGAAAATAAAGCAATAGAGACACGCGATATTTTTACGTGGAAAACCTTGGAAAATGCTCCAAGTAAAAACCACATATACACTCTGATATCGATGCACTATTCAACATTTAGACATAATGATCATAATAGAACAACTCTTAATAACAAAATATTTCTCCCCCTCAATTAAAAAAACTCTTTCAAACTCTTAAAAAAAACTCTCTCCCCTTAACCATATATCTCTCCTATATTCCCCTTACTAAATACTTCTCCCCCTTATTCAATATTCCTCCCCATTTTTTACACTGAAATGCCAAGCCTAAAGCGAGAACATAACAAACACAAGTTAACATATAGGGAAAAACTATAATATGAGATCAAAGAATCTAAGTTAAGCACAAAATAACCAAACATATGACTTTAAAAGAATATATCCAGATTCTCGGGTAATAAAAGTCTCTACGATGCATGAGCCTAATACTAATGCATGAATGAACAATGCACAACTTATCATGAATAAATATAAATAATTTTGTTCTTAGAAACATGTGAGCAGGGTTGGAGAGATAATGAGTCAATCATTAACACATCATATTCTCATATCTGACTTAGCTATTATACACACGGTAGTGAAGGAAATCATCACACATATCTTGTAGACTCAAGAAGTCACAAGTCAAACTTTACATAACATTTGTATATATGAAAAATATTTAGGTGCAAGCAAACAAATAAGATAAAAGTAATACGCACCAATTCTAATAATCTCCCCACCAACCGTGATGATAACTCAGTCAAAAACCCAAGCTAGAAGTCAAATCTTTAATTCGGACCTTATTGTTAATTAAGGGGAACACAATTATTATTCATTTTGTCTCTAAAATTTTCTTTTGCACCCCTTCATATATATATATATATATTTTTTTTTTCTCCTCTTTTTACGCGAACACTCGTTACTTTGTGGCAAGAGGCCCGGTTACTCTGGTTGAAAATTTGAGATAATCACGTCCGCCTTTTGACGCGAATACTCAATGCTTCTTGAGGCACTGAGACCCGGTTACTCAGCAGAAGGACCATTGCTCTAAGGGGCTTAAAGAGACAATTATATATATAATTTTTTATTCCATTTTTTTTAAAAAAATTACCCCAATATTCATGAGCATGTAATAGGTATTCAGAAGTATAGATCAATCTAGCTTAGCTCATGAACTTATATATCACTTCAGGTCAGATGAAAAATATCATAAGTTTCAGCAAGTATTACAATCATTTCTGAAGTAAAACAAACACCTAAAGTTAATGAGCTTTAAAAATAATATTTAAACATGCCAAGTGAATAACTCAAATCTTTAGGTCAGACTAAGAACATCTGGTATGGATGTGTTGTGGCAAGCTTGCAATCCATATAGCGAGCCAAACAGTTCGGTGTGCAACTGGCCACAAGTGGTCCCCACACGGTGGCTAGCTACCGGACTCGCCAAATTTAACGAGTCCTTTGGCGAGGCAAGAAACGGTTGGGGGAAGAGGGAGAAGAGGGAAACGGTTAAGGCAAGAAACACATCCATCAAATACATATATATATATATATATCAAACACAAAATAAAAAAATTAACTATCACAGTTGGGTTGGGGATATATACACACATACACATATATACACAAAGAATCACAAAATCAAAAAAATTAATATAGATCTACACATACACTTCAATATATATACAAACCCACATATAAATAAATAAAAATTAAAAGAAAAAAATTGAAAACCAAATCTCGCAGATATATATACACACACATAAAATTGAGGACTTCACCGGAGCTTTCTCTACATGGTGTCTTTGATCTAATCGACTTTCTCCCTCTCTCTCGCCTCTTTTTCTCACCAGAGCTGTGCCTCATGTGTCTGCGCCTCTTTCTCTCTATAGATAAGAATGAGATTAGGGTTTGGTCTTATCTATGTAGACGATAGGATCTAAGCATATATGTGTGTATATAACATATATAATAATATATATCCGTGTAGAATATATATCCGTGTATAACTTGTTTATTCAAGAAAAAATAAATAAATAAAGAAAAAAAAACTAGTTGTTGGGGCGCACCATACCATACGATGGCTTGCTAAATTCTTTAGCTAATATTAATTGCTGAGGTGGCCGGCTAAAGGCCCAACATAGCCAGGCCAAATAGCGAGCATCAGTCCGGATGCTTTAACACCTCCAATTTTCATAAGCATAATAAGATAAATAATAAGATAAGTAAATATGAGAATAAAGTGAAATATGACAACCCTTTGTATCCTTAGCCAAGCTCACCATTCTAAGAATTTTTATTTTATATTTTTTGTTGTGTTTTTATCACAATGTATGCATGAACATTCCTAATCATGATAATAAAACATGATGCATGCATAAAATAAATAAACAAAAATGCAATGCAATGTATCAATTCTAGGATAAAAATAATGCAATATATTCATAGAATGATACATATGAAAACATCTATTCTAAAAAGAACATGCCACTAAATTTCCTAAGACTCGCATGCTTTTGAAAATCTAATAATTTTGTAGAGATGTCTGTCAACTGAGAATTTGTGGGCATAAACTCTAGACCTTTCTCAGAACATATTTTAGGGAAAATGCAATAACTATTATCAGATGTACGTACACCTTCCATAACGCAATTTTCAGAAAAATCAATGATAGAACATTTATCGGAAGTGAAATTAACATTATGGTTATTATCGCATATCTGGCTAATGCTAAGCAAATTAGCCTTTAGGTCCTTAACATAATAAACATCTTCTAGTCTAGGCAGACCAAAAGCAACAATGGTGCCATTTCCTAAAACTTTAGACTTTTTCCCATTACCAAAAGTAGCAGTTCCACCATTAATATCCTTGAAATGACCAAATAATAACTTATCTCCGATCATGTGCCTAGAACATCCACTATCAAAACACCAGGAACTAGAGTCACGTGTTTTAAGTGTAGTATTGACAGCAAAACAATGTAACTCACCTTTCTTAACCCATGTCTGTCTAATTTTGGGAGCTCTATTTACCATCTTTGACAGATTCTTTACTTCTTCACTCAACACCCTACTCTGATCTTCGACATTGGGTCCTTTTTGAGTTCTAGGTTTCTTATTTGATTTCAAAGTATTTCCTCTTAGCTTCGAACACAATGGTCGAATGTGACATTTCACTCCACAGTGATGACATATAGGAATAAACCTTTGAAAATCATTATTAGAACCCTTATAATACTTAGAGGTAAAGGGAGGCGTACTCTAAACAGGTTTTCTGACATAAGGATGAACATGAGGAATCCTAGCAAGATGAGTGTTTCTTATATCAGACTTAACTTGAGAAGAGCTAGATGCTACTTGGGAAGCTTTTACAAAATTTGTTTTAGGAATAACGTTCGAATTATGGGTTGCGTCATTGAACCCCAACCTCTTTGTATTTTCGGCAAATTTTCCTACACTCAACATATGATCAAGCTTAAGAGTTCCACTATACCATTTATGAATAGTTGAGTTAACATCCTTCAATTCTTTTTCCAAACCTTCAATTTTTGTAGATTTCTCAATCACTTTCGATCTTAGAGAAATTAGTTTCTTATTGAGATCATCTACAGTTTTTAAGGCATGCTTCCTATCTTTTTCAGACTTAATCAATTCTTCAGACCATTAAACTCTTTGGGTTTAAAGTTGATTTAGGGATAGGGTAGCATTGGTTAATTCTTCTTTTAAGGACGGTCTTTCTTTGTCAGCACTATGTTACATAACCAATAATTTCTGGTGAACTTTGTTAAATTGTGTGGACTTTTTAAATTATTTATTGTATGCATCTTGATATGAGTCCCCACGATCTTCATAATCTTTATCTCCGGAGATTGTCAATCTTGTACCAACTTCTTCAACCTCTTTACTCTGTGCTGCAAACACAGTGTAATTCTTAGACTCATCTGCCAATTCAGACTTAGCAGAATCACTAGTTGTTCCATCATCTGATTCATCATCCCAAGTGACAGCTAGACCTTTTGACCTTTTTAATTTATTAGCGCACTCCGTAGTCATGTGACCAAACCCTTAACACTCAAAACATTGAGGTTTCTTCTTCTTAGGGTTAAACTTGTCATTCCGATTTTGGATTTTTTATTTTTATTTTTAAAATCGTATGATTTATCTCCAAATTTTTGTCCTTTAATCACTTCTTGACCAAGAGTGGATTTTAAAAACTTATTAAACTATTTTGAGAGTAGGTCAACAATTCTTGGACTCATCTCACCTTCTTCATCAGACTCAATAGGATCCTCCTTAGTGATCTTAAATGCTATACTCAATTCTTTTAAGCCACTTGATCTCTTAAGGGGATTAACACACATCTCCATCTGATAAGATTTTAGGTTTCTAGCCAATTCTTCAAGTTTAATTTCTTTAAAACTCATTATTTCAGAGATGACCGTAACTTTAGAACGAAATCGTTCAGGTAGAAACCTAGGAATCTTTTTCACTATAGTAATCTCAGGAATGGGCTCACCTATATTGTGACAGCTAGTTACTATGTCAGTTAGTCTAGCTTCAAATTCAGCATAAACTTCATCCTCTTCCATCTTAAGTTGTTCAAACTGTAAATTTAAAATTTGAAGTTTCGATTGTTTAACTTTTGAAGTCCCTTCAAAAGTAACTTGGAGAATATCCCAAGCTTCTTTAACAATTTCGCACATGGCAATTCTTGTAAACTCAACTGGAGTTCCAATTAGCACTGTTAGTCTCATCTAGAGTCCACTTGTTAGATGATTTTATTTTAGATTTATTCGTAGTCTCATCCATCACAGTGAGAGGTGAGTATCCTACCTCTACCACAAGCCGAACTTTCTCATCTAAAGCTTTCAAGAACGCTCTCATTCGAGCTTTCCAATAGGTGTAATTCGAGCCATCAAATAAAGGGGATCTAGTGACAGAACCTCCTTCTCGAGGAACGTCAATCTCCTAAGTTCAAGATCTAATCATAGGTCGTTAACCTAAATTGAGAAAATCACGCTCTGATACCAATTGAAATTACCTAGGAGACGGTAAACAAAGAGGGGGTGTGAATAGGTTTTTTAAGGATTTATTGACAAATTAAACTTTTAATTGCGGAATAGTCAATTTTAATCCAATTCTCTAACAAGTTGTATCATGCAGATAATTATATAAGTGCAGAAAATAAAGCAATAGAGACACGATATTTTTACGTGGAAAACCTTGGAAAATGCTCCAAGTAAAAACCACGGATACACTTTGGTATCGATGCACTATGAATCAAAGAATATACAGACTCTATGAAGACTGGACTTACAATAGCACCGACTTGCCATTTTTCACTCGACATCCCGTAGTCTTGATTCACTTGCGCTCCACGAAGCGCTCAATCCGATCTCCGTACTCTGACGGCTCCACTTCTCAACGGATCAACGAACCACGAAACTTCCCGCTTCGATCTCCGTACTCTGAAGGCTCCGATTCTCAACGGATTAATGCAACCACGTTGCACTAGGTGGTATAATGATTTTTCAGCAACTAGACCATTCAATTGTGCATAAAGATATTACATGTTGAAGCATAATTGAATAATCTTCAAAAACTAAAGAAGAACTTGATATAGGATGACCAAACAATCTATTTCTCTCACTCTTTGCAGACGAATCTGGTATATGGAAGAATAACAGCGTACCCAAAAATCACAATCTCATAACCACACCTCTTCTCTTTGGTTTAACTCATATATATAGAGAGAAGAATATCCTATTAGGGTTAGGATTTCTTTTCCTCCAAGACATTGTCTTTAAATATTGACCAATATACCAATAATACCTTGTACCCACGTCCAAAAGTGGTTAGGAATTAATTACATGTAAGTACAAACCCTTCCAAAAATTCTGCAGCTTACAACCTCGAGGTCTTGAACATTTTACCGAGATCTCGAGGTACAAAATCCTCGAAAACTTTCTAGCTGTTTTCCACACTTTCCCACTAGTGGTGCCACTGACGGCCACTTTCCCGAGGTCTCATGAATTACTTCGAGATCTCGAAGTACAAAATTCCAAACTCTGTTTTTCTTGTTCTTTCTTTGCATTGCTGCTTTTACCCAACTCCACTTCACTTCTCTTGTATATTTAGCTTCTTTTCACTTGATTCTTGATTACCGAAGCTTTCCGATGTCGCTTTGATGTCTTCGTTTGATCTGTTAACTCAACACGCACTCAACAATTCTCAACATCACTCAACATGGTTATTGATCAGAACATGCCATTATACACAAATGTTCTAACACTATTAAAACATTAGACATGAAAACCATTGATGTCTTTCGTAAGTAGCTAAGTGTTAAGGGAAATGAAATACTGATACAGAAATGGATACCCATTTAACTTTCTCTACTGATTCATGTAACATGCGGCTTCAGGTCTGATGTTTTGAAAGATTTGTTGGTATTTTAATACTCCATTCTTGAAGCTCCTTCTGCCCAAAAGTATGATACTCTATGGTAAATGCCTTTGATGAATAATTTCTTTATTGCTTGAAAATCATATGAACATGATTTTGTATGTCTTATACTACCCATTATAAACAACTTATATTTTTGTTTCTGATGAAACCAGCAACTTAGATACTTTGTAACTCTATTTGGATGTGGTAAAGTAATGTACTAATGGAAGTTATTAATGATGTGTGTATGCATTTTCTGCTTAAGTAGATTGTTTGAATTTCATATGAATGCTTAATTTGGTGATGATTCATGGCATAAACTTCTGTTACTTTTCTTCGTACCAAAATCATGAGATATATGGAACTTTAAAAATCTCAACAAAAATAAAAATAAAAAATCGGATTATGGAGTGTAACTTTAGTCTACAGTTGCAACTGAGGATGCAGTGAAGATTGCTTATCAAAAGGTACAAAAAAATGAATATTCTGTTATGTGGACTCAGTTAATCATAATAAGAGGAAAATTGCATATGATGTTTATCATAGAACCATGGCAGGTCCATCGACTAGAGGAATACATCCAGGATATTGTGTGACAGAACAACTATGAGACCAACCATACTTTATGGCACCAACTGTTGAGGAACAACATTTTTAGGTGGCAAAATGTGCAGTAAGACTAGAAAAGATGGGATTAGGAACCATCAAATTTGAATGATGGATGGAGTAGAACGTATTGGAGTTAAAATGAGAGAAACTGGTAAATGGTTTGGACATTTGGAAAGAAGACCTCTAAGTGTGCTGGTTTAGAAAAGTGACATATTCCACATTGAGGTAATACTGAGCGAGAGAAAGACCAAATTTATCGTGCATGGAGTTAATAGAGAGCAATATGACAGCATATGGATTGACTGCTATTATACCTCAATAAGAGAGGAATGAAATAAAGTATTGCAGTTTTTGAAATTGCCACTAATGTTATTACTAAAATGAAACTAGAACCTCTTTTCGGTTATGTTGTCATTTTTCTTTGATATTCAAGTTGTAGGTTATTTAACATTTAATTATCCACTCTAATTTTATTGAGGGACTCTTCCTCTCAAATTTCAGATGCTGCCATACAGCAAGCTAATTGGGATGCTTCAAAAGTTAGGGAAAAACTTCATCGTGATATTGAGGCACATGCAACGTCAGTTCGTAGTGCGAAGTTGTCAGAAATAGTGGCTAAACTTGAGGTAATTTCATGGTTGTGGTGCAGCTCATTGGTGTTTTAGTGGGGTTCCCATCTTTCTTGTTTTGTTTTGCCTTTTCTTTTAGATCGTTTTCTTTTTCTGGAAAAGGAATCTCAGCTCATTTTGGCCGGTAACTCAGTAGGAACCTTTTTTGACTTGCAGAAACAACTTACTGAAGCTCTGAGTGAACCTGTAGAATCCCTCTTTGAAGCTGGAGGAAAAGGCACCTGGGCATCAATAAGAAAGCTTCTAAAACGCGAGACTGAGGCTGCCACATCAGGGTTTTTAATTGCTACTGCCAGTTTTGAATTGAACCAAGAAACAATTGACAGAATGCTGCAAAATTTGAGGGACTACGCTAGAAGTATGGTGGAGAAAAAGGCAAGAGAGGAAGCAGGGAATGTTCTGATCCGCATGAAGGATAGGTAGCCAATTTAGTGGTGGAATGTTTTATAGTTGGTCTTGGACATTTTGGTGCTTATAGCTTTCGAACATATCCAGGTTCTCAACAGTTTTCAACCATGATGTTGACTCAATGCCAAGGGTTTGGACTGGGAAGGAAGACATTAGAGCAATCACAAAGGATGCTCGCTTTTCGGTAATCTTGCAAAGATCTGTCATGATGGGAGTTGATATTACTTGTCTGTGCATAATCTGTCAGTTCCTAACTGGTGTATTTTCTTATTGTGTTGCAGTCTCTGAAGCTTTTATCTGTTCTGGCTGCCATAAGGTTGGATGAGGAATCAGATAGAATAGAGGATGTACTTTTCTCGTCACTCATGGATGGAGCAGTTGCTGTTCCTTCTACACAAGATAGGAGCATTGGAACTTCAGCAGATCCTCTTGCTTCAAGCTCATGGGAGGAGGTAGTTACAAGTGTATACTGCTGGTTGTTCTGCATCATATGTATTTATTCTTTGGGTTGAATTGATTATTCATGGAGGAACTTTTATCTAGGTCCCTCCAAAAAACACTATCATTACGCCTGTGCAGTGCAAGTCTCTGTGGAGGCAGTTTAAGGCAGAAACGGAGCATATGGTCACTCAAGCAATATCTGCACAGGTATATTATCATACAATCTGGTGTTTCGAAAAATTGGTCGTCTTTTATAAATTGTTGTCTTGCAATGCCATAAATGTGGTGTTATTAATCGATCTTGAAAGAAAGGGGTCTCTTTGTTTATTATAAATTATACATTCATATTCACTTTTCATAGCATGTACCTATTTATGGAATATATGGTTTGTTAAGTTGCAATTTGTGAATATTAGGTTACATAGTTGTAATACTTACTACTTATAACACCTGAATGGCACAAATTAAGTGGGTATCAAAGGCAGAAAAAGTTGGATAGATACAACTTTATCAACCTCTAATTAGCAACTGTAGTAAAAAAGAAGTGTAGGTCCAAATGCTGGCCAAGTTCTTTGTACTGCATCATGTATTTTTAAATGCATCCAGCGACAAAAGAAGTGTTGGTTCATCGAATAATTGAAACAAACAGAAAATATTCATACCTATACAATAAAACTCCTCAATATTATATTAGATTGTAGCTATGAAAGAAATGAAAGGATTTTTTAAATGCATTGACTATATATAATGTAAGTACAAAATGAGAGCTAACTAATAACACTTCCATTCTTGTAAAAACAGTCTTACAGTGTTATTCTACTATGTGTAATATGCAAATCCTAAATTTGCACACCTGATGTTATAAACATAGATATCTATATTATGTGCATGAGTGAATAAATAACGATTCGAGAGATGATCCATTACGATCAATTTATTTAGATAATTGAATCTATTCATTTTGAAGCAATATAACATGTTTAATTTACTATCTATAAACTGCATTACCTTGGTAATGAAAGTCACTTCATTCCAAAGAAGTAATGAAGTTTCTGAAAAGGATTAGTCTTGAGGGGTTTACTGGGAAGAAAAAAAGAAAGAATAGTAATTTTCAGGGCTATTTGAAGATACAAATTAACAGAAGTAGCACTTGCTGATTATGAGAAACACAGAATATGCTCATGTACTAGTGTTTTTTCCTTGCTCAATGGCCACTGTGCTAGTACATACTTAATCTCCATTGTTTATGACTGAATAGAATTGCTTGTAAGTTTGTGTGGTCTGTATGTGTGTGTGTTTTTCATTTTCTCGGTACTCAAGCTTTGGGCATACCCTTAGCATTGACAAAATGAAAAATAAAAGAAGAAGAAGAAAAACTTTGAACCACCAGTCTGAAATGAAAATAAAAAAAAAGGAATAGGATAGAAGTACAAAGCATGAAGTTTGCGCAGAGAATAAGGCACCCATCAGAAAATCTAAGACGGATCCTAAATAGCTAATAATTAAATAACAAGGAACTGATTATCTACACCCCATTCATCCTACAAAATATATGGAATCCATATTTTTATCCTTTCAGTTGTCGATGTTGGTGAAGTCACATATGATCCTTTAATGATGTAAGCTTGTATGGCACATCTCTGGCATTTTGTTGTATTGTACTACTCATTCTTTTCAGGAGGCTTACAAGCGGAGCAACAACTGGTTACCTCCTCCATGGGCTATACTAGCAATGGTGGTTCTTGGATTTAACGAATTCATGCTCCTTTTGAAGTAATTACATCTAATCAAGAAGGCTTAATTTCTGTTCTTTAAATGTCATTTAGGTTTAAAGTCTGAACTTTATTGACTCTCTTGTGCTACTGAAACAGGAATCCTCTTTACCTCTTGGCATTATTTGTTATATACTTGCTTACGAAAGCCTTATGGGTGCAAATGGACATCGCAGGGGAGTTTCGAAATGGCACTGTGAGAAATTTATTCACCCCTTTGAATGAAGATTTTTTTATTTTATTTTATTTTTTACTTTTTCTTTGGCTATTGAAATATTTGAAACTCTTCGATATTGGTGTGAGACCTTCGTTTTCTTTTCTAATATGCTTATAAAATACATTATTACTGTCTGAACCAATATATAGATGGATAAAGATGCTTAAGATTGCTGTCCTGTATACAATACTTTACTACTTCATACTATTCTGTGTTTTTGTGGACCTAACTTAATGAGTCCACCTTGTAAACGGAATGATACTAGTTTTAACGCCATTCCTTTTTTTTTTTTTCTTCCCCACTCTATGACTTACATATTACAAGATTCTGCTAGAGGTTGAATGCACATGCAAGTATAGTATCTGGGATTGTTTTATTTTAAATGTAGTCAATATAATGGAGAGAATAGTGTCACTTAGCTTCCTTGACAGCCAAAACTGCTACTATTAAGCAGTATCCTTCTAAGACAATCACTGTCCCCTCCATCTCATTAAATTTGAGGCTGTTTTTCTACATCCAAACACACTACATGAGGCACAAAAGGTGCTACAACCCAGGTCATCTATGACTCCAGTGTTGGCAGACTCCATGCCAGCAGAGGTCCAATATTTGTCCCAGCATGACCTTGGAACTTTAGAAAGAGAAGACGTGAACCAAAGATCGTGGCTTCCTCGCAATGCAATAGATGTTTAATGAGCTCTACGCATTCAACGCTATTTAGAAGCGTTTTTTTCCCTTTTACCCAGGCATCTTTAATGACACCCTATGTTCCACTTACTGGTAGCTCACCACTGAAAGACATCCTCCCTCCCTAGCCACGTTAGCAATATCTCACATTCTTGTGCTTCCCTTCTACATAGATATCTTTGATGACACTACATGTTCCTTGCTTCTAATCTCCATTGAAAATTATCCTCCCTAGCCATGTTAGGCGTTAGCTGGATTCTCATATAGTAATCAAGAAAGGAATCGACCATCTTTAGCTCTCCATCCTGGAAATGTCTCAAGTATTTTGACTGTCATACTTGGCTAAACTCATGCAGTCTGCGATAAATACCTTGTGAAATTTGTGGTGTTGTTCGCGATTTTAAGTTCCATAAGCGATGGTGTCAATTGAGCTTAGATACTAGGTCATGAAGGCAAAATTAGGCAGATCCGTATGATAGTAATAGTCATCCTGCCTTGGAGTTGCCCCTCCTAACCACAAAAAGAAGAATTCCAGTGTTGCTCTTAATAACCTCATCCACTATTGAATGGGAAAATTGTGATGTGTTGTGAAGAGCACATTCCTTCGCTAATTCTTTTGATGTTATTGGGTTGTTATGTTCTGTTGTCCTCCTTGATGCCTAAGGTAGGCCCTATGTTGTATTGTGTTCAGTTGGCTGGAGTTCTTTCCATCTCATCAAGGTTTCTCCCCACTCTCATGAACCTTTTGAGGCGACTTGCTGAAGAAGCTCAAGGTCGTCCAACTCCCGAAGCATCAAGAACACCTCAGTCTCTGGGTTTTCAGAGTCACAGAAATCAAATGCAGCAGCCAAACCCAGTATCAAGTACGATTCCTGATTCATCTGTATCATCCAATATTTCTTCAACGGAGAGTGGTACTGAATACTCGAGTCCTCAGCTGACCCACAGGCGAGTTACAAATGTGGAACAAGAACTTTTATGATGAAAAAACAGATGTTTGTGTATGTGCAATGTATAATAAAGTAGATGGCTGATCTCTTGTACAATTAATTATTCTAATAAATCCACATGAGGTGATGTTAGTTAGTGTAAATATTAGTAATGAAAAGTTTTGTGGAATCTAATATTTTTTAGGTGACACTCGAAGAACAAGATTGCCCAATTGGAAATTAATATGTGGTCCAGGATTACATAATCCTAGTCAATCACAACTCGACATGCAAATAAATGTGTCAGCTTTATTCAGATTTTTGCTTGGCATGTTGAACTGTTTGGAGTCTTTGCATGGTGTGAGCCCCCAGATGTCAGCCGTGGGGGAGAGAAGGATGGAAGAAGCTGCACTGCCTGCAATTAGGATGAACATGAATCGTGTGGTGGTGCTGGGATTAGAGGGGCAGAGAACAGCATCATGGAAGGACTGATTTTGGAGTGAATTGAAGCGAATGTTGTTGATTGTGAAATGGGATTGGAGATGTTTGTTGGGGTGTGAGACATTTTCTTTTCTTTTGTGTTATCCTCGAAGAAAAAGATTAGTATCAAATGGATCCCCATAAAAAGTTCTTTTTAATAGCATTACTCATATTATAACTTACTTATCAGGTGCTCACATGAATCTATCACAGTTTACTAAACTAGACTTGTAGTCATACTACTTCATTCATATAAGCTCTCATTCCCCAGGGGTGGTGTTTGAGTATCGAGCTAAGCTAGGTGGTGGTGGTGGTGGTGGTGGTGGTGGTAGGTATATGATGAGCTTGGACCCATGTATAAATGCATACAAATCGTATACGAAGTTCATACTTTGATAAATTAGAAATAAGATCCTATACGGCGGAAATACACCCATTACAAGCAATAGTTTATAACTACCAAAAAGATCAACTCAGCAGCGTCAGATTACCAGCCATACCAAGGATGCAGAAACTAAAATGACATAAGCTACTTCATTATTGACACAGATAATTCTCATGTGCTTGCCTTCTGTGCTCTGCATAATACCTCGGCCAATCTCTCGTCAATCTTCTATGGTGTCATGGATGCTGCTCTGATTGGTATCATGTTGCCGCTTTGCTTCAGACTGACTTTCCAACGGGCTCCCTCTTCTCTTGCGATTGTTCAATGCGGGCAATGAATCATCTATCATTTCCTCTCCCTCCACATTCTCCACTTTTTCTGCCCTCAACAACTGTTCCTTCATGTCCAGAGAGTTTCCACCTCCAACATCCTCATGGTGCTCATTCTCAGTTTTCGACCAGCTCTGCCTTCTCTCCTGTCTGGTTTTTTCATCCTCGGCTGCCAGTTCAATTCCCTCTTCCAATTCCTTCTCAATGATATCATCTTCATTCATCAACTCCTTTTTTCTGTTCTCCCCACGAGACTTTCTCCTTTTCTCAAGTGCCGCCTTCACCTTGTCCATCATTTTAATAGCATCCTGGGGTGACTGGCCAAGTGAACCTTCCCGAAATTGCATATTCCTGGACTTGAGCAACGCCCCATTATCCTCTCCTTCTCCTGCTTTTGTGGTTTCTTTTGTCCCACCATTCCTTCCCTGGTAGTCTCCCCCAGTTCGTTCATACTCGGACTTCGTTTTATTTGGACCCTCTCTCATGTTCACATTCTCAGAAAGCTCTTTATCTTTTACTTCCCCGTCCATTTTGTGATCAGTAATAACACTACCCATCTCAGTGCTCCCATTATCATTACTTGCGTTCTGTCTGCTTCTTGATGGCATGCTATAATTATCCGCATGTGCACGATCGGTTGCTGGCAGAGACGACAATTGTTTTGAAGGTCCACTCTTCACTGTAGACATTGTTCCACCACCTGCTCCAACTGATTGAGCACGGCCAATAGTTGGTAACTGCTGCTCATTAACAGCTGTACTCTTTTCTGCGGCGCGGTGATTTGACCCTACAGTTATGCTTCCTTCAACTTCACTTCCCTGAGATTGGGGCAATCTGTTCTGTTCATACAATTCCAGCATTTGATTGCTAACCTCTGCACAGAAAAGATGGCCATAACAATGTCAGAGAAGATTTTTACATATCCACAACCAGAAGACAAAAAGGAAAACCCCCAATGTAACAACAATACCCATGGCACACCTGCAAGCAACCAGGTTCCTCACTATTCAATGCATTTCATCGGGTAGTTTCAAAAGTCTGGTTTCCTTAGATGATAGTAACCCTTAAGGCTTTTTTTGTTTTTGTTTTTTTTTGCCCTCCTCTTTTACTCGGTTACCATCTGAAGTAATGGTGTAAAACACAGCTACAGTCATCTAGTTGGGGTTAATTTTCAGCAAAACACATGCTGATAAGACCCATAGGCTGTTTAGGGGACTGTTCCTTTTACATCTTATGCTAGTTTTACTATGGAAACAGGGGGAGGAAACTAACCCTCCAACTGGCGTGGTGTGACGTCAAATTCTTGCCACCAAACCTTTTCACCATCCGACGGAAGCTTCACTTTGAGGAATTTAGCAGCAAGGAAGATGGCACCAGCAGCAATATGGTGGGACTTAAATTGCAGGCATAGCGATGTCCTCAACCTGAAAGCCACTTTCATAAGTGAAGACGAGACATAGAGAGGGAAGGACTATCGCATATGAATATCAATAATGGAATAAGAAAGTAGTATCTTGAGCATACCCATCATTGACGAAGTTCCATGCCACTTGAGCAAGGGCATTCTGCGCAACCTTAAATTTCTTTATTGCTTCGACAAGGGGTTTATATGGGTGGTGAACATTCAGATCAAAACCTAAAGTTGCAAGCACGAGCCTTTCACAAAGTAGAATTAACTCTTTTTGCTGCTCATATACTTCCTGCAAATTGCATTCATATCAGTAACTCACATTGTTTATAGACGTTTATGGAAAATGTTTTGGAAGCAGGAAAATAATTACCAACAATAAGCCCTCTTGTAGAAATGTTAAAAATGAGCAAGCATACAGTATTACAAGGAGAACGTAAGGGATTCTGGAGAAGGAATGAACTATCATGATTCTACTAGAACAATTCGTTACATGAAAAAGTATATTCTCGTTATTAAATAGGAGATAATTCCCTTAAAGTAACTGGAGGTGAGGGAATTTACTCAACAATACTTCAAAAATTGAAAACTATATCCTTTGAGTGCAGCCCACATGTATATTTTTTTTTTCTCAATAGTCCACCTTACATAAAAAATTAAAGCTATTCCTCACACTCGCTTATTTTCTTATTGATCGGCGTACTCGGCCTGGCCCCGTTTGCCTTTGGTACTTCAGTAAAGGTGATTCCTTTTCCCCTTCTAGTGTCATGAGGAAAGAGAGTCTGGTTTGGGGAAATGGTGCACCAGATGTCCACAGAATCAACAAAGCAAGAAGGACGACTCGTGTAAGAGAGGGAAAGAAAAACCATACACAAATTGATAACACCATCAACAGAAGAAAACACCTTCTGTTTGATCCTCTGAGCTGCAGCAGGGTCCTTTTTATGAATTATCTCGTAAGATACAAGAATAACATCCTTCAGTGGGCGAGGAGTCTCTTCAACCTTCCCTGCTAGGAACATACAGACTGTTGCAATAATCTGCAAATCACAAGACAGATGTTAAGCAAGAGAACAGGATCAACTCATTCACTACATACTGCTACTTCCAAACGAAAATCACAATAAATAAAATGTACCAACCAAAATCATGATTTTTACTATGTTTTAATTATCACTAACAATTTATGTCCCTCAAGAACTTGAACATTTGCAACTAGAATTGACACATGGTACATCAAAACCTACTTATGTACCAAATACATCAACAATCACGATAATGATAAAACAAAACCTAACAATTATTTAAAATTCCAAAAGCTACCCAGATAGCACCACAATTGGAAGGAGAAAAGAAACATCTGGACTCAATGGCCAAGTTCTAAGCATGACTTAGGGTAAACAGATGATTGACACCCAGACAGAGGTTGCCTTAGTCTAAAATTTCTATACCTCTTGCTCCCATGAAGCTCCAAAGCAAGAAAATAAAAGGTTAGACTGTGAGATGGACATGATGTCAGAAGAAGAACCATATCCAGTGCCGAATTTCCTATCCCGTAAAACAAATTCAAGAAATGATGTAACTTCCAATTTGCACAAGCAGAATCTCGCAATGTTCCAACATACAACCATCCTCGGCATCAAGTGTGGGTTCCACCCCAAGGGGGTTAAGCCTAATTGGAAAAAGGCTCTCACCTCACTACTTGGAGGTCGGGAGTTCAAACCCCCTTGGGCCACCCAAGCTGATTTTCCTGGTGCATGTAGGCTGGGGGAAGGCAGGTGCGCTATGTTGAATTACGGAGTGCTCTAAGAGGCCCGACACCACCACAACCCATAGAGATTGAAAAATAAATAACAAACTAGCGATCTCTCAGGGTTACGTATTTACAGTGAAAAATTATGGGTTTAGCTATTTCTAGCTTAAAATCCACCCGTTTTATCAGCAGGGAAAGTCCTAATAATAGAGCACACCTTCATAAACAATGCCCTCTTGTTGAGTTATGGCAGACTCAAGTCTACACAGTACCTAGTCCAGGCACCACATCAAGAAAATTAAGAATACAAACAACTTCTGCATGACCAATACTACTAATTGTTTTACAAGTTCAAACCACCCATCTGATCTGTTGCACTTAAATCACTCTGTAAAGGGGCACACTCTGATACCATTGATGTCCAATAGCTTTTACAGTAAGGGCTGGTCTAGTCAATGGATATAGAATCACACAGTAAAACTACTAGTGATTATAGTCCTTAATCATCCACATGCTCAGAAAAGCCCCCCACCATACTCCTAAACAGACCTAACCTTAATGAAGGTGAGATCTAATTGCATGGTTCTGACTACCTAGTAAAAACACAGATTTTCTGGCTAGCTAGATAAAGATTAAGTTGTTACATACATCTTATAGGAAAAAAAAATTCAATTGAAACAAAATACTATCATACAATGACACAGAAAATACAAATGTACTCCACAGATTAACATTAGTACAAGTAGAGAGAGACTTCTTTTTTACTATTTTTTCTGTAATATTGTATCGTCATTTATAAATCAAGCCAACATGAAGCCCACTACTGTTTATATATGGGTGAGCTACCAGGTTGCCCACTTGTTCTTGAACTATGTTTAGTAAGGTTGAATCAAGAATCAGGTACAACAAACCAGAGATTCAGATTCAAAGCAAAAGTCTTACTAATTTCAAGCAAGTAAACACTCACCCATCTGTCGTTCTTAGCATGAGATTGCCGAAGGAAGAATCGATGGCAAAATATTATTGCTGTAGCTATAGTTACCTGGGGTCTGCATTGAGAATCATTTATATCAAAATTCATGTTTCGAAACAGAAAGGAAAATGAGAATAGGAAGCCTTTTTCCATATTTCAAGCAGTAACATTTTCATGAAAGCTAAAGAAAACATGTAAACTCAGACGCACTTGTGTGTGTTGCATGTTTCACTACAATGCTTCCACTATAACATAAGTATCTTTTATTTGTAAGACAAACACAAACATACTTCATAGCTTGTTGTCCTCTTTTCTAGAACCAGGAAGAATGAAGACAAAAGTTTCTTTGTCTCTTTTCTTTCCTTACTTAATATATACTTCATAAGTCACTCCTTGTTCTTTTCTTTCTAATACCAACATAAATATAGTACATAGCGTATTGTAGCAATTATTTGCCCGCAAACCTAACACCTTTAACGTGGATGTGCATATTACACGTCTTAGTATATGCGGATGTTTCAACCAAAAGCATACAGCACAAAAGTTATAAAGGGGCAAATTTGTGTTCAATGATTAGATAAAGAATTATCCTTCTCAAGCATTTTGTGCTAATTCTTTGTGCCCAAACTTGAACACATTGGTGCATGATTGGTAATCATACACTAATTAAAACCCACATATTTCTTCAGATATGTAGCAATTCAGGGATCTAAGGTCCAACAACTGAAACAGCTAGTCCATCAAGATACTTCTCCCATGAGGTTTAGGGAATCACAAAGACACAACCCAATACTAGAGCATGTGACATTGATCATATTTGAACTTACATTACGTCACCCCGGTCAATAATTCTAGTATTGAAAAATTCAGCCAATCATAATGCACTAATTAAACCCCACATATTCCTCAGATATATAGCCAATATGTAAGCTCCAATAACTGAAACAACCAGTTACAATGACATCACAATAGCCAATAATTTTAGTATCGAAAAATCCGGCCAATTATTCTGCACTATAATCGCCATTATCTAGCAAGCCTTGATGATATCACCTTTAGTTCCTTAGATAGTTCATACAATTCAATATGGATAATATATGTGGTTGCAAATATGTGAGTATTATTATGTAGAAAAAGTTTAAAATGTTTGGCACGAAAATGGAAACTAAAAGAATTAAGGATAGTGGTATATTAGTGTGTATAACATTCTACAATTAAAAGTTTGAGTCTAAAATTTGACAGCATTTATATAATTTTTCTACTCTCACGTGATGAGAGAAGCTTGCATGTAATATATATCTCATGGGAAGTATAATGACCCTCCTTCATAACAGCTCCGTGTGTCTGTATTAATTTTGTAGTCAGAATCATTTAACTAATGAGTAATGCGCCTCATGACAACTTTCACCTTGTTACATAGCTTCCTAAAGAGAAAATTATCTATATATATATATATATATATATGTAAATATTTCCTTTCATCGTAGGACCACTTGGCCCAACGGTATAACCTCTTCTTCTAATAGGGAAGGTGAGGGGTTCGAGTCTCCTTAGAGACAAAAATGGGTGTGTGAAAAAAATCCTTATCTTGTAAAAAAAATAATAATAAAATAAAAACCTTTCTCTTCATGGACACTTCGTTTAGGGCCTCCGTGTCCGTGTCAGACACGCCAAAAATGTGTCTTGATTTTTTAAAAAAATTGGACAATCGGGGGACACATGGTGTATCGGTTGATTCCATGAAAAATAGAGGACTTATGGAGCAAATAATTGGGTGGGTCACTTATGGAACTTCAACACCCCATATTTCAATGTTTGGCTTTGAAGATACTTGGACATCCTTATTCCTCCTCATCTTGTGAGGGGAATTGGATCACTTATTCATTTATCCATTCTTTTAAGAGGAACACGATAACACCATAAAGAGCCAAAGATTTGGTATTTGTATATTTCAAGAGAGACTAAGATGTGGGATATTGAAGGAGATGCATTTGATTCATCGAATGATAGTGGAATGAATAATTTTGAACATGTCAGATATTTCATTTCAACCTATTTATTTATTTATTTTTGTTTGTTAGTTTATTTGGTTCTCATTATTTAAGTGATAAATGAAGTGTTTGTACAATATAATAGGTATATATAAATAATATTATATTTTTTATAGACGTGTCTGAGGCGTGGCATGTCTTATTTTTTTAGAATTTACCGCGTCGTCGTGTCCGTGCTTCATATATATATATATATATATATATATTTCCCTTCTCTTCACGAGATTCTCTTCTCCAACGATATCAAAAGCCATACCATTTAAAAGCACAGACAATCAATCGACTCCCCAAGTTATGTGGAATATCTCAATTGGCCCCACAAAAATTATAATTTATTATCTTGTGTACATAAAAAAGTATGTGATACTCAAGTCTATATGCCTTCAAGTGGAGGGGATGCAAAGACAGACCATTCATGCCCTCATAACCGATTGGCACCACCACCTTTCCGTTCTAAAGGTCAAGGGTTTATTGTCTGTGGTATCTTTGCAGGTATACAACTTTTTTCCTAAGCCACTACACTGGTATGATTGTGGTTTGGGATGAGAGAATATAGGGAGTGAAAGAGTATACATATATTTAGGTAATTTTATATTTGAACCATTCTTTTCTTCGACAAGGTGAGAGAATCTGCGAGAATACAATTTATAACATCGTTATAATGCTGAGAGCACTTCGAACTGCATAGTAGACGACCATTTCTTGAACTTGAACTGTACCTTAAGTATTAAGTATTATATGGTCGAATACAAAAAGAGGTAAACCTTACCATATGGGTGTCTTAATTGGAAGACGATCATTTCTTTTGAAAATTTGTAAGTACACCGTACAATAAGTGTATTAATCAACATTATCAAATAGAGTCCTAGGTACTTTTTCACTTCATTTATGAAGAGCTTCTTAACCCAAATTGATCAACAAACAAATTGCCTCCAAAAGAATAGAGAAATATTGTCAAAATCTACCATGTTTATTTATTTTTACTTTAAAGTTCTTAATAAGCACTTTCAAATACACTAATTTCTCAAAGGGCAAGGCATAAACCAGCATAGCATCACAAGCTCGAATCTTAACATTAGAACATACAGAAACAACTTATGATTCTACAAAACCCACAAAAGAAAAATTCTTATATGAATATGCGAAACCATGTAATCAATTATCCTCGTAAACTACAAATTTTTCTGTTGTGGGTCGCCATATATAACATAAATATAGAGGATAATGAGATACAAGAACAAAAGCAAGAAACAATTTGGCAAGAATGTAGTATAATCTAAAAAAGTAGGGCAAGTATGGTTAACCTAAGAAGAACTTACACTTTGAGCCTCATGCCTAGATCTTGCAAGAAAGTGCAGTATGATTTGCGCAAATAGGTCTCTCTCTTCAAATTGATGCCATCTGTTCTTGAAGGGGAATCCTCTTCCAATTCCTTCCTCAGAAAATACCACCGACCAGCACCCATATCCATATCTTGACAAGAACTCGAAACCCCACCCTCTGACATCGACGACAGAACCCCAGATGTATACCCAGCCATATGTGTGTATGTGTGTGTGTGTATATATATATGTGTGTGTGTGTTGCAAACTCTCACTTCCGAGGCTGCGCTAACATATGCACGATACTACGGATATACAAAGACCTGCAGCATTGCATTGCGGTAGTTGTAGTGATTTAGGGTTTACTCGTATAACTTTAGTGTGAACATATATGTTGAGAAAATTATATATCTATGTATACACGCACAAATCTACAATTTCAACATAGAGTTAATAAAAGAAAACCCTTAGGGATTCGAAACGATTAAGTAGCAGAATAAGACAGATATAGATATACATATACATATACATATACATACCAGGGCATTCAACAAGAGAAGTGGTACATTATAATCGGAATCGGCGCTGTCGATAGAATAAGTAGTGGATGAGAATGATCGACAATCAATTTTCGAATGCCTCTCTTCGCTTCGCTTTGCTTTGCTTCTCTTGGTGTGTGTCCAGTGTGTGTGTGTGTGTGTGTGTGTGTGAGAGAGAGAGAGAGAGGTAGGTTTTGATTGAAACCATCCTTGGTTTATTTTTGTTTTTTATATACTTCCCTTTATGTTTTTTCCCATTTTTATTTGTTTGGAAGTGGGACGAATCATTCTTAAAAGCATAGGAAAATGATAGAACTTAGATACGATAAATAAAAAATTTATATGTTAAATTTCTAATTTTTTTCATAATAACTAATTAAAGAGAACGTGCCTGTAAATTTTAATTTATAAAAATAATTTTTCAATTTAACCATCTCACTTTAATGGAGCCGGAAAGAATATTGTTCTTTTTCTGTTACTTGTATAATCAAAATCAAATTGAGTTTTAGGGATGAAATTTGAATATAATTGGAGTTATTATAATTGAATTGTAGTAATGGAATTTATGTAAAATTAATTTAGAAATAATATATAATCTAAAAGATAAAACAAGATATATAAGATAAATTTTAAAATTATAGTCAATTCTCACATTAAAATATAGAATCTTCATAATGTCAATGGAAGTAAAAAAAATCGTGTAGAAACTTTATGCGACCAATTTAATAGAAACATAAATATATACACAAGAACAAAAAATAACAATTAAAGAACCAAAAAGAACAATTGAATAATGGCAAAATTCCATATCAAAATGGTAAAACTCAGTTGCAATAAAAGGAAGAAAATAAAAAAATTGAAGTAGAGAGATGAAGCGATAACCTGTTGAATTTGGGTTAAAGTAGAAGATTTTGAGGCTTGATTTCAATCTAGACTAGTATATATATATAGGGCGTTTGATCTAATGATTTTTAATTACATCATAATTAGGTTTGCATGTCCAAAATTATTCTGGATTATAATTATTAATTAAGATGAGATTCATTATTATAGAGGATTGTTAAATATAATTGTATATGTGATTATGATTGCAAATGAACCGAGTCGTTCGTGAACAAATTCGTACGAACCGAGTTTGAGCACAATTTTTAGGCTCGTTTAGTAAACAAACCGAGCTTGAACATTACTGAGCTCGGTTCGCCAAGCTCGTGAATAGGCTCATATAAGTTAAATAGTAAAATTATCTCATATTTGACAAAAGAAAGTGTTCAAATTGAATAAATTATGAATATTGTTGTGAAAAGATTATAGAAATTATGCAGCCATAACATAAAAAAAAGTGAAAATATGTTAAAAACATACATACAACAACTCAATTCAGTCAACTATTGGCAAGAGTAATATATATTGCAACTGAAACAAGTTGTTTGTGAGCAAACTCGGGCTTGACTCATTAAATTTGGCGTTCAGCTCGGGCTCGTTGGTCAAGCAAATGAGCCAAGCTTGAAGACATTTTCTAGGCTCGTTTAGTAAATGAACTGAGCTTGAACATTCCAAAGCTCGACTCGTTTACAGCCCTAAATGTGATTTTTTATTATTATTATTAGGGTTAATTTCACGAAAACCCCTATACTATCTAATTCAATCAACTAAATTTCACTGTGTCCACTTTGCCTCATATACTATTCAATTTTATCACTATGCCCCCTCCCCTCACTTTTTGAGTCAAAATACATAAACTATCCTTAATAGTATAGGGGGTTTTAGTGAAATCAACCCTTTAAAAATTATTTTTCAAAAATCAATTATATTTTTCGTAAAAACTATACATTTCAAAAATACATATATATATTTTGGAAAAAAATATTTTTCGAAAACAATATATCTTTCAGAAAATATATATATTTCAGAATATATATATAATTCGTCAAAAATATATGTTTTCCGAATTGTTTTCAAAAAACATGAAATTTTTCCGAAAAATATATATTATGTTCCAAAATATGAATTTTTTCCAATAAATAATATTTTTGCAAAAAATATATATTATTTTCCAAAATATAAAAAATTATATTATTTTCGGAAAAAATAATATATTTTTTTTGGAAAAATTCATATTTTGGAAAATAATATATATTTTTTGCAAAAAAAAAAATTTTCGGAAAAAATCATATTTTGTAAAATAATATATATTTTTTGGGGAAAAAATATTTTTCGAAAACAATATATATTTCAGAAAAATATATATATTTTGGGGAAAAAATAAATTATATTGTATTAAAAATTAAAAATTAATTTTTTGGGGAAAAAATAAATTATATTGTATTAATTTATTTTAAAAATTAATTTTTTTAAATAGTTGATTTCACTAAACTCCCCCTATACTATTAAGGGTAGTTTATGTATTTTGACTCAAAATGTGAGAGGAGGGGGCATAGTGATGAAATTGAATAGTATATGGGGCAAAGTGGACACAGTGAAATTTAATTGATTGAATTAGATAGTATAGGGGGGTTCGTGAAATTAACCCTTACTTTTATGATTATTAACTATAATTAAATTATAGTAATATAATGAAATAAAATATTAAAAGTAATTTAAAATTTTAGCATTCTATGTCAATCATATTTTTAATTTATATATATAATATAATTTAATACAATTAAAATACAGTTAGATTTTAGTAATAGAATTTAGGATTAACTTCATTTACACCCCTCAAGTTTGTTTTTACTTCAATCACATTCCCTCAAGTTTGAGAATCTTCATTTACACCCTTGTGGTTTGATATTCTCATCATTTACACCCCCTTAACGATTATATCATCCTATATTTTTTTTGTAAATACCTAAATTACTGTCAATGGGATAACTTAGTGCTATTTGGATACAAGGATATATTATTTTATCAATTTGACCTCCTCCAATAATTTAATCATTTAATTTGTATTAAATTTAAAAATATATATATATATATAATTCGAATATATATATATATAAAATTTGAAAACATATATAAATTTTGGAAAAAATATATAAAATTAAAAATATATATAAATTTTAAAAAAAACATATAAAATTTCAAAAAATATATATTAAATTTCAAAAAAATTTATAAAATTCAAAAATAAATATAAAATTCGAAATATATATATAAAATTCGAAAATATATATTAAATTTTGAAAAAAATTATAAAATTATAAAATTAATATAAAATTAAAAAAAACATATAAAATTCGAAAAAAATATATATTAAATTTTGAAAATAAATATTAAATTTGCAAAAAATATAAAAAATTAGAAACAAATACATAAAATTAGAAAAACATATAAAATTCAAAAATATATATATTTTTTAAATTTTGAAAAACATTACAAAATTTGAAAATAAGTAAAAAATTTGTAAAATTTATAAAATATTCGAAAAAACATATAAAATTTGTAAAAAGTATATAAATTTCGAAATATATCATGTTTACTAAATAGTGGATGTTGGTACAAGCCACTTCTTGTTTGATGGACCTGAAGCCTATGACTTCCTCTGTGCATAGGCTTCTCACTGTAATAACACTGAAAGGAGGTGAAGCTAGGTCTCATGAGATGCCTAAACCAGTGCATGAAAGAGGAAGATTATTGTTGACAGGGAATAATACAACCCCAAAAGGGTAACAACATTTACGAATTTTATATATATTTGAAATTTATATATTTTTTCAAAATTTATATATATATTTCGAATTTAAATATATTTCTTTTGAATTTTATATTTTTTTACCGAATATTATATATATATTTCAAAATTTATATATGTTTTCGAAATTTATATTTTTTTTCAAAATTTATATATTTTTTCAAATTATATATATATTCGAATTTTATATCTTTTTTCGGAATTTAATATATATTTCTTTTGAATTTTATATTTTTTTACCGAATTTATATATATTTTCCAAAATTTATATTTGTTTTTCGAATTTTATAAATATTTTTATATTTTTTTGAATTTTATATCTTTTTTCGAAATTTAATATATTTCATTTGAATTTAATACTTTTTCCAAATTTTATATATTTTTTCCAAAATTTATATATGTTTTCGAAATTTATATATATATATTTGAAATTTATATATATTTTTTGAATTATATATATATATATTTGAATTTTATACCTTTTTTCGAATTTTATATATATATTTTTGAATTTTATACCTTTTTTCGAAATTTATATATCATTTTCAAAATTTATATATTGTATAGTGGATTGTTTGGGTATAGAGTTAGGAGTGTTCCACTATAGAGTTAGGGTTGTTTGGGTGCATGGTTTAGACTATCATATGATTAAATTGATTTAATGGGTGTTTGGTATAAGGGTGTTTTAGACATTTCATACTATAAGGGGGTGTCAATGAAGATTCTCAAACCTTGAGGGGGTGTGATTGAAGTAAAAACAAATCTGAGGGGGTGTAAATGAAGTTAAACCTAGAATTTACTTAGATAATTCATACATAAATAAGTGTTGGTGCTTTCAAATAAGATTATACTTGAATTGGAATTATATAATTCAATTAATTTTTGTAGTTATAATTCAAGTAGAAATTATATTGGAGTTATAAAAATTTAATTAAATTTTGTAGTTATAATTCATGTAAAAATTAGATTGAAAAAATTACATAAAAATTTTACACTATAAATACTGAAATTCTTCACACTTTTAATAGTAGTATATAGATAGATATAGATAGAGATATAGAATGAATATTGATACAAAGAAGGATTTTTTTTCGTTACTTATTATCACCTTAGTTTTGATGGCATTACTATTTACTCAATAAATACAACACCATATTATATTATATTTTCTTTACTTTATTGATTTTTTTATAAATAAATAATAATCAAAGGCCTAATGATCCAGCAGTACCAAAAGATGAAAAAATATTTTTGAGGTCAACTATTATTGCAAACTTACAAAATTTATCTCCTTTGTTGGGTATAATAACATGTGTAAGGAAGAATTAAAAATATTGTAATCCTTTTAAAAAATAGATATAAATATATATATATTATAGCACGACCCCTCAATTGCAAATTTGCAACTTAAAAATAACTGTCTTGAAACGTGTACTTTTTTCACAATAAAATCCATTTTCATTTGCATCAACATAGGTATGCAGAAAATGACCATTATAGCTAAAGATGCTTGCGAAATTGCTATTGGGTTTAATTATACTTAGAATGCCTCAAACTAGTTACGCTTATACATTTACTCAACCCTCCCCAACTAAAATAAAATCATAGTTATACAACAAACTTGCAATATAGATACATCATGACTATAAGCCTAAACAACTACACTGTTCCGAACTGTGAACTGAATTGATACAACCAGATGTACCATCCAGGAGGCTTCCTGCCAAAAAACCATGGAGGACCCGGTATTGCCTTGCAGAATGTTGATCAAAACCAATACCCACAGATGCAACGATTCCCTCGAGATCAAGTTTGAGCTCTTGTTGTATCTGGTTTGTCAAAAAAGTCGTCATCAAATTATCAGATCCTGAATGCAAGTGAGCTATATAGATCATCAAAGTGTAACCATGTATTGCACTCCAGAAACTCTTCTTCTTTAACAATTCGTTGGCATCATCAGCTCACCAGCCAACCTGGTTTAAACATGATATCTCGCTTGAAGTTGCGACCTGTGACAGATGTAGACTCCCCCTGACGACGAAAACACTGGAAAGCAAAAGGGTAGATTTTAGCAAAATAATTTTGTAACTTATTGCTGCTTATCCCTGAGTGCATAACATCTAGTGAATAACTTGTCTTGGACCAGTAACAAATTAATATAGGTCAGGGTATGGCAAGTGTATGACAAGCCTTGTTCAATATGTACTCCACACACCATCCTGATAATACAGGTTTCCATGTAATTGTATTACAACTTCCATCACACGTTCATTTTAGTTACAAGGCTGCTTCTAAATGGGTGGAATGCCCATGTCAAACAGTATAACATTTTCATTCCATGAACAACATTTTCATTCCATGAAAGAAAGTAGTATAAATAATATGTTCTTTTGACCGTATCCACTTGTCCTAGAATGTGGGGTTCGACAACTCAGTTGCTTGGTCGATGGCCAATCCAATATGGAATATTCCTCTAAATTTGTTGCTTTTGACCAACTTATCAGAGACTACATATATATAAAAAAAAAAACTCTTTGCACTATACTACTGAGTTTACGACCTAATAAGAATCACTATTGGCCCTACAAGCTAGATAAAGAATACCGGTCTAGATATATATATGAGATGTCAACATCACCAACCTTGTAACAAACTATGGTATCATCTGGATACATCGCAAATAGTTTGGTTCCAAGTCGGGCATGACAAGAATCACAGAGGCTCTCATCATTAATCTGCACTTGCCGTGACCTCTCCTCCAATCTTGCCAGACTTGCATCAGTGTCTATTGCCTGAGCTAAATTGTGCACAATCTGAAAGTGAAATTGAGATTTAGTTCCGAGTTAGAGAGTTCCTTCAGCAGAAGGGCATAAAACAAAAACAAAAAACTACAAAAATTTTAAAATAATGCAACTCCACCACAAAAGGTGTATCAATGAAGAAAGTTCCATGTACCCAATCAGAATACTTATGCGGCTTCACTTGTCACAAAATAAAAAATAAAAAAACGGGGGCAATTTCTTTGTGAAATGAAGCTGAAAATATGACGTTCTGATTTCGGCTGATACAATGATAATGACAGATGTACCCTAAATTGTTGAACCAGATCTACAGCAACACCAAAATCTAAACCTACCTTACTTCTGACAATAAATTATATCAGCCAATTACACTTTGCCCAAAGGCACCGAACTCGTGACACTTGAAAACTAATTAATAGGGAGCCCCACATTAATCAATAAAAGCCTAAATTGAATAACAATATAACAAGGGAAACAAGTGGTAACCTACTAAATAATTCGCATGAGATGAATACTATAGAAATCATCCGTTAACAGGAGTTACAGGCACTACAAGATTAGAGGAAAGCTCAAAAAAGACTTCTAGGTTTCATGACCCAACAGAAAAAGAAAAAGAAAATTTAGGGGCTGCAAACCACAGCAAGAGAATTCCAATGCTTAGATGAAGTCGTTAGACAAGATTTGCATTATGTACCAACTAAACCATTATAATTTATAACTTTGGGAAATAGGGCTCGTGATTCATCTGGAAAGCATGAAATAGTAATTCTCAATATTTAACTTACGGACAACCAAACAACATTTATTATGAAAACATACTTGTCCTTGGCGATGATGATGAAGGCGAGCCCTTAACATTCTTAATATTGTGTCTGAAGCAAGTTGGAGGGGCATATCTGAGGACAATCTCTGCGCAAGGAAATATCAAATTTTGTAGAAAAATTTGCATAGGGCCCAAAACATTAATAAATAAAACATCATCTTCAGTATTCTAGCACTATAAGGGAGAATATATCAATCATGTGATGGCATGCGGAAGTTCCTATATTACTTGGAAAAGAAATACAATATGATGATTATCTTTTTGACATTTTCTAAACTCAGAATAAGAACTTCCTTTCAATGCTTAATTTGCTTAAGAATTCCCTAGAACATACATATAATAAAAGAAATGGAAAAAACATCAGCCAGCCTTGCAATTATGGATACATGTGCCAAATTCTGACCATATTGAGAGATGTAACCTTTCAATATTAAGTTCAATAACCCAAGAACTGAGAGGCACACTAAACAAATAACTTTTGATTTCACAAGGAATTTCATCGACTATTCATTTGGTTGGAAAGAAATGGGGGAAGAGAAGAGAAATCTAAACTATGCAAATTTTTTTTTTTTTTTGAAAGTGCAAAGTATGCAAAAATATACCTAACTTCCGGAGTGAAAAACGAATTGCAAGCAAACAGTGATTTTGAACAGTTAATTTCTAATGATTCATGAAGAAATTCCAACTTTTCCTTGTCTTCTCTCACTTCTTCCCACTTCTCATACCAAAAGTAGACAAGAGTTTCCAAAATAATAGATGAGCTCCTTATAACAGAATGCTTAAAAGTGACTGTTAATAACTAATAAATAGGGGTGGTTCGGGTTGTTGTTAGGTAGGCTATGAACAAAGAAAGTGTGTGAGAGACAGAGAGAGTGAGTTAAGGAGGGAGGTTAAGTCTGCTACCTCTAGCACTTGCAAAGGATCCAGAGATTCTCCGTGATTATGGAGAAGACGAACGGCAGCTTTAAACATGGGCTCCTTGCCATCTTTTGGATCCAAATACATTTCAAGCAATCTGAGGTTATTATACCAAAGCAGGCAAAATAAGATAAGAAAGTAAAAAATAATATGAGAGAGAGAGAGAGAGAGAGAGAGAGAGAGAGAGAGAGGACAAACTGCATGTAGGCATCTGGTCTACCAATCTCTGTACAGTATTGTTCAGCAGCTTCACTGTCCTCCAACTTCCTGACAAACCATTAATATAATGAAAATATCCCCGATATTAAAATAATGTAGACAATTTCTTTCGGAAAGGTTTACATGCAACCTTATTTATGATGCTAAAATCCCTTGTGTTTAACATATGCAACTCCATGAAAAATAAATTGAACAACAAAAAATTGAAACCAGCGTCTAACTATCCTATACTACTGTGATTTCTATAATTGTATCATTTGCCACATAACTAGAACTTAACATCTTCATATCAGAAATCTTTAGATTCTAAACAGAGAAGAAAGATGAAATTCCTGCTCTCACTCATACTATTTAGTTGATGATAATTAGATGGTGAATCAATTATTTTATAAAGTAATTGTGAACTTACAAGGCTAAGATTTGGAGCACCAATGTCTCTTGCCCTAGTTTTCTGTAAAGAATGGCCTGTTACAAAGAAGAGGAACTAAAATCAGCATTTAAAGGTGCAGCACATGTAACTGTGGTGATGAAACAGCTGCAAAACCATGCAGTAACACAAAATAAAGGGAAGGCAATAATTTTCGAGCTGTCTAGGGCCTCAAGAATGAACACGTGATGGGCATATTATGCCCATTATATTCATATAAGCAGAACCAAAACAAGGTAAGATGAAGAGTTCGAAAGGACCTTTTCCAACCATAACTCTGAATCTTCAATCAGGTCAAGGACCTCTTCTGGATCATACAAGTCTGAAGACTGTAAGAAAATCTGCAACCGTTCTCTGACAGGACTTTGAAAGATTGAATCCCTTCCATTATCAGAAAAATTTGTCTCCTCTGGATATCCAGCTTTAGTTTCTGTTATAAAAGTTACAATAGCTGATTTGGCCAGCAAAATTGCATAAGAGGTATGGAACTGAGTGTCATCCGAGTCTTGATCTTCAATCAACCATTGGAGGTATCTGACCAAATAAGAGTATGAATGTCAAAAGCAGTTCTCTAGCAATAAATTAAACAGACCCATAGACACACATGCCACCAGGTACGTAGACATGTGGTTAGAACTAGCAGAGGCAAATTAAGAGGTACTAGAGCACCATTCTTGAGTTTTGAATAGTAACCATTGGGAATAAAAGGTCGTAAGGATAGAATGATAACATCAAATTTATCGCCTTCATGTAGACGTACTTCTATGGATTTTTCCGGAGATAACATATACTGCCAAGATGCAGTTAGAGCATATAAGAAACACACCTTTGAAGAATTTCCACCTTTTTCGGGTCAATAGCAGCAATTACTTCATCTGCATTTGAAATACATCAAGAATGAGCCATCAAAAGAGAACTAATATTTCAAGCTAATGATAATTTATGGACATTCCAACAACTACTTGTAAGCATTACCATTTAGAAATGCGTAAAGAGAGGCTATCAAGAGAGCTGTGCCATGTTAATGCAAAATTATGAAGAACATATATACAACAGAATCAACGCTCTGTTTAAAGAATAGCCTTAAACTTATCATTCGAATATGTAACTGTAAGAACTAAATATTTTCTGCACATAATAAAATGAAGATAATATCATTCAGATACTTGACCAGGATTTTTTTTTCAAGAACAACAGTTTTCCTGCATTTTAACAAAACGGAGAAGAATGGAACCCTCTGATTGCTGTGCAGACTTATTTCTTAAAAACCACCTCATAAATTATACATAGATCGCTTTGGGTCCCGCACAGCGCGAAGGAGCCTTGTCTCAGGCAACTACATAGAGTTCTGTGCTATTTGAAAATAGGGAGAAGGAACTTTGCGGAAATACCCAACAGCTCCGCTCCTCCACCAAGGAGCCTTTTTCAGAAAGAAACAATAGACGACATACAAGGTGAGAGAGGTCATGAAGTTTTCAGAAACTCATAAATCGAATGGTTGATATAAGGTATCAGATGAGAGAAGCTAAAAGGCACTACAAGAAAATCAAAATTGTAGCACAGCCCCTGAATTTTCCAGTAGGTGGCATAAGAACCCTCCGGGACCCCGATTACCTACATCTTTTGCACTAAAAGCTTTCTTTCATTTCAGTTCTGCTCGGATCGAACCGGTATATCATAGTAAAGGACAAATGCAGTAGCCATGAGTTATACATGTACTCTTTGAACTTTTTACTCCCAGCAATCTGTCATTGTATTTGATAAAAATACAATCATAATGACCATAGGTAGTTGGTAAATTATTAAAACATTTTTTATGTGGATATATAAATAACTTTCATAATCTACTTTTAGAACTGTAAGGATTACAGAATGACAAATTTACTACTAATAATTTAAACAATTTCCGAACTACGAAAAAATAATGCATCGTGAAACATTTTATTTTTTGATAAGAAACATACCACTGTTCAATTAGTTAAATGAAATGCAAAGATTGGGATACATTGACTTGGGAGAATCACCGGTGAAACCCCAATACCGTCATATACGATTATGTATAACCTTTAGCATCTATGGAGCATATATGGCACCACAAACATATACAAGAAAATGAAAAACAAAAATAAAAGCACAGAAAATAAAAGTAAAAGCAAAATAACAAGAAACTTAAAAGGTGAAGTTTTTCAGATTATTATGAGACCTGCCTGGTGAAAGCTGAACAGTTCTTTTCTCTGATGTTAAAACTCGAACAGCGAGTACCTGGTTGCTATCTGCAATCTAAGAGGAAAAACCAACATCTTATCAGCTATTTGATTCATAAAGCAGACAGTAAACTTTCAGATACACTTCTCTGAAAAACTTTCATACCCATCCAAGATGTTGCAGTACCAAATCTTGATCAGAAGACTCCTCAAGAATCTTTGATGCTTCAATTGCAGCAATCTCCTTGCCAGATTTAACAGTCATAGAGGCATCCTGCAAGTCAATTTCCCCTGCAGAGTCTTCCCAGTAGCCAGACGAGTAATTCCTTGCCAAAATTCGCCATATAGCAAGAGCCTTGGAGCTCATCCCTTTACTCGCATACAGGAAGGCAAGCGTCCGTAGATGTCTGGAGTCATTCAGTAAAGTTTCTAACTCCTCCTGCACCGCCCATTGAAGTTGTACTGTCATCCTTCAAGCAGGCTTCTGCCTGACCACTTCCCATTGAAATACATTGGAATACTAAGATTCCGCTGTTTACCAACAACCGCACATGGTGCATTGTCTTGAGGGCAATAAACAAATTTCATCTTTACCCTACAAGGCTACAACTAATTTAACATAATGTTTTCAAATCCGGAACAGTGAGTAGTTGTAACAGTAGGACCATCAAAGTATAGAACAATTCACATTCAAACTCTTGAAACCCTCAACTGCTGTCTGAAGTGAATAAATCATTCTTCTCAGGGAAGTCATTCACAATCAGGCAGTCGAATGAACTCGTCTCTTAACATTTCTCTCCTTAAAAGTTATGTTTGATAGTCGGAAAGTTCTTGTTATAAGAGACTCACGAATAGCCCTTAATAAATTGGACTAACAATCATGTTAAATAGTTTATGATCAATTCATTTTATATGTCTGTTCATAGTGAGGAGAACCAAGGATTCAAATGACGGCTAACAGCTGCCAGTGAACCAGTCCTTTTCACAGCTTCCTCAATGCTCCGGACTTGAAAACATCGCAAGAGTATGAGACCACAGTTCAAACTGCTGGCCCCAATACTTGAAACTGCTGACCATGAATCATGCCCTTTCAAAGATTATTTATTGGTCCACACAAGAATATATTAAAGAATATCAATACCAAAGGAGGTACAAATGAAAGAATATAGTACTCGAGAAGGAAACACGACACATACCACTATACAACTGTTCTCGGTAGATGCAAGCTTCTCCATGTCATCAACACGATTTAGGGCTCTATAAAGGTACATTAACAGAGTGTCAACTCCTTCCCTTACTGAAGGAGTTAAATCCTTTTCACGTGAAACTTGTAAATACCTGTATAAAATCCATGTGTCAGAGAGAGGAGGGGAGAGGTAACAGCCAACCACTACACGAAAACAAGACAAATTACAGCTGGTACAGATAACATGGCAACCCATCACTACATGCAAACCAATTCAACACAGACCTGAAACCTGTCATTCTCGTACACTATAATTCTATCCCCACCTCGTGAGATAAATTGGGTGGGGGTAGAAGAGGGAAAACCAACAACTAAATTAGTTAAGAATATTCACCTGGTGATGTTTTCAATTGCCGACTCTAATAAATCAGCTTTGTTTGGTGGATTCAGTAGAAAAACATCATCCACTGCAGTCTCCACACCTGCTTTCTTAAGAAAAATAG
The DNA here is from genome assembly GCA_963922005.1 of Cornus suecica. Taxonomy (NCBI): domain Eukaryota; kingdom Viridiplantae; phylum Streptophyta; class Magnoliopsida; order Cornales; family Cornaceae; genus Cornus; species Cornus suecica. The sequence continues at coordinate 81,764,940 of OY998241.1, forward strand.
ATCTTTGAATTGCCATCAACCCATCCTCCACAACATTTTCAAGAGGTGAAGGGGGAGGATGCAGGCCCCAATACCTGTTCCTTGGAACCTGAAAATACAAGATTTAATTGACTCTTTTAAATTTAGTAAGCATCACATCACAAGACGAAATACATTTACACATAGGCAGAAAAAGCAATTTAAACGATTAAAAACTAATTAACTTAATATTACATCAAATCACTGAAGTACTAAACTTTTGCAGGCATATCACAACTCCTGTAATTAATGCGAAGTTCCAATTGAAAGAGTATGTTCCTCGTTTTTCCTAATACACTTTCATTGACTAGTTTTTCCTAATTTGGCAACGTACTAACCCTGACAGAAGCACTCATATCAAATGTTTATGAGAAACTTTTGGCCTTAGCACTGTGAGTCCTCAGTGACATAAAAGAAGTACAGGCCCTCAAATAAAAGATATACAACCAGCGAAAATATAAATATGACAATAATAGAAACAAGCATATAGGATATACCAGCAATGTCCAGCGATTTGGGTCTCGCATGATGAATGGGAATACTTCAGAAGGCTGCATAGTTTCTGAAAGCAAGAAGTGATTTACTGCTTCCTCAAAATGCAAGTCAAACAGCAAGAGGAACCCCACTTGAGCATGGACAAATGAGAGCATTTCCTTGGTCATTTCACCTTCACTCTGAAGTTCATGAGCCAAGGATATGGCTTCCTTAAAGTTCTTCTTTCGTAACAGATCTTTAATTTGTTCTTCAGCAGGTACTTTCCGATAGCAAATAACCTGGCATCCATAGAAGAGGATGATTGTACAGACATCCTACCAACAGAGCATGAATAAAAAAGTAATAATATGGGTCATAATAAGATCTCAAACAGTTAGCATCCAATTTAAGGCTCTTATATGCCCATGGAACACCTTAAAATATAACTTAATGATTTACATTATATTAGAGGATAGAAAATAATTGAACTTTAACCGCACATGGCAAGTCTATTCAACATGTGATTCTAATGTTCTGAGTAAAGTTTATTTTTAGAACTTCTTTAAGTAACTCTGCTGACCAATAATTTGTTGGGCATGGGCTGTTCTTAAGGCCCAGTAATTGTAAAATAGGACAAACTGTGATATTTGGTCTTTGTGAAGTAGGTTTATATGGATCCTACTAATTTAAATCTCCAAGTTTCTCAAAAAAAAATAAAAAATTCCAAGTCCAATGACATCCGTTTCAGTTCAATATAGAAGAATACCTTAAAAAATTCCAAGTCCTATGACATCCGTTTCAGTTCAATATAGAAGAATACCGGAACTAAACTTTCATATGTGATACTATTCATAGATGTTTTGATGCAATTAAACATGAGGTGCAAGGACTAAAGGAATTCAAGCACGATGCCCCCCCCCCCCTGATAAGCTGGTAAAACTCCATATTTGGTTTTAAACCCTTTTTGACCCTGAAAATTCCTATTTCACAAACCGTCTTTCCTCCTTCCAACCAATTAACCAGAGCACCATAAAACAACAAAAACAACCCTAATTAAACTCACACATACCATTCATAGACCATGTTCTGGGAATTCTTTTATTCCCTTGCCAAGTTACCATGCTAAACCCTCAAATGCTTATCCCTTTCCTACCCACTTCAAACCCCCATCTTCCCTTATCTTTAACCAAATATAATTAATTAGACCTCTAAAGCTACCGAAACTCAGTTTTGACATCATAGTTCGTCCGAGAGTCTTCACACACTTGCCCTAAATCAATTTCACTTCACCATCTTTTCTGCTCAAACTTTAATGGTCATAGATTAGCTAGGGACATGGAAGATGGCATCTGATTTTCTCTAATTTTGAACCCCAAAAAGATAGCAATAGAGTTATTTTAATAAAATAAAATAAAAATTCTTTATTAAGAAACCTAAAAATGAGCAGCATTCAGATTTTAGCAACATACACCAAGACATGCACAATTACCCCTAATTAAACAGCAAGGCAACATCAAAAACTAAAACTTTGTAACCTTAAGCCTTTTGAAATAAAGAAAAAAACAAGTTCTAAACGACTATAACAACAAATTAACAATACTGAATCTTTAATATTAAGTCTTTGCTAAATCACAAGAAGATCACAAAGCATACACAGACCTGTATAGATTACATACCTTGGACAGTGTTGCTACAGCAACAAGTATCCCTCTCCCATCTCCCTCATCTGCCACAACACGAGGACCAACTCCTTCCCCAATGAAAGAAACCATTTGAACGCAATCACCTGTTTTCTTGTGATACAACTCCATCTTCCCACTCCTTGTAACCACTACATGTGAGCCCATCTCTCCGATGGAATCCGGAGCATGACGAAACACCAAGCTTCCACCAACAGGTTGCCCCTGAGGATTAACAATAATCCCCACATTGTCAACCAACAAAAGCACATTATACTCCTTCATCAACAGTTTCAGTCTCGGAGGACTGGACGGATCGGGAAGCGAAAAGATCAAAGCACTTTGGCCAGTAACACAAGAATACAAGCTGTACCCAGTATAAGTACCAACAATTATAGAATCATCAAGCCACACCATGGTTGTGACCCCATCAACACACTGTATTTCCTTCAAAATCACGAAAGACCCACCAATCCCATCACCGCCTCTACCACCCAAAACAAGCTCCACCAAAATCAATCTCCTCCCAACCACAACCGCGAAAATACAGCTACCATCTCTCTGCAACTGTAGTTCTTTGATCTTCATACCATTTGTTCCAAACCCACCGCCCAATTTCTGTAAAAACCGCTGGCTTGTGCTCGAAAACTCCGAAAACCCAACACTATCATCCCCTACCAAATTGGAACTTCCAATATCGCCACTCTGTATCCTCCTAGCAACAACACTAACACCCTTTGAAAAGCTCAATTTCTTCAGGGGTTGTAGCAAAAGAGAGTCAACCAAATACATAAACCCATCAGAAACCACCAAAACCTTCGATCCTTGAACAATTACATGTATCGAATCGACGGAGCAATCGGTGACCGAGACATGTCGCAGAAGAGAAATATTTGTCGGTTTAGGTGAATTAGGGTTTAGGGAGAGTAAGAAGAGATTACCTGATTCTGTGCCTATGTAAATTAGGGTTTGGGAATCGGAGAGAGTGGAGAGCGCGAGAGATCGGAGGGAAGAGAAGGAGGAGGTGGATGGGTTGAAGTCTGCAATGGGTTCGATTAGGGTTCGAGTTTTGGCCATGGGAAGAGGGAAAACTAGGGTTTAGGTTGGTGATAGTTAGGGCTTGGAAGAGACCGCCATTGATGTGTAGTAGCCAAAGCACTGAGAATGTACCGGAGCTTTCACCAACCAGTAAAAAAGGACGACTTACTTCAGAGTCGGGCTTTAACCCGCCCGGATCCGAATACCCTGAACCATTTTTCTTTGTTTTTGTAAATTTTGTTTGCTCTCAAGTGTGATATGCAAATCAAAGTAATCAACCAAACCTTCCAGGCTTGTTTAATAAAATAATTTCTTCGGCCTAAATTTAAATTATTTTTGAGGTCTTTGATAAACAAATAAATAAATTACTATTCGTCTTTGTTTGAACTCATGTATAAAATAGTTTTGATTTGAACATAAACACGGTTATGTATAAAAAAAAAAATCAGGAAAATAATGTGGAGGACGTGAGGGTTTTCCAAACTATTATATATATATATATATTTTTTTTTTAATGTAGTCTTTTGTTTTCTTAAATGTAAAAAGTAAGAGTGGCAAGTGTTTTTTTATTTTTTCATCCGAGAACAAAAGTATGTTCGGTAAGATTGTTTTTTGTGTGAAAATTCAAAAATCAAAAACAAAAAAATACGTTTGGGAGAGTCTGTTTTTTTAGGAATTTACAGAATAAAAACAGAAAAACACGTTTGACAGAATCTGTTTTTTCTGAATTTCTGATAACAAAACATAAAAACACGTTGGTGACTTCAAATGTTTTTTTAAAAAAATTTAAGTACAAAAATTAATGAAGACAAATCTTTGGCAATTAAAAGGCACTTCTGTACCAAAATGTCTTATTCCACAAGTTAGTATTGTTCGTCATGGGCATATTGAAGTCAACAATATTATTGAAATATTGGTATGTATTGGAAATGAAAAAATTTCGGCAACACCTCCCTATAAAAATGACAAGTCTAATATTTTTTTTTTACCTGATAGCAAGAAACATCACAAAGCATATCCAAAAAATAACTCAATTTTAAAGCCATCCAAACACCAATGTAGTATACACAAGACATCAATTACATATGAAAAATGATATTACATATTGGAAATGCTATTACATATCATACATATTAGATTATATAAAATAATGAGAAAATGTTATTACATCAATGTCATTTCCTTTACACCAAATAGCTCAACGTTGAACATCCGCCAACTTGAACATCCTCCAAGAAGTTCCATCACATATATCATTAAAAAAAAAATACTATATTAATTGATTTTATATGTAGTCCAAAATATCTCTAGTTGCTAATAATAACATAAGTGAATATATATATTAGGCACATGCTATGATAACCAAGATTATGAAACCAAAAAAAAGAAGAGAAAAAGGCACAAATAAATTACCATGATTCTTGGAAGAAACATCAGTTGCAAACAACAGAGCACAAAGAAAATGTTGATTGCTTTGAAGAGAACAGTAACAGATTGAAGGATAACAACACTTTGAATACCTAAATTAGTATGAAAAAAACGCAACCATGAATATAATTAAAAGAGTAGGAGTCAAACTGAAAAAACACTTAAATTCTCCCAGTCAAGCTTGCCTATATTCCCCGTGTTCCTCAATTTATGCATTAATTATCAAATTCTAAACGTAGTACCTACGGATTCTCTATAACTTCTGAAAAAAATTAAGATTGAAGAGCAAACATACAATCCCTTAAGATTTAGACAAGATAATTTCACATAAAAGAACTTTCATTCAACTATAACTCAACAACAACAACTCCATCAACTATAACTCAACAGCAATTCCATCAACTATAAGAGTGATGATGATGGAGACTATCAGTATCAGTAGTCATTTTTGAGATTTCTACCTCATTCTACCAAGAAAACCTCTGAAAGATCCAATTCAATTTACATATATATATATATATGGTTTCAAATTTCAACTATTTCTACCTCATTACACACATATATATGCTTTCAGTATCAAATTTGAACAACTGATGGGGTAATTAGAGTTCACAAGCATATTAAACATTCGAACAACTGAAACTCAAAAAAATTCAAATCAAACATTGCAGTGAAATGAAGTTAATTATAACCTATAGGGAATTATCCGAACTTAATCAAGCTATACACACAAAATAATACACATGCAAATTAAAGAACAAATTCGAAAAATTGTCGATTTCATGAATGCTACATTGTTCAGTAAGGTATTGCAACTGGTGACCTTGAGGGTATCCCTTAACTTGTCGATCTAGGCATAACAGCGCGCAATCAAGGCCTACGCATTCAAAGCAACAAATGTAGATTCACGAAGTATAGGCACCTTGAAATTGTGGTACAAGCAAAAGAGAGAATGAGATTGGCAGTCATGAGAGATTATACTAGAACTGGGGATTCTTACATTTAACAGAGTCACAGGTCCCCAGATGGCTAGGCATCAACAACCAATCAAACCATGAGATACGAACGAAAAAAAAAAGAAAAAGAGCTGGTGTTGCAAACAATGTAGCTGCTGACATATTATTGCATTTCTAGTAAGAATTCCAGTTGATCCAATTGTTCTGGAACGAATCAAACCCAAAAAAACAACCACTAAAAAGAGAGAGCGAAAACAAAAATGAGAAGACAGGTCTTCGTGTCAAATACCTGATGCATGCTAATGCCCTCACTTTATTACTCAAATATCGACAAAAAGTTAGAAATGAAATGATGATATACTAAAGATCCTTAACGTCTTGGTGGCAAGCTGCATGTCTTGTTGAGCCTCGGAATTGGATGCACAGGAGGGTTGCTGTTGCCGATGCTGAGTGTCTGTGACTTCATCACCATGCTCACCATAGTGGGCGTGTCATAGCCGATGATACCACTATTACTAGAGTTCCCGTCTTCTCCACTCAGTGGCACTGTTTGGGTGGTTGAGTCACCCCTAGTTGTGGCCCTCTGCCATGAGTGCGAGCTCAACCCCGAGAGCACATAAGCTCGCCCCGTGTGTTCATACAAGTCCATGGTCGACATTCTCCCCGTTATTTCTATCAGCTCAGCTTCAAGCCAGTTGCAGAGACCATCCCCTGCTTGGGCCGATGCAGAAGCTAGCAGGGTTGATCTCCTCTCTGCAAGCACAGCCTGAGCACCCTGTAGATTTCCCCTCTCAGCCAATTCTTGTGCCTCTGCAATACCTTCTGCCACCCAAAGGCGATTTCTTTGTCGATCAACGTCCAAGCTCACTATTATGTCTGCAGAAGACAAAACCTCAGGTCGTCGTACCTCCACTCTATCAGGTAGAACTATCTGAACCATCTCCTTTGACACGGCATCCTTGTAGGAACACATTACTTCCAGCAGGGAGGTCTTTTCCACCATTTCCTCATCTGCGGCTGCTGAAACTACTGGAACTGAGAGATAGACCAGAAATTCTTTCTCCTCGTCTGCGTATAAGTCTCCAATTTCTACATCACCACGCTTCCCCTGATCGGAAATTTCACTCGAGTACCTTCCTGAGGGTATAGATCCAATGTCCACCCCAGGTGATGTTGACTTCAAAATAAGCCGCAGTTCCTGAGCTACCACACTAAGAAGACCGCCTATGCACCGCGCAAAGGCATCTTGAACCGTGCCAAGAGACTCAATGAAGGAAAAGGTGCCTCCTGATGCATCAGATATTGTGTGCATGGCAGTAGAATCATGGTCTGAGCCAAATCCAAATGTGTGGACAGGAATAGTTGGTGGTCGGTATTCATCTATAGCTTCACTCTTATTAAGAGTGATAGATGCAGGCAATAAATTCAAATAATGCAAAGACGGCCTCGGATATGGGGAAGACTGATTAGGTGAACTTCGGCGGTGGTTAACGTTATTTAGATTAAATGTATCTTTGCCATCAGAAAGGAGTACGATGCTTGCAACTGGATTATGTTCACGCCGTTCTTCAAGAATCCGGACCCCTTTACTGAGTCCTTCCACAATGTTGGTTCCACCATTTGATTGAAGAGAATTAATGGCACAAATAGCATCTTCACGGCCTGTGTCAGACATCCTGCGAAGCGGGAAGATTCTTTGGGCACCCGATGAGAAGGCAACAATAGCAAGTCGGTCAAATGGGCTTAAGTTTTGTATGAGAAATTGAACAGCACGCTTAAGAAGGGCAAGCTTTGAGCCAGCCATGCTACCACTAATATCTAAAACAGTGACAAGGTCTATAGGTGCGCGCTCGAGGCGCCGGGCATCATCAGGAAGAGGTGGTGCCCGCACACCAACAAGAACAGCGAATGTGGAAAGCGAATCTGAAGCAGCAACTGAAGGAAACTCTGGAACGGCCTTGAGAGTTAATAGCTGGGGGCGACCAAGTGAGGTGGGTTCCGGTGAGTTAGCAGGAAGGGGCTCATCATCAGAGAAACGGAGTGGTTCAGGGTCGGGTAGAGGTGGTTGTGGAATATTATGAGGGATGTGGGGCCGGAGACCTTCAAGTAAGCCGTGACCAACATGGCCTGAGCCATTACGTTGAGGATCAACACTGTTGTTGGGACATTGGAAAGGGATGTCTTTCCACTTCGAGCGACAGATGGGGCAAAGATAATTTCCATGCTTAACACTACTTGCAATACAACTAAAGTGGAAGGAATGAGAGCATTCGGCTGTGAAGATCGCTTGGCCCTGCCCTGGTTTCACTCTTGTCAAGCAAATGGCACATGTTTTCTGCAAGCAGAATATATTCACAAAGAGAGATCAGTTACAAAATTACTCCATATAAGTACCAGCCTAAAATTAAGAAAATAATGAGTGGAACTTGTACTATATTGTATCTTCCTAATGCTGTCACACAACAAACAAACAATTGGAGACAAATATTATACAACAACAACGTTCTTCAACTTTAGCAGTAGTAGAAATGGGTTAAAAAGTTCAGCTTAAGAAAGCTATCCCACAGCAAATTCAAATTTCTGAAAAAGTCAAAATCAAAACACTTGGTGAAAGAAAAAGTTCATAAATTCGGGAACATTTTTATTCCATTTATATTGAGTGGGTATGGGAGGGGCGGTTTATAAGTACAATTTTGGTTATTAAAATGAACTTTGCACCGGCATTTGCCTTCAATAGTAATGGGAAATGATTCTTACACTGATTTGTTTAACTTATTTGTATTTCACAAGGGTTTCTACCATTTGACGTATTGAATAGGACCCACACCATCACGCATTACAAATTGATGGCTATAAAAAATACCATTTCATGTGCAATGAGTTCAATTAAGTATGAACCTCAAAATGTTGTGCCAAAAGTTTTCAAATAAGAACCACTACTGTTAGTATGTTGACAAAACCAGTGACACCCAACTCTTCTATTCCTCAAAAATAAGACAACCTTTTGAATCCTAGAAAACAAGAACCTCCCTCACTTACAAAGATAAGATATATACACTTGCAACGAATAAAATAAAATAGATGAATTTAGGGACGAAATGTAGGATTCATTGAATACATAATGTGATGTTCACCAAGAAAGAAAGCGATGTATAACCACTGAAAATTAAGTTTGTGTTTTTGTTAGTGGGTATACATGTATTAACAGCTGGAACAAGCATCATCAGATGCAAATGTTGCTAAGTGTACAAATGACCCACCATTAAACTTCCAACATAATGCAAACTTGAGATATGATAGTTACAGTTGAACTACAAGGCATAATAGAATCAACTGAATTACAATGAAGAAGGGCCAAAACAGTAATTGCACATTTTGTGACACTATTTCAACAAATTTTACACTTCATCATAAGTGAATAGAATGTGTGATTTATAAGTGTGTAAACAATCTAATTAGTCACACGTGCGAATTTCAATAGCTAACCAAAAATTAATTATATATATATATATATATATATATATATATGATATGTGTATATAAATGTAAGTTACTAAACTCGTCAAATCAATAACGTCGTCAAGCAATAGTAGCCTTGAAAACTAGATACAAAAGTAATAAGCGATTTGAGGGCATTTTAGTCCAGCCAAATTATATAATATCAGTTTGGAAACCGAGAAAAGCTCGGCTACTTTCCAGGAACAACTGACGACGTTGATCAATTTTCGCGGCAAAAAAGGACCAGTTCGTCGGGGAATTTAGTAACGCCCAGAATACATTTCCGGCGAAGAATAGAAATCGAAATGAACTAAAACAAGAAATCATATAACGAACTAAAAATAGAAAAAAGAAAGAATCAGAGCCAAACAGGCAGAATACCGAGAAAGTGGTGAGGGCGGGAAAACTGACCTTGGAGGAGCGGGCGCTGATGCTTCTGGACAAACGCGAGACGGAGGAGGAAGACGACGACCGCGGCGTGGTGGATACAGCGTCGGACTCCGAAATGGTGGCGGAGGAGTCCGACGGACGGAGGGCGGTTTCGGAGGTCTGGGATCGGGAAGAGTGTTTGAGAGAGAGTGATCTCTTCAGCTTGTTCCACGCACTGTCCATGGAGAGAAGATGGAGATTAGGGTTTGGACGAGACTTGAATGGGAATCTCTGGGAAGAATTTTAGGGATTAGGGTTTGTTAATGCTCGAATATATATATATATATATGAAGGAGAGAGGCCGAAGGAGGAAGATGCTCGAATAACAAAAATGATTTCCCCTATTTGATTCGGCGTATCAGAGAGATTAAATTAATTCTGTATACACGATAATATTTTATTTATGGAGTATATTTTTATTTAAAGTTTACGAGAAAGTTCAATGTGTCAGTGAAAATATAATAATTACAATATCTATCCGTAAGATAGTGTATACGTTTTAATTTTTATTAGGCAAAATAACATAAAACTCCTATGGGTATGTTTGGTAGAGCTGTGTTTGTGTTGAAATAAACAAAAATCACGTTTTTTGTTTTTTCGTTTATTCATCCAAAAACATAAGTATGTTTGGTAGAGATGTTTTTTGGGTCGAAATTAAAAAATTAAAAATCAATAAACACGTTTGGCAGAGTCCTGTTTTTCATAACATAAACAGAAAAACATGTTTGGATAGCCCTGTTTTTCCTAACAGAAACAGAAAAACATGTTTGGCAGAGTCTGTTTATTCTGAATTTCAGATAACAGAAACAGAAAAACACGTTTGGTGACTTCAAATGTATTTTTTTTGTTTTTTGAAAATACAAAAATTAATGATGTCAAATTTTTGGCAATTGAAAGACACTTCTTTACCAAATATTTTCTATGACAAGTTGGTATTGTTCATCATGGACACTTTTGAAAATGAAAAAATTTCGGCAACACCTCCCCATGAGTTGCCAGGTAAGATTACATATATCAGAAATTAAAAAATAGAAGAATTTTCCCTGGCTATATATATAAAAAAAAAACAAATGAAAAAGAAAATAAAGTTGTATGTTTGACTATCAACCTCATTGTCATTTCTTCGAATTCATCTAAATTAATTTAAATTCACCTAAATTAAAAATCCATCCAGTCACACTATTAATTTTCTCATCTCGAGTGCATAACTTGTGGCATGTGTCAGATATACTTGTCATGTTCATAAAATAAAAATAAAAGGTATAAAGAAAAAGGAAAATGAGGGTAGATATATGTAAATATCACCACAATCTTTTATTACAATTGTCAAGATAGAGAAATACTCGTTGTTCAATATAATGGAACAAAAATTATTGTCCATAAAAGATGATTCAAGTCTTTTGCTTCTAAATAAATCTCCCCTTAAAGCTAATTCATCTCATTTGTATTTCTGAAAGAAATAAAAATTACATGCTCACATCCTTCTTTTTTGGCCTCTCCGGCTAGAGAATCGTATATTCCATATGAACTGTGGCTGGTTGCTGATGGTGCGCACATTCCAAATGTGCAACAAGTGCTTCAATCTAAGCCTCTTCTAAATGAGGAAAGCGGATCGAGCTTCAAAGTGTTTGTTTCTTCCTATTGTACATCACCTTCCAAGAGACAAGCATCTCTAGAGTAGAAGTTGATAACATCAACTGCATTGCAAACATTGCCTAGAAAAAACCCACACCCCTTTAGCCAATGGACACTGCAATAAAATATGACTCAAAGTGGTAGTAACTATAGCAGACATTATGACAATATATTACAGCTGCAGCTGATGTATTACATGTTCTCTGAATCATCAAAGGAAAATAACCAGCTCACCTTGGATAATCTTTTCATTGGATATGCTTGATCAGCCTTAATTGTGTCTAAAGCTGCATCAACTCCAGCAATTTGTCCTTGCCAAAAAACATCCTAAAACATATTTAGTACATAATTAGTCAAATGTGCATTACAGCCTCTATATCAATAGAAAAACATCAAATGTGCATAAGGAAAGACTGGAGACGCAAGAGGAAAGAGAATATGAGATTGAGAAGAGGTACAAGTGGAAACTATTGAAAGCGAGATAGAAGGAAGAGTTCCAAAAGGACAAGAGAAAGAGGAGATGAGACATAAAAAAAAAAAAAAAAAGGGTGGAAGTGTAGAGCTGAGAAACAGAGAGGTTATAAAACTACATAAAAAATGCATTAATTTGAAGATGAATCCTGGTTTTGTCCCCGTGTAGTCAATTTACAGGCTTAACAAAATCCTAAAACAAACATAAACAAGAATTTGTTTGTTTTGTTTCAATGACAATTGTATATGGATGTTGTTGAAGCTATAAAACTCTCAAACTGACAATTTTCCACGATTTCAGAACTAGAACCATGAGCAAATAGTAGTAACAAGACCAGAGTACAAAAAAGAAATATGAAAGGAAGGGAAATCCTGAAGCTAAGAGTTCAATAGACTACCAAAAGAGAGTTTTGGGTCGGTCATAACTGAAACAACCTTATTCCAAATGTAAAAAATGCTAACAGACTACTACGCAGACAAAAATGCAAAACAAAGTCCACAAATTGTAGCAATTGCAGCTGAGATACACTATATTCAGCTTCTATAATTGTTCGCTCCAGAATTTCTGGATTTTCTCATTTAAAATTCTAGGAATTTTCTGTCTCAAACCTGTAGCATTTGAGTGCACAAAGACTATCTTCACCGTTGCTGAAACTATCTAACAAAACCACTGAGGCTAAAACTATCTTCACTGGTCATCTGACATGAGGTTGATGGGCCGAGATCAAATGGTCCCAAAGAGTCGTTCTGTATTCAGCCATCGGAAAAACAACAGATTAGCTGTTAGCATAAAAATAGAATATATATATATATATATATATATATATATGCTAGTAACATTTCAAATACCTATTTGATTCCACTCAGCCCAAGGCTGCCTTCGTCATTATGTAATTGTGAATGTGGCGTCAAATTTTTGTTGGAACTTTGGTATGTAAATCACATCCAGCACTTCGTACTCAAATCCAAGCTATCATTTCATTGTGCTTGATCTAGTAGACCTATCTAAATTTGAACTAAAAATCTGCCAGAAGCTGATAAAGTGATATTAAATATCCTGACAGTAACAACATTACCATATTACAAGATTTGGACACCTGACCCTAGCAACATCACTACATTACAAGATTTTGACACCTGACCTAGAAGCTAAATATCCAATGGGCACAGATACCCATAGTTTTATCTATTTCCATTTTCTACTAATCAATTCAATTCTTACGAGTTGCATCACATTATGGACTATCCACTCTGCAATATTCACTTATAAAGCCTTCTGAAAAGCTTCATCTTGTTATCAAACCAAACACAATAATTCTTTGGTTAATAAAACAAACTTAATATGATAGTGACTTCATGATAGGCAGTTATTGGAAAAAAACTTCATGATAGGCAATGCTAGATAATTATTACCTAACAAAAGATTGTCATTTTTCAGCTAATACCTGGTGTCTTAGAAAAAACAAAAAAGGGCCGGGAAAGGGGACTCTCTCGCAATTCATAGAGTTCATCAATATATGAGGGCTGCAGCTTAATATTCATTCAGATCAAGAGGGGGCTGAATCACTAGACAGAAGTATCCAACTCCATCAGACCATCCAAGCAAATTAGTGTTGTAAAATTGGGAAGAGAAAAGGAGAAAGCAATACAATTCCAACAGAAGATTGAGCTTGTAACAAGACAAAATAAATAGTAGAAGGAACAGGTCAGATGATAAACTTACGTTGTTCCACATAAGACAATCTTTTGGACTTTGGTAACTTCAGAATCAGATTGATTGTCCTCAATAAAAATTGTCAAGCTGATCCAAATCAATTGTTAAAGATAAATCCATTCTTTAGCAAACACATACATACACACATATAGAAGATACACACGCATACGAACCTGATATGAGTTTGAGTATGAAGATCTGCAATTCCCAAATCGATGGAAGCCCTAGATGTCGCGAGCTTGAAGACGATCGACGAAACCCTACAATCGAACAATAGAAGCCCTAGGAGGGGATCGAGGAAACCTAGAAGTCGATGAAGGAAACCCTCGACGCGAATCGCCTGTGTGTCGCCGCCTCCTTCTTCTCCTGCACGAACCCTAGAAAGACTGAAGAGAAGTGTGTTTCGACCTTCTTTTTTCTTGTTTTTTGGTTGTGTTTTTTTTTTATTTTTTATGAAAGAGAGTTGTGTTTTTGTCGTGTTGGAGAAAGCTGGGAAAAACACCAAAAAGGTGTTTATTGGGTTAGGCCTAAAATGAGCAAAAATTGGGTTTGTGTTTTTTTACTGTGCATTAAACAACTTGGCTATAAACAACTTGCCAAACATGTGTATTACACCAATAAACATAAACATAAACATAAACAGGCCAACCAAACAGGCCCATGCTTTCTAAGAGTTGTAAAATATTCTGTATATATATTTTTTGTCCAATTTCAGTACCTCATTTTTCTAAAACAAATAAATTATTCACTTTACACCACTATATGCTCAAATTACCCCCAAAATTTTATTTTATCATTATCATTTGTATTAAAATTTAAACAAAATATATATATTAAATTTTAATTTTTTTTTATAAAATTCAAAAATAATATATAAATTTAAAAAAAAACATATAAAATTCGAAACAAATATATAAAATTCGTAAAAATTATATAAAATTCTAAAAATATATAAATTTTGAAAAGATATATATTAAAATTTGAAAAAAATTATAAAATTCGAAACAAATATATAAAATTCGTAAAATATATATATTAAATTAAATTTTTTTATAAAATTAAAAAAAATGTATGTTAAATTTCGAATTTTTTTATAAAATTCAAAAATAAATATAAAATTAGAAAAAAACATATAAAATTCGAAATAAAAATGATGTACCTAAAAATATAAGAAACTGTATTGCTGCATGCTGTACCTAAAAATGATATAGGTTGACATGTTAATTCTATTTTGAAGAGACGAAAAATGTGAAGAACAAACATATAAAATTCATGTTTTAATATTAATTCTCTCTCTTATCTAGTGACTCATGATTTACATTTTCCCCAATAGTACTGAGTGAATTTGCATATCCAATAAAACAATACATTTTGATTGTCCTATTGGGATCACAAAGCACCCCAATGACATATAAAATTCGAAAAACAAATATAAAATTCAAAAAATATATATAAATTTTAAAAAACATATATAATTTTCAAATATATATAAAATTCGGAAAAAAATATAAATTCAAAAAATTTGTTCGCCGAATTTTATATATATTTTTTCCAAAATTTATATATTTTTTTCGAATTTTATATATATTTTACGAATTTTATATGCTTTTTTCAAATTTTATAATTTTTTCAAAAATTCATATATATTTTTACGAATTTTATATATTTGTTTCGAATTTTATATGTTTTTTTTAAATTTATATATTATTTTTGAATTTTATAAAAAAATTCAAAATTTAATACATATATTTTGTTTAAATTTTAATACAAATGATAATGATAAAATAAAACTTTGGGAATAATTTGGGCCAGATAGTGATGTAAAGGGGGTAGTTTGTTTGTTTTAGAAAAACTAGGACAAAAAAAAAGCATAGATGTATTTTACAATCCTTAGAACGTATATGGAGTTTTATGCTCTTTTGTATTTTTATTAACTACTACTATATGTATAGGAAAGAGTTCAATGTTCCAGCCCATAATATAATATAGGGTAAATAATATTTTCATCCCCTGTTGATAGTGTAAATTATACCCGCATTCCTTTTATTTTTGCTAATTATAGTTTCACCCCTTCTAGTTTAGGCATTTGTTTCACTTTCACCCCCTCAACTCATTCTCCGGCGAAGTCAAACCGGGTCAACCAAAATCTGAGATGCGAAATGACCAAATTACCCTTATATGTGTGTAAAGACTTGTTTGTCCATCTAAACTGATGTGAAATGCCTAAACTATCCTCATCACTTACTTATATATATATATATATATATATATATATATGTGCATAAATATATGTATATACCCATATACATATATGTATATGTATGAATTAGGTATTGGGCAAATTCAATCTATATCATAGAAACATAAATTGGGTCCAAGATCAACAAATACGTTCTATAAGAAGCATGATTTAGACCAAAAATATCAAAAAATCAACACACCCATTTCCATATGTATGTAGATATATATGTGCGTATATATATATATATATATAGTTATATATGTATATATATGTGCGTGTATATATATAGATTGATGTATATCTATCTATATAGTTATATATGTATATATATATGTGCGTGTATATATATAGATATATATGTGCGTATATATATAGATAGATATATATAGAGATAGAGATATATATAGATATATATATGTTATTTTGTTTTGATTTTTTTGTAATTGAAAATGGACAATTAATTGAGTATGGGTAGGAATTGAGGTTTGATAATTGGTAGTTCATTTTAGGGTTAGGGTTTGATTTGAGGGGTTTAGGAGAGAGTAGGGGTGAGATGAAGAAGATGATGAAAGGGTAAATATGTAATTTAACATAAAATAATATTTGATTATTTAAAATAAATATAAAAAGGGGTATAAGAGTAATTGCACATATTCGGTCGCCAAATATGGGATTTAAGGGGTGAAACTGTAATTATCGAAAATAGAGGGGTGCGGGTGTAATTTACACTATCAACAGGGGGTGAAACTGTTATTTACCCTATAATATATATTCTTTTAATATTTGAGTTTTAAGACCCATATTAATGATAAAAAAAATATACTTTTTTTTGTCACATGTCTAAACTATATACTAAATTACATCAGTACAAATGATGAATTTCATGAGGAATCAAATATTGTCTATTATTTTATATATTCTTTATTATTTTGTCAAAACTTCGAGTATAATTGTCCCTCATTGGCTTTACCCCTACAATATATAACATCTATGTTTTTTTGTTATTATAAACAAAAAAAAGTTTGGACCAATTTTTTTGAGCTCAAACACCTCTTAAATACTCCATATAATTTGAATTGGTCCTATCTGTCTAATTTTAGAATTGTAAGTATGAGTAATGTCATAATTGACGATTTGAAACCGATTAATATTAAAGGGTTACTCTTTTCAAGTCCTAATTAATTAATTAGTGGAAAGAATTATTGAGTTTGGACAGCTTTTTTAAGATCTCAAATCAAATGCCAAAATATGAAAGCCATTTAAAATTGGTCCAAAAAAAAAAACTGGGACCAATTGAGAATTTATTGGGTAATGCATTTTGATATAAGTAATAAATTCATGAAAAAGACATCAATCTTTTTACTTTATTCATCATTCAATAAATTTACACCAACTCATAGAAAGCTCAATTGAACTTTCTCTAAAGAATACATTAAATAAGAGCCTTGAACAACACAATTTCTCAACAATCACACACAAACAAACAAATGCCCATATATTTTTCTGCACAACATATGTAATAATAAATTAAAAAACCAAAAGGAAAAATGGGTTTTGGAATCAGACATTGGCAGAGTTGTAAGGCTTGAAATGGGTTGGAGGAGGTGAGGCAGTGCCTGGTGGTGGGGTTGGGACCCCAAATGCTTGGGCATGGGTGCGAATGTCTTGTCTACCCCTGGCTTTTCCCAGAAAATAGCAACCGAAACCAAGCAGTACTGAGAACAGAATCAGAGGCAGAGAGAGCACAATTACCATACCCATATTTCAGATGTAGTCTTCGATACAAATATATATGTATATATATATGTATATGACTATATGTATAGAAAGAGAGACGAGGTTTGGCTATCAGGAGAGGAGATGGGAGTAGAAGGAGAAGCTCAGCTCACTGCCAATCTGGAATTATCAGATTCTCTCTGCTTAAGACAAGTGTGTGTGCGCGTGGGTGGGCTTTTAAAAGCGTTCCTAACGGTAGGCTCAACGTTCAAGTTTGTAACGGCTAGTTCCCAGTCAGCCAATGCAATTACTTAAATAAATATTAGTGTGTACTTATCATTATTAATAAAATTGAACCTTTTAAGTTCCAAGGTTTCTTTAATCTTTGCCAGGTTTGAAAAAAAAAAAAGAAAGTTTTTTCGGAAATTACTCTGGTGATGTAATCAGTAGAGATGACTTTGGTTTTTTTTTTTTTTTTTTTTTTTAAGTATCATATTCGAGTGGTTTAAAAACTACAGCCTGTCACACCGATACCCGAATCGTCTTTTATTTTTGTGTAATTTTTTATAGCACTCAAAAGTTAACAATCAGCTCACATGCCCCAATCAATTATTATTAATTTCTTTCAAGAAATTTTCAGGAAAAAACTCAACCTTCAAAATTAGAGAGTTTTCGTCCTTTAATTCTTCTTCATATATATACTGTTATTCTAAAATACGAGGGAAAAAAACCAGATTTTTTTTATCACCTTTCTGGTTTTCTTTCTTCTGCTATTTAAATCCAAGTTTGACTCTGATTAAATAAGCAAGTATCATTCTTGTAGGTCTTAAGTTGAATGAAGAAATCACTCTAAATAAAAATATCAACAAATGACATATCGTAACACCAAATCAAGCTTTTCTCCGTATATAGCTTGAAATGTGAAGCTAAAAAAATGTCGGTTGTCCCATAAAAAATGAAGAAATAAACAAATTATAAATATAGATTTAATGTTAGTCCTCGTAATCACCGTACTCATCATAGCCATAGCCATAACCATCTTCTTCGTCTCCATAATTCATATTACCATCATATTCCCCAAAGGTATCACCGTCTTCTCTATAGTCCGTCTCCTGCTCAAGCTCATCGCTGTAGTCACTATTTCCAGGTTCAGCCACTTCAGTGGTAGGTTTATCGTTAGACTTAGACTCACCATCGTCACCATAATCAGATTCTGCGTTCTCTCTCTTGGAATTTTCAGGACTTCCATTCTGTAAAGGCATTGAATAAATCAATGTTAAAATACAGACAGAAAAAGAGACTTCAAAGGTACTTAATAGATCAAATATAGAGATGGGAAAAGAGAGCACTGATGTGAATATGTGAGACATGGAGCTGATATATACTGATGACTATGAATAAAATCAGTACAAAAGTAGAATAATCAGCTGTCAAGTTGAGTTGGCTAGATTTCAGATTAATAGAGTTTCAGCAAACTAGAGCGATTCTTTTTATTCTCTCATATATCAGAGCATTGCTTATGATACTACATTTTTTCCCCCC
This sequence comes from Cornus suecica, assembly GCA_963922005.1. NCBI lineage: Eukaryota > Viridiplantae > Streptophyta > Magnoliopsida > Cornales > Cornaceae > Cornus > Cornus suecica. The sequence goes on from OY998241.1 coordinate 81,783,780, forward strand.
AAAAACTATCATACTACGTTCAGATGTTCTAAGAAGATTACAAAACTCATTTGTTTTAATTGAATCACGCTGTTGCAAACCCAGTACTACAAAGTTCCAACTTTTTCTACCTTTTGGAAATGCACCAAACCAGTTACTTTATCACACCTATTGCAGAAACAGGCCAAAATCAGATAGATTTAGGGATTTTCTATTTGGGCACAAGTTATATAGAAAATCTTCACTAAAATAGATGAATATATGTTTCTTGTTGCTTGCAACGCGAGCTGCTTACATTGGCCTTCTACAAGCGATATATTTTCACTCATTGAACATATATAATTTTCTAGGACGTAAAGCACATGAACGGGGGTACTGGAAATATAGTGGAAATTGTCAGCAGATCTGTAAATCTTCATAACTTATCAAGTGTTCTACAATTGTACTTCTAAGTTCTGCATATCTGTTTAACTTTTAACTTTTATCTCTTTTATCAAACATTCTACAAGTGTACTTCTAACTTCTAAGTGGTACACCAGAATTTTATGGCTTGTATGCTGATTATATAGAAACAATATAGATTCATCTTGAACCATGAATGATTGGAAATGGAAAGCCAAAAGAACAGAAGAGGAACAACATACCAGCTCATCATTTAATTTCTTTAAGGCATCATAGTTGATCCTTGAACTGAGAGACTGCAAAAGTAAAATTCAAATCAAGATCACAAATACCCAAAAGGGGTTGTGGAGAGGATACTTGGGACATTTAAATGCATTAGAAAGGACAACACATGTTTGCACATTCTTCCGTCAGTTCTTAACACAAAGTCAAGTGACCAAAAATATGTGCATTACTCAAAAAATATTCTATTACCTTTTCATTCTTTATTCTACTGGTGGTTTTGGCAGCTCTTTTAGCAGGAGTGCATATCTTGGCTTCTGCTGCTCGTTTCTTTTGCGTTCCTCGCTATTTGTCCACACAAAGAAGAGTTCAATCAGATTCATTGCTGACTTAATCGATACACACAAGCACACCCCTCACATATTGTGATGTAATGAATTATATAAAACTAGTGGACCCAAAAATAATAAGTAGCACAATATTCAAAACAGGTGTAAGTTTCACAAGAGGAATAAATAAAGCAACACCCTTATAGATCTCATGTGTTCTGTGAACGAAGGGAGTTGAGCAAAGTGTTTAGTATCTTGGACAGAGAAGAAACAGGACAACCAAACTAGAATAATAGGTGTTTATAATTGATATCATTATGTAGTTTACTGGCCCACGTCTACAAAGCCTTCAAGAGTAACTCATTATCTTCTACAAGCAATCTAGCAGTAGCTGCTGATGGTAGTAAGAGGGTGGGTATACCCCCATCACACCCTCAAATCCCCCCTATGTCGCCCTACTCGCAGATCCCGGTAACCCGGCCGGCGAACCAGCAACTGGGTTGGCAGAATTTTAGCCCAGGTCCTACCCATTCACGATCCCTGTCTCAGCCTTCGTTTTTCTCACTTGATGCCTTGCCCCCCTTAAGCCCATCACCGTATAGGGACTCATCATCAACCACAATCTCGAATAGGGTATCAGCTGATGTATCTATGGAGGATAGAGATGGGAATTCACATTCTTTATTGCCGCCCTCGCCTTTCACGAGGGTTAATTCTTCAAGGCCAGGGGAGAGTCTCCCTCCTTGCAAGACACACAGACGGTCTAATAGTGATATCCCATTTGGATTTTCAACTGTGATGCAATCTTCGCCGCCCCTCATACCGTTAAGAGGGGCAGGTGCAATGGAACGGCCCATGTCCGTTCAGCCAATTCAGTTGGTTAAACGAGAGACTAGTTGGGATAAAGGTGGTGAGAGCAATGCAGAAGGTATGGGTGAGCGGAAATCTGAAGGTGAAGTTGTGGATGACTTGTTTTCTGCTTATATGAATTTGGACAATATTGATGCATTGAACTCTTCAAGAGTTGATGAGAAGCAGTGTAACGAGAATCGTGATGATATGGATAGTAGAGCCAGTGGGGCAAAGACAACTGGAGGTGATAGCAGTGATAATGAAGAAACAAGCAGTGTGAATGAAAATGACAATAGCTTGCAGAGAAGGGAAGGTATAAAAAGGAATGCAGGGAGAGATATTGCTCCAACCACCAGACATTACAGAAGTGTTTCCATGGATAGTTTTATGGGGAAGATGAACTTTGGTGATGAGTCACCAAATATGACACCATTTGATTAATTTATACCATAATTTTCAAAGAACCTAGGATAAAAAGTAACAATTTAGAAAATGAAATTCAAATAGAATATTGATATCCTGTAGACTCTAACATCAAGACACAATATAAACATACAGGGTACAGGCTCAAGATCCAATATTTCATATGCACCAAGGAGGTTCCAATACCTCCCTCCATTTTCTGCCACTGATTTCGATTTCTCATTAGGAAGGATAATTCTACAGATTCTTAATAGTATAAATGAGAGAAGGGAGATTGTAATAAAACTAATCGAACTTGTCTCATTTGATCTATAAGATGGTCGACTTGAAATGATAAGCATAATGCATGAGGCATGTAGACACTAATTTACAGAAAATTAAAAACAGAGTCTGTAACTAAAGATTGTTTCTCCAAATTACCAAGACTTCAAGATGGTAATATTAGGGATAAGCGGCGTTACCTTTGGATATTCTCTATTCATCGCTTCCCAAATGATCCTTTTGTAATGCATCTCCTCCTTGTTAAGAAGATATCCAGTCACCTATACAGTAAATAACATTAGTTCCAAGAAGCTCACTGATCCGATAAATAATTCAGGAGCATCAATAAATCAGATTCAGCACAGAGCTTTAAAATGATAGTAGACACAGAACAACATCAAATTTGTATATTTTGGGATAAAAGAGATTCAGTTGATGTTGAATGAAGGACATGAAACAAGTAAATGTTAGTAACTTAAGAACAGATATATACGCCTATAAGGCTAAGCATCTGGACTTAGCATCTGTACGAAAAGTAATAGCATCCACCAAAGATATTGGGTAATATAATATAGGGTAAATTACACTTTCACCCCCTCTAGATAGGATATATTATAGGTCGACCCCTCTAGAATGGATAATTACACTTTCACCCCCTTTAGTTTGGTTTTTTGTAACAGTTTCCCCCCTCCCTCATTATTCCGGCAAGGTCAACGCAGGTCAAAGATGAAGTCATCCATTTTTTAGATGAGAAATGACTATGTTACCCTTGACTCAATGAAATTACCTTTATACCCTCATTTTTATATATATATATAAATATGCATATACACTTGTATATATATATATGCCCACCACCACCACCACCACCACCACAGCCCCGCCGCTGCCACAGTTTCAATACATGTATAAGCATAATATATGGAGAAGGGATATGATTAAAGCATTTGTATCAATGCTCAAAAATTACCTCATCTTTGAAAAATTACAGTGCTATTATACAAATTGAAAAATTGATTCTATGATCCACTCACAGCCTCGCCGCCGCCGCTGCCACTGCCCCGCCTCTCTCCCCCGCTCCCCCCCCCCCCTCGGCGCCGCCACCATCATCACAACCCCGCCATATACTCCCCAAAATCATAGATTCGACTCTTGAACTTAAATTTGTAGGGTAAAATCCTCCATCCCAACCTAGGTTATTATATATACACAAGTATATATGCATATATATATTCATAATAATTACAAGAATTATGTGAGTTTTGTGATATTGTAGTGGTGGTTCTTTGGCAAAAACATCCATTTTCTATGTGTGATTTTTGTTCTGTGGGTGGTAGTGGTGGTGGTGGTGGTGGTGAAGGAAGAAACAAAAAAGAAGATGTATTTAGGATTAAGGTTCAAATGGTAATTAAGTCATTTATTATTTACTTATTTAGTTATAATATATGTCGAGAAATTAGGAGTTGGTTATGAGGGAATTAGTTAGGGTTTGTTTTAAATTCAAATAAAATAGAATCTGTTACAACAGATCCGGATATCTTAGGAAAGTTGTTAGACTATTTTAAATTCTTGTTGAGATTAGATCGTAGGATGTTTTCTGTTACATCAAGTGGTTGAGATTCTGTGGCAAAATCTCAGGGCACTCCTAGGCTATTTATCTTTGTATTTTCTGTCATGATTTTTTAATGAAGGATTTCAATTTTCCCCTTCAAAAACTTTCATGGTATCAGAGCTTGGTCTGACCAGAGTTCTCAATGGTCAAAACTGCCATGACCGGAGTAGTTAAAGGCTCCATGTCCGCAGGGGAAGCCGTCGAGAGTGCCACGACAGTCCATAATTCTCTACAGTTAACAACTCACAAGTTAAATGGAAAAAATTACCTTAAATGGGCACAAATTGTGAAACTTGTGATAGACGGGAAAGGAAAACTTGGTCACTTGACTGGTAAGGTGAAGAAACCAGCGGATAATGATCCCACCCTTAAAACATGGAGATCCAAAAACTCCATGGTTACAGCTTGGCTCATCAATTCAATGGAGCCCACAATAGGAAAACCATTCCTATTTATTCCCACGGTCAAAAAGTTGTGGGAAGTTGTTCGTGACACATATTCGGATTTGGAAAATCCATCTCTAATTTTTGAACTCAAGACTCGGCTATGGCACTTAAAGCAGGGAGATCAAGAGGTGACTGGACCCTACAATGAAAAAGTAACAATGTGGCAGGAATTGGATCAGTGTTATGAAGAATAGTGGGAGAGCTCTAAAGACAACGTACGATACTTGAAGAGAGAGGAGGATGAACGGGTGTACATGTTTCTTGCAGGCCTTAATCGTGAGCTAGATGAGGTGAGAGGGCGAATTCTGAGTCGAAAGCCTTTCCCAAATATACGCGAGGTCTTCTCGGAAGTGAGGAGAGAAGAGGCACGAAGAAACGTCATGATGAACAAGTCAGAAATTGTACCTGAAATCGAGAGTTCGGCGCTGTTTTCCAGAGGTCCTGAATTCGATGGAGACAGGAGGAATTTGAGGCAAGCTGAGAAGCCTTGGTGTGACCACTACAAGAAATCATGGCATACACGAGAAACATGTTGGAAATTGCATGGAAAGCCCCCAAACTGGAACAAGAAAGAAGATAGCCGCACATTCCAAGTCTCGAATGATGATCAAGGTCCCCAGTCTTCTTCAGAAAAGCTTTCATTCACAAAGGAACAATTAGACACCCTGTGCAAACTTCTTCAGTCCTCTAATATGTCTGTAAATTCCTCTCCCTCGTGTTCCTAAGCTCAGAAAGGTAATTATCTCATTGCTGCCCTAGTAAGTGTCGGTTCTAATTCTAGGCATCGATGGATTATAGATTCGGGTGTAACAGACCATATGACAGGATCTTCAAAATTGTGTCTCATATATTCCGTACATCAAAAAATAAAAATAGCAGATGGATCTCTTTCAGCTATAGCTGGAAAAGGTTCAATTGTTATTTCCCCGTCTATCACTCTTCATGATGTCCTTCATGTCCCTAACCTGTCATCTAATCTTTGTCAGTCAGTAAATTAACTCATGATTTGAAATGTCAAGCTCAGTTTTTCCAACCTCATTGTGAATTCCAGGAATTGAACTCGGGAAAGACGATTGGCAGTGCTAAACAGAAGGGAGGTCTCTATTTCTTTCAAGATGGATCTGCCTTGACAAGACAAGCCCAAGGCACTGGTTTTAATTCTATTTCTGTTATTAGTGAAAATAAAATTATGTTATGGCACTTGAGGTTAGGACATCCTAGTTTTCAATATCTAAAGTATTTGTTTCCAAGTTTATTCATCAATAAAAATACATCTTCATTTCAATGTGAAATTTGTGAATTGGCAAAACATCATCGTACATCTTTTCCCTCACAACCATATAAACCTTCTGATCTATGATTCATAGTGATGTTTAGGGGGCTTCTTGAGTAGTTACACAATCAGGAAAAAGATGGTTTATAACATTTATTGATGATCACACAAGGATAACATGGGTGTACTTGTTAAAGGACAAATCTGAGCAGAACAAGCCTTCAAAATTTTTCATAATATGGTGAAAACTCGGTTTCATGCACGAATTAGAATTTTTCGAAGTGATAATGGAAAAGAGTACTTTAACAAAATTCTGGGAAAACATTTTGCAGAAAATAGCTTTGTACATCAAAGTTCATGTACCGACACTCCTCAACAAAATGGAGTGGCAGAGAGAAAAAATAGGCACCTTCTTGAAATTGCTAGAGCTACTTTTTACAACAAAGGTACCTAAATATTTGTGGGGTGAAGCCATTCTTACAACAACCTTTTTTATTAATCGAATGCCTTCAAGAGTTTTACAATTTCAAACTCCAATCCATGTTTTCAATACATGTTTTCCCACATCACGACTAATAAGCGACATTCCATTAAAAATAATTGGATGCACTGCCTTTGTCCATGTTCACAATCACAATCGTGGAAAGCTTGACCCTAGGGCTAAAAAATATGTTTTTATTGGCTACTCACCAACTCAAAAGGGATATAAGTGTTTTGATCCAGTTTCACGGAAATATTATGTTACAATGGATGTGACTTTTTTTTAAACAAAAACCTTTTTTGAAGATGATCATCTTCAGGGGCCTAGCACTAGCACGAGTCAAACCAGTGCAAGATTAGAGTCTGCACCAAGCCAAGCGGCCAACACAGGGCCAGTCTCTAAACATGATCCTGTACCTGGCCAAACCATTAAGGGGTCAGAATCTACTCTTAGAAATATGGATTCAGAAATTTTAGATAACGAAAAATGTGGAGAATCCTCTTCTATGCCATTACACGATCATCTAGAAACAAAAATGTGTGTGAAACCAAGTGAGAAGAAAATTGGGCTTCGTGTCTACTCAAGAAAGAAAAATTCTCAAAGGAAGGAAGACACCGATGTACAACAATGCCTTGAGTCCAACCCGAGGGAAATTTCAAGTCCAAAGTTGTCAGGTAAAATTCTCCATATTCCTTATGTTTCAGAGTTTGTTGAGTCCTTAGGAATTCTTATCGCTCATAGAAAAGGTGTTCGGTCATGCACTAAACATCCCATGTCTAGATTTGTGTCATATGACAAATTATCACCTTCCTTCATGTTTTCACTTCACAACTTTCCAGTGTAGAGATTCCTAGAAGTATGCAAGATGCTTTAGTTGTTCCAGAATGGAGGGAAGCAATTCTTGAGGAGATGAAGGCCCTTGACAAAAACGAGACCTGGGATGTGGTAAATCTGCCAGAAGGGAAGAAAACAGTGGGCTGTAAATGGGTGCTTACAGTCAAATATAATGCGGATGGCACCCTGGACCGATATAAAGCGAGATTGGTAGCGAAGGGGTTCACTCAAACATATGGCATAGATTTTTCAGAGACTTTTGCACCAGTCGCTAAGCTCAATACAGTGAGGGTGCTTCTCTCAATTGCAGTGAACCTAAACTAGCTACTACAACAACTGGATGCAAAAAATGCATTCTTGAATGGTGACCTAGAAGAGGAAGTCTACATGGAGTCTCCACCAGGATTTGATAAGAGATTCGGCTCAAAGGTCTGTAAGTTGAGAAAATCCTTGTAAGGTCTCAAATAGTCACCCAGAGCATGGTTTGAGAAATTCACCAAATCCGTCAAAAAGCAAGGATATCAAGGACAAACATATCACACATTGTTTATGAAATTCTCAGGGGGAAAAGTTGTTGTCCTAATTGTGTATGTGGATGATATCATCCTCACTGGAGATGATTTGGCAGAAATAGATAGACTTAAGAAATGCTTAGCCTCTGAATTTGAGATCAAAGATCTGGGGTCATTGAAATACTTTCTTGGTATGGAAGTTACCCGATCAAAGCAGGGAATTGTAGTTTCTCAAAGGAAGTATATACTTGATCTCTTAAAGAAGACTGGCATGAGTGGTTGTAGGCCTTCGTAGACACCAATGGAGCTGAACTTGAAACTTGGAGATAGTGAGAAGAAGGTTCCAGTTGATACAACGAGATACCAGAAGTTGGTTGGCAAGCTGATTTATCAGTCATATACTCGGCCAGACATAGCTTTCGCAGTAAGTATGGTAAGTCAATTCATGCATTCTCCATATGAAGAACACCTTGAAGCTGTGCACAAGATTTTAAGATACTTAAAGAGCACTCAAGGGAAAGGATTATTCTTTAAGAAGAGTGAGCAGCGAGGAGTTGAAGTCTATACAGATGCTAATTGGGCTGGATCAATAATTGACAGACGGTCTACCTCTGGGTACTGCACGTTTGTTTGGGGAAATCTTGTTACTTGGAGGAGCAAGAAGCAGAGTGTAGTGGCTAGAAGCAGTGCAGAAGCCGAATTTAGAGCAATGACGCATGGAATTTGCGAAATGCTATGGCTGAAACATGTGCTGGAGGAATTGAAGAGACCAACTGAACAACCGATAAAACTTTACTACGACAACAAGGCCGCAATTAGCATTGCACACAATCCAGTGCAGTATGACATGATGAAACATGTGGAAATAGACACACTTCATAAAGGAGAAACTTGAGACAAGCAGTATATGTATACCATTTGTCCCAACAATGCAACAAATAGCCAACATCCTAACGAAAGGACTCCAAAGACCGAAGTTTGAATTTCTGATAAGCAAGTTGGGCATGATCAATATCTACACTCCAACTTGAGGGGAAGTGACGAGAAATTAGGAGTTGGTTATGAGGGAATTAGTTAGGGTTTGTTTTAAATTCAAATAAAACAGAATCTGTTACAACAAATTTGGATATTTTAGGAAAGTTGTTAGACTATTTTAAATTCTTGTTGAGATTAGATCGTAGGATATATTCTGTTACATCGAGTGGTTGAGATATCTCAGGGCACTCCTAGGCTATTTATCTTTGTATTTTCTTTCATGATTTTTTAATGAAGGATTTCAATTTTCCCCTTAAAAAAATTTCAATATATTTACATTTAGTTATAAAAAAATCATAAAAGGTCATGGGTAATTTGGTAATTCACTATTCTCGGTGACCGCCGATGGGGTTGAGGGGTGAAAGTGTAATTATCCATTCTAGAAGGGATCAACCTGTCATATATCCTATCTAGAGGGGGTGAAAGTGTAATTTATCCTATAATATATCAACGTCGTGTAAAATAATATTACCAACTAATTTCCCAGAAAAACAAAGATATAACAATTATGAACTCTCCTCTTTTAAGTTCCAACCAACATATAAAGAAGAATTTTGCAACTTCTTGTGCTTTTGATGAGATGCCATATACCAGTTATTATGAGATCCCATGAGAATCACGAGAAACATAATGAAGAATTATAAGTTCTGCTTTAGTGAGGTGAGATGCCTTAGCCCTCCCTTCCTTGTTTCTTGTTTTTGGTTATGCACACACAAAGACAATTTTATGTTCTACCCTTACATTGCCCATTGCTATGTCAAAGTCCCCCTTTCTAACTCTTGTTCTAAGAGGCAGGCACATTTCATAGGTTTTAAAGGTTTTGCTGCATTAGTTGGCTTCTTCTTTTTGTCCTTTTTTTTACTGTTTAAACAAAAACTCAAGAGAGTTTTAATTCATCCAATATATTAAAGATGGCCTTCTCATTGAAAATTAACTGTTGCAGAAACAGGTGTAGCTAGAAGAAGCATATCATCTGACATGGTAATGAATGGTGCATACCTGAACATCATCAATATCAGAAAGGTTTTCCAACTCATCAGCTGCTGTAGTTGTAATTCTTGAAGTCTTTTGTCTATGTAATTCACCCTCAACATCCACATTACCACCTGGATGTCGAGAAGAAGCTCCTGAAAGATCAAAACATTACGTCGCCTGAAATTCCAAAATCAGTATCAACACCAATAAAACAATGAGTTGAACTTTCACATAGGAACCTTCTATTACCTTTGTTAGTGTCCGTCTTGTGAACACCAAGCCCAGTTCTGACCTCATTTACAGGTTTGGAGGAAGGTTCTGCTTTATTTTCTACCTAAAAAACAAGGAAATGGTGGAACCACCATAAGATATACAAGCACTAAGATATTTCTTGCTATCTTGAGATATGTATATATATATATATATACATATTAAATCAACAAAGAAACAAAATCCACTACACAGTAAATGGAGAGTAGAATACAAAATATTCCTTAAAGTCGGAACAGAATTCAATTTCCAAGCCATCAAATTTCTCAGAATAATTTTTTTGTTTTCAGAAAAAATGTTAGTAGTACAACACTGAGTAAATACAAACAATATAGCATTGACATTGAGATAAAGTTTAAACCTTAAATTTTATTACGTAATAAGCGCAATATTACACAATAGATAAATTAAAAAACATGAACCTGTGAATTTTATAATTAACAATGAGCAAGAATTGTCTTCATTCATACCAGAACGGAAGTTTATATTTGCAATGTCAAAACACCGAGAATTATTAATAGTTACAATGAAGCTACAAGCAAGGTAAGAGTAAATTTTTTATTGTTTTTTAAAAACCTAATCTCATGGATACAATTAGGCATTGTGGAAAATATAGAAAAATAGAAAATAGCCCAATTCGAATTTAGAAAAAGAAAAAAAAAAAAAGTTAAGAGCACCGAAAGCCATCCAATTCGAATTGAAAATATGTACCGTGATAATTCAGAGATAAATAAACCACCAATTCATTGAATGAGTTTTCTGATAATTCATTCAACCAGAAAGCGTATACAGAGACAATCACACACACACACCCAGATATACATATATATATATGAAATTATAAATAAAGAGAGAGAAACACGCGTACCATTGTTTAGGAATGAAGGATACAATTCGTAACGGTGACAGTAGCAAAATCAGAGAGAGGTAGAGGTAGAGAGAGAGAGAGAGAGAGAGAGAGGGTGCGAGATGCTCCTATGGCCTTGCGTGACACAGAATTACCAGAAAGCCCTCTACGATCTCAATGCTCCTGCGACTCTTTATTTGATTTTGGGCTAGCCGCCTCTTTTTTCTAGGTTGGGCTTTTGGCCTGTGATAAGAATTATGAAAAAATAATAATAATTTCTGAAAAAGTTAAAATTATAAAAAAAAAATTATTTATTTAAATATTCAGTCAGAAACCTAAAAAAAATTAATAATTGATTTATCATTTTTATATTAGATTTCATTAGTTCATGAATTTTGCAATAAACTTGGTAATTAAATTACCAAATGAAACTTTCTATATACAAATATTATATTGGTGTAATTGCTTTTATATATTGCCATCATTAATACGTACTTCATTTTATATTCATTATATTTTCTTCACACTATGATAAGCTTGTTTTAATAAGACATTCATAAACAACACCAAGTCAAAAAGCACAAGACAGGAGTCCAAGAGGGACATGGATGTTCCTATCTAACGGTGCAAAAATCTTACATGTGTTGTGTTGTGCACCGTTAGATGAAAAACGGATAGAAAAATCAATTTAGAGGTCCAGCAGTAAAAAATCAGAATAGGAGCTGATAATTAGCGCATATTTGGAGATATTCTCATGGAACCGAACTTGACTTAACATGTCAATCTATCAGCAGCTACTCATCATCACTGTCGTTCAGCTAACCTCAACCTCGACCTTCTCTGGATCAGCTCCAGAATAACTTCTTACCATTACTAAGATAAACTACTCGAATACAATAATCAAATATTTATAAAACAACCAAAATATGAATTATTTGAGGGGTGTGATGCACAATCCACATGCTTTTTTCCTATAAATGTCTGCTTAAAACATTAACTAAAAAAGTATTTACAAAAAAGCGCCGGTCAATGGAAACTCTATCCTTATCCTAATCTTCAAGTACTTCCATTGCAATAGTGGACACCATTGCTGTGCTTCCCTTTTTGCTTCATGTTTAATCGACTCAAGCCCCATATTCTAACTGTACGGTCATCGCTGGCAGAGGCCAACATGTGGGGATTTTCCGGATTCCAGCTAACACAGTTAACAGCTCCAGAATGTCCGCGCAATGCCTCTACGAGCTCTCCTGACCCTCTTTGCCATATGTAGATCTACAAATCCAAATACAAAATATAGCCTCAATCTTCAGAAAAGCGCCAATTGTAAACATCAACTTCGAAAACATACATTAAAACAAGAAAGAGTTAAAATTTTGTATCAAACGGGAATGCCGCTTCTTTAAGCTCAATCAAAGGTCCAACTGCGTTGGTCATGCGCACCATATCAATCCCTAGATGAATATATCAAGCTCCAATAGAACAGTGCTGAAACAAGCAGTCAATTACATTGGACTAATAACATTCCACACTATTTCCATACTGGCTCGGGAATATGGTCCATGGGGATCATGTATCCTCCAGTATTAAACCAATATGGAATCCTCAGAGTGCACAAAAACTGCCCCATGATGTAGCACATTGGGAAAGCGACATAAAAATTAACACAAGATTATAGTTTTTGCATTTCAAGGAACATATTACATGATAAATAATAAGCTTGAACCAAGCCACATATGAACATTTGCAATTTTGCACATCATGTTATTGTTCGACACACTAAAAGGACTGCAGATGTAATTAGTCTGGGTGGGATGAGCCATCAACACACAAGCTTAATTTTGTTAAACAGAGGGAGACAATATCCCCCCTCCCCCTCTAATTCTACTTGTTCCATTGGAATTAAGTTCTATGGAAAGGTCAATCCAATGCAACTTCAAACTAAGTTAAAAAAAATATTACATACCTGAGAGTCCTCACTGCCGCTAGAAACGAATGATTGTTCCAGTCCACCAAAACAGGATCTGACTATGAATCGTGAACATTTGTGACCTCTGTACTTGGCAACAAGCTTTACATCACCTTCTATGTTCCAAAGATGGATTTCTTGGTTCAGAAGATTAACCAGCAAGAATTTATTATCCCTGGATAATGAGAATGACGTTATCAATTGATTCTCCTCTATTAATTTCTCACTTTTTGCTTCCCGATCAAGTAATAGTATTTCTGCTTCTCTACGAACAGTTATGACACGCTTCCCATCGCTGGTTACTTCCAAGTCAGAAATCCTAAGAGTACGTTGTCCTTTCCAACACTCCAGCTCTTTCCCATCCAAATCCCACATGCAGATGCTTTTGTCATTAATGCCAGAGAATACACATTTCCCATCGGGAGACCAAGCACAAGATAACAAACCAAGACCATTTTTCTCATAAACATGAAGGCATTCACCAGAAGAAACATCCCAGCGTCGGACAGCCTCCTCTACTCCACAGGTGAGGAGCTGATGATCATCAGGACTCCACGAAACATAGGAGACAGGTTTCTGGTGACCAGATAATCTGTGTTTCAAGGACACTTTACCATCCACGTTAACCTGTTCAAGCCAAAACTCTAAAATTAATAAAATTTAGACTTGCATTGTGAACTAAAGGAAAAAGGAGAACAATTACAAAGTGACTCGTAATGCAAAAAGGACTCCATAAATTCAGTCCGCCAATGTTTTGGATCTACAGGCATGTCCAAGGGGTAAATTCATGAATTTTGGAGTTAAAAATCATCCTAATGAGTACCTTACAGATACAATAGACAACAAAAAAGAGGGAGTAGACCAACCAAAGAGAGTATACAATCTACCGCAAGGTGAGACTCATCAAATGTGGGAGTCCAATAACTTAGTGCAAGTCACAGATACTGAAAGATAATTTCAAAATTGAAAATTTTGTGCAGATGTTAAATGAGATTTCTGATCCATCAATTTCAGAGAACCTTCAAGCCCATACCCATGTTACCTGAGAGAACAGGTGTTTTACATAATTCAAATTAAACAGAAAAAAACATGTGCAATAATAAATATAATTAGAAAGGTAAAAACCCTTTCTTACACCTAGGTTAATTGGATGACTCTGCGCTCATCGTGATTAGAATCTTGTAAATGTATAGTACCATTACAATAAGAACCATAACATCAATGCAATAATACATTTAATGCCAAGACTTTGTTTGTTTGTTGGTGTTACAGCTGCTGCTGTCGTTGTATCATTGAAACAGAAAATCATATAGAGAAACAAATGTAGGGATTAAACAATCATATGACTGGGAAGATGCTTTGCATAACAATAAGAATTCTTACAGGTACTCATGTATGGAAATTTCAGTGCTTAAACATATATCATTACAGATTTTAAAGGGCCAGTACAAGTGAAGGATAAGACTGAAGAAGAATGTAGAAGCACCACATACATGTACGATATCTAGAAGTTAAAGAAGAAAACAATACCTCCCATATAATAGCTGAATGATCACGTGATGACGAAGCCAAGTATTTTCCATCATGCGAAAAGCGCAAAAACCAGACTTCATCAGAGTGTTCTTGCAAAATCTGTGCCATCAGGAGTAATAAAGAAATCATATTTACAGTAGACACTGCATACCAGTAGACTATGTACTCAATTCAGTAAAGAAAATGCATTTAACTAAAAGACAAACATTTAACAACAGTTGCTGTCAATACGTTTCAATAAAATAGAAATATGATAAGAAAAAATGACCATCGCATTCCATCTTATTGGATCATTGCCAAGTGCAATAAAGGAAGCTGATACTCATTGCAGTTGCAAGTCTAGGAACAGCCACATTTGCAGTAAAATAATGTTGGGTACGTCTCTCCCGAGTTTTCTCCTCTCGGCAACTCAAGTAGATGGGACAGATAATGGATAATCCAAACTCTTTATCATACAGATTCGGGTATACATTTTAGGAGAAGGAATGTGCATACAAATATCAAATATGCTTGCTAGACAATCATTGGCCGAGTGCATTCAGTAAAATTCATTTCCTTCTATATTTATGACATAAACATAACACGAGTACATTACTTTAAAAGTAATACTCTCAAGAAACTAACCTTAAACATAATCTTAATGACCCGGTAAATGAAAGATTAAGTATTGTGAACAATATATGATCTCTTGAAGCATTTCATGTCACAAATAATAAGAATAAAAAAATTTTAAAAAAATATCCAACCCAAAGGAAAGAATAGATCACATCATAGCTCCAATCCAAAACGTGTTAGAAGATGATTTGTCAAATGGTATCAGTACCAGTCCTCTCATGAAACTCTTCACTCCGTGTATGTGAAGTAACACCAAGTAGTGATGAAAGAAAAGAAAATCTGAAGTCTTCTAGCCATGTATAGTGACCACTAATTGTAAAAGTTAGACACGGTGGTGTGGTCAAACTTGAGAGTAATGCTAGAAGGCGAAGACTAAAAGACTAATGTAGGTTGAAATTTAGTAATAAATGATGTGATAGTTTGCATCTTTTTATAAATATGTTTTTTGCACGAGGTTAGGACCTTAGATAACACGGAATGGCCAGCCAGATAGTTGGGAAATGGCTCATCTACTACATGAAACATCCGGAAAAACCTCATACTGCAACCACTTACTCTATTTTACCTATAGTAACTTTCAACAAGTACAATTACACGTATGTCAAGCATATGGGCAGAAAATTATCACCCCAAGGAAAATGACATGCACACATCCTATCTATACAGAAACCACATGATATATAAATAATAATAAATAAATAAACTATACAATTAATTTTGAAATACAAACTGTATAAACCACTGTTTTAATTGCTATGAGCACATAAATCTACACAACTGAAGAAACACCTCCTGTGTAATCACCATAGGGTTTGGTCAAATAACTAACTCTACCTCAGATAAGGAAAGCATGTCCTAACCTGTATTGTCTGAGAAGGAATCTGGTCTCTTCCACATTGATGGTCAGCTAACAATGACATTTCCTTATTTAAAGAATTGTGAAATACGCAAGTGTCTACTTGCAAGCTTAAAGCCTGTTCAACAAGATGCTCCAACCTTCTTTCTCGTATCATCATAGATGGAGGAAGCAATTTCTGCAATTCCTCCAGTAGTTTTTGCCGAGATCTTGTCCTCACAATATCTTGAAGGGGGGAACCACCAACTACATGATGTGGGCGAGATACAATGCTGGACGAAAGTTCACGGATTCTATTATTATTTACGCAAAGAGGCACAATCTCAGTCCTCAATGTCCTTAAAGCATCCATGACATTTTCTGCATCCAAATGTTCAAAAAATTTCTGCTCCATAATTAAAAAAGATGCTAGCTTAATGATATTTTCATCCATTAAACCAATTCTATGCAATGTAGCTACGCTTTCATCCCAATTACCATCAAGGATTTGCTGCATAAACAAATTTACCACAGAGGTGTGCATGGGTATTCCTGATTCTTCCTCTAGATATGCACCAGTCTTCTTATAGCCAAGAGAATATAATGCATCTGCTATGATTCTAACAAACTCTACTTTCTTAATAACTCTTCTCGAACCCACCATCTCCTCATCCCCTTGGGATACCAGGGGCAGAGCCATTGTGTCACTCAACGAGCAAGTTGATGCACTATCGGAAAGACCTCCCGATTCTCCAGAGGATACCTTCACACGTTTTGAGTGTGGCTCATCATCCTCTACACGTCCCATGAAATTTCAACCTCAGCCCATATAATGGCAATGAGAAAAACACGAGAAGATCTTTAGTTCTAACACTTCCAATGAATCACAACACTTCCTGCAAAGCATAATCGAGATAAGTATTAAAAAATGATGAAGTAACATAAGTAAATAGATCAAGGAACCCAAGAACACCATATTGACGGATTCAGTTACAACATTTTAAAGAAGGAACGTATAAATGATAAAATAGGCTATTAGCTACCAGCGGAAAAATCATTTTATGTTAAATAATGAAGGAGCAGTCCAGTGATTCTCTCTTTCTATCTCACAGTTGTAAAGGATCGGTAACCAATTATGCATTAATTCTAAGCAATTATTTACTTATTGTATAAGATATTATCCAGCATCCAAAAAGGATCGTTTAACCAATGTGGTTTCCGTCAATCAACAGTGTCTATGTATGTGGTTTTGGTTTCCTCTCGGAACTTAAGCCCTTGTTCTAACCCCGCATGAGAGCCCAGACACATGACCATTGTACCAGTCAATGGCCCCAATTGAAGTGTTTGTACTAGAGTGGTTTGTTCATAAAAAAAGAACTGTTCAAGTGTGGCTATTATCCATTTGAGATTGAGAATGATTCTTATGCAAGTAGGCCTCCTGAGACAGGACGATAGCCTAGGGAGCAATCAGAAGCATGACAAAATGGCTTAAATGTAGCACTTAGTGGACTAAAAAAATCTTTAAAACCTGGACAAGACAACAACAGATGTCTAAACTCAGGGATAAGTTCATCAACATCGGCGAAAGCCAGCTAATATAAAGTACTATGCTAAACAAACCACATACATGGTTAGACAATTCATTGCTAATATTAAGAACCGAGTCGAATTAGCTAATGTTGCATTTGGAATCACCAAAACAGATTCAACGAAATTTCCTCCAATCGAATCCACTGATTCGGTGCTCCCATACCTAGCATAAAGTACATCAAATCAAGCAATAAAAATTGAAACCACCACCAAGACACATCAACCACTCAATTGAGTCATCAAGAGACAGCAAAAATATATCCAAACAAACCATCATAAATAAAAAGCCCTTTTGATGAAGGCCGAAAACTCGATACTAACAGTGAATACCTCAGGTTGCTAAAACAACATTATCCATAAAATTTGTCAATAACAGTGACTAATAAAACTAAAAGGTTGTATGGTGAATTGTTTTCTGATACCTTCAAGTAGAAGTTACTTCTATGTCAGTACCGATTATGCATTATGGAAAGAAAACAATTGGGCAAAGCATTGAAAACAAATAATTATATACATATATGGCACTTTAATTATTGATCGTGGAAAAAGCCGATTGTAGTTTACAATGGAACTTGTGAGAGAAAATTAAGGAGTACCTATGTAGCGAAGCGATACGATTACAGATCGGTAACACGGTGAAATCTAAGGTGAGTACGGATTGATCGCCGGAGTTGTTAAAAAGCAAGTACGATTGTCGCCGATAGGGATATAACGGCGATTGCAGGGGCCGACTGTGTATATTTATATATATAGATATGTATGTATGAAGGAGTTACGGTGGTGGAGGAGATGGTGTTTGTGGAATGCGACGGTTGTGCGTTGAGTTGATGGTGGGCGGAGATGGAGGTGTGGACTAAGGTTTGACGGTGGCGCGAGAATGGTGGTAGGGATGAGGAGAGGGGCGGTGTGTGAAGGGTGAGAAGTTTGATTCCTACTTTCTACTCCACAATCTCAGATCGCCAACATCTGTCAGATGACCATCAGGACACCAAAATAAGTAATATTACTTGAAACAATTTTATTTTATTTTATTTTTTTTTTTTGGAGCAAAATTTGACACGACATGTTAACACAACTCAAACACGTTTAATTATGAAATAATATTTGGTACAATTTAAACATATGAACAAAAATTTAGACGAACTTGATTCTAAATATTGTTCTTAACTAAAAGGGTCATAATTATTTTTGTATTTTAAAGGTCATAATTATTTTTGTATTTTAAAACTCATTTTCATGGGATAGAATCTAAATATTATTCTTAATTAAAAGGCTCATAATAACTCTTTACGTTTAATTTTTATTGAATGGGTTATATAAGAAACACTCATGTGTCTAGGGTCTGTATGTATAATGTTTTTCCTTTACTACATTTTATCTTCATATTTTTTAACAAAAAAATGTCTAGGTTATGATGTTTTTCCTTTACTACATTTTATTTTTATATTTAAAAAATAGGGTAATTTGCAGCCACACCCCCTGAGGTTTGCATCTATTGCACCTAGCGGCAGATTTTCGCAATTTTGACACCAACACCCCCTGAGGTTTCGTTTTGCTTGCCATGACACCCCAAATGACGAAAATACCCTTCAAAAAATTCGAAAATATTAAGGGTTATGTGAAATGACCTTTATGCCCCAACCCCAAATATATAAAATTTCGAAAAACATATATATAAATTCAAAAAAATATATAAAATTCGAAAAAATATATAAAATTCAAAAATAAATATTTAAATTTTGAAAAAAATATATAAAATTAGAATAAAATATATAAATTTCGAAAAATATATATAAATTTCAAAAAATATATATAAAATAAAAATATATATATAAAATTCGAAAATATATATATACTTTGAAAAATATTTAAATTCGAATATATATATTTCAAAAAATATATATAAAATTCAAAATATATATATTTTCAAAAACAAAATTCAAAAAATTAGATAATTTCGATAAACATATATAAATTTCAAAATATGTATAAAAAATTTAAAAAAATATATAAATTTTGAAATATATATATAATTCGAAAATATATATATATAATTTGAAAATTATATAAACTCAAATTTATATATATTTCAAAAAAAAAATAAAAAATTCAAAATATATATATTTTCAAAAACAAAATTCAAAAAATTAGATAATTTCGAAAAACATATATAAATTTCAAAATATATATATAAAATTCAAAAAAATATATAAAATTTGAAATATATATATAATTCAAAATATATATATTTTCAAAAATAAAAAATTCAAAAAATATATATTTTCAAAAATAAAATTCAAAAAATTATATAATTTCGGAAAACATATATAAATTTCAAAAAGTATGTATATATTTTTTTGATATATATATATTTTCAAATTATATATATATATTTTCGAATTATATATGTATTTCAAATTTTATATATTTTTTTGAAATTTATATATGTTTTTCGAAATTATATAATTTTTTGAATTTTGTTTTTGAAAATATATATATTTTGAATTTTGTTTTGAAATATATATATATTCGAGTTTATATATTTTTCAAATTTTATATATAAAATATTTAATTATATATATATTTCAAATTATATATATTTTTTTGAATTTTGTTTTTGAAAAAATATATATTTTGAAATTTTTTTTTTGAAATATATATATATTCGAGTTTATATATTTTTCAAATTTTATATATAAAATATTTAATTATATATATATTTCAAATTTTATATATTTTTTTGAATTTTATATATATTTTTTGAAATTTATATATATTTTTCAAAATTATATAATTTTTTGAATTTTGTTTTTGAAAATATATATTTTTTGAATTTTTTATTTTTTTTGAAATATATATATATTCGAATTTATATATTTTTCAAATTTTGTATATATATTTTCGAATTATATATATATTTCAAATTTTATATATTTTTTTGAATTTTTTATATATTTTTTGAAATTTATATATGTTTTTAGAAATTATATAATGTTTTGAATTTTGTTTTTGAAAATTTATATATTTTGAATTTTTTATTTTTTTTTGAAATATATATATTTGAGTTTATATATTTTTCAAATTTTATATATTATATTTTCGAATTATATATATTGAAAATTTATATATTTTGAATTTTTTATTTTTTTTTGAAATTTATATATGTTTATCGAAATTATATATTTTTTTGAATTTTGTTTTTGAAAATATATATATTTTGAATTTTATATATATATTTTGAAATATATATATTCGAATTTAAATATTTTTCAATATATATATATATATTTTCTAATTTTATATTTTTTTTTTATTTAATATATATTTTTCGAAATTTATATATTTTATTCTAATTTTATATATTTTTTTCAAAATTTAAATATTTAGTTTTGAATTTTATACATTTTTTCGAATTTTATATATTTTTTCGAATTTATATATATGTTTTTCGAAATTTTATATATTTGGGGTTGGGGCATAAAGGTCATTTCACATAACCCTTAATATTTTCGAATTTTTTGAAGGGTATTTTCATCATTTGTTGGTGTCAAAATTGCGAAAATCAGCCTCTAGGTGCAATAGATGCAAACCTGAGGGGGTGTGGCTGCAAATTACCCTAAAAAATATATGGGTTCACACCACTTAAAGATTGGTAAACAGAAACTTATGCAAGAATGTTAAAATGAAACTGAAAATTGAATGTTATGTTAATTCGCTATTTAGCTCTGTTAGTAATGGAATGCTCCATAAAATCTATACCAAACTAAAGAATGACATTTACCAAACGCAACATTAAAGAAGATAAAATGATCCATAACTACCCTACTCACATACATTGTGTACAGATTCCGAATGTAACAACACTTCCTTTATACAACATATCATACGATTACAATATAACAACCATTCTTAGCCAAGTATTGGAAGACATGCTCCAACAAGTGCCACAGGAAATTAAGTTCCAAATTTCACATAAATACACATATTATTATTCAACAATAACATAGAAACACAATCCAACACACCTGAAAGAAAATCATTAAAATGCAACACCAAGGAAAGACTGAAAAACCCAACCCCACACACAAACTGTTCCACATATCCAAACTACCTTAAATACCCCAAGAAACCTATTTAGATTCACACACAAACTACTTTACGACTGGCGCTTGAATATAAGAATCTCCTTCACTACTGTGTATAGAGAGAGAAGAAGATCCACAAACCATCTTCAACACTTTTTCCTCAGATGAAAAACATGGTGTCCTCCAGATCAGAGTGCACCTTGTAGTTCTTCTCATCAAAGGAAGCATCATTTAACATGGACGACGACGACGAAGTCCTGGAAGATGAAGCCTTTGCAGGAGAGGGGAACAAGTCCATAACCACCTCTTGGTACATGCGTCCCCGGAATGCAGCAAGGTCTGCATAGTACACTGGCGTGACAAGCGACACCGGTTTGGTGCAACGAGCAGAGGTGAAGCACAAATGATATATGAGCTCCTGCCACTGATCAGAACTAAGGTTGTGCTCGTCATAGAGGACACAATAATGTGTAGCCTTGCTTGTCCCGATGCTCCCATAATGGCTGCAAAGATAGAAATCAAACTGAGAGGGGTGAACTACTATTGTGTCCACAACTGTTCCTGAATTCACATTCCCATTGGAACATCCATCCCTCGGAGTCTTGGGAAACAGACGAGTTTGGTGTCGCTTCTGAGCTACAACAACAGTGATAGTTGGACGGTATGCTTCCCCGTACTTCGTTTCAATCGCCTTCCTAAGATCAAGCAACTCCTCATTGAGAACCATGTCGAATTGGCCCTCGCTTACTCCATCTCGAAATATGACAATTTTTTGCGGTTTAATTTTGTTAAACCGAACATAAGAATTGATAAGATCAAGACACATACTTCCAAATTTCAGAATTTTCTCGGTGCGAGGAGCTTGAGGACAAATCCGCACAGCATAGCGATTAGCAGCAGGCCAGTTAACTGTCGCAACAACCGCTGCAAATGATGGACAACTTGGGTTCCCTTTACCAGGATGATTGACATCAGCTCCCACAAACATAACATGGCCTCCACTCTCGAAGTGGGGTATCCTTTCAAGCTCCACATTGCTGCCTCCAAGCTTGGCATTAATTTTAAGAGCCAGGTTGCCAAGATATGCATCATTTCCCCTGTCCACAGGAGTGGACAAGCAACACTGACTCACTATCCCAGTTTCAACATCAGAGATCCATTTGATATAATTGTGGCCACGATTTTTGCGATTTTTGCTACTCAACACACACACAACGATTTGTAACCGCTCCCCGCATTTCTCATAAGCCTCCTTACTGACACTGGCAAAGGTTTTGCGTAGCATATTAATATCAGATAATGCCCCCATTTTAGTGGAACGACAGACAACAGGATCCTCCATGCGCATCCCTAATTTCTTGCATCGATTCTTAATATTCCGAATGAACTGATCCAAATTCAGTTCGGACCTACCATCATATGAGCTAAAATCGATCAAGGCCCAGCGCACCACCGGTATGGCATCTAGCAAACATTTTCCGACAAGGTTCCACTCACATTTATACTTGTCCACTCTGATGACATCCACATTGCCTCTGGGAGCACCTACCTTCAACTTAGGTGGATCAATTACACGCCCTGGCACTGTTGTCATTTTCTTGTTCACTTCAATTCCAAAATTCCGAATAACATCTCCTCTGCAAGAAATAGTGATTAGCATGAGTTTCCTCCAATCAAAAGTTACATGAAAATTCTTTGTTGACGGATCATTGTTGAACCTAATTCAAATTTGTGTGAGTATTTTAAAAGGTCATGACTAACTCAGAATGGTAATATTTATTCAGACTTCCCAGAGTATAATCATCACATACCATTTTAACTAAAATTGCAGAGGGAAGTTTTAACTAAAAAAATTCTGTTTTAACGTGTAGTCAAATTAAAATTGAGGAACAGCTTACAAGTTAAAAACAAGCAAGGCTTATATGCAAATGTCACTTGAAGTGGTATAACTAGTGGAGCACAAGAATTGGATCCAACAAGAGAGTATAGTATTCTATATTGTAACATTTGTAAAAGGAAAAAATACTAAAATAAAAGCTTTGGATGTGAAGGCCAAAGGAAAATGAATGGCTTTGCACCAAAAATTGTTGATTCCATGTTACTGGCAAATCAAGTGCTCATCACCAAAATAATTGAACATCAAGGATCAAGTTATTTAGCTTCCATGATGAGTGAAGCCAATCATACAGCTGCCCCTATCACCATAAGATTCACCCATTTAAGTAACTTTATCACACCACAAAGAGCAACAAAGTAACATTTTTGTAAGCAACACCAACACATAAATATTATGAAAATTAGAGGCATAAGTAATACTACATACCCTTTTGGATTATCCACAATCTGCACCATGTCATTGATCACTTCTTTTCTGTACTTTGCCGGAACTAATGACTTCATCTTTAATAGCTTCACTGTATCTGCAAGCAAATACTCTTGCGGGAACTTTTGCCCCTCGACCAAGAGGCAGAATTCCATTGGTACATAGTTTTTCCAGTTATTCCTCCCCAAATCTAAGCACGGTATATCCTTGTACATAATTTCCTTCTCATATTTCTCCATGAAATAATCAACAAGGCCTACTTTCCTCGGAGGTATCTTGCCCTCAGGATCCTCAACGTCAAATGAAAGATCTTGTGTTTTTTTATCAGATAACCCTGCAATAATGTATTTTTGGTTGGTGACGCGGTGAGTTACTTTAACTTTCAATCCTTTCAATGCCTCGATCACGTATCCAATTTTCACGTTTCTGAACATCATTCTCACATCATTGAAATGAAAGTGCTCCATGAGGAAGTCTATAACTGGCAACGGCTTGTAAAAAGGCAGAACCGAGTAGTCCAAACACAAGGCTGTACGCTGGAGAGTAGGCTTCACACTTTGCTGGAAGCCTTTAACTGCAGTAATACCATATCCAAGATCATCATCTTCACCAAATTCTTTTTTATAGAAGCTTCGTCCAAAACAAATCATATGCCGAGATGGATTTTCCTTCATTACCACATCCATCCCTTGTAGGACATCACGGGGATTCATTTGGAGATTGCCAGTTAAGTAGTCCTCCAGTTTGCTGAACTCCAACTCGTTTGCAAAATTTACACTAATGATATATGAACGGGTCCGTGTTCCTTCACCATCAGATAACTCCACCTTGAAATTTCCAGTAGGCAGCGGAACTGCACTGAAAATATTCTTTTCGCCATCATAAGCAATCTTTGATAGAGGAAACTGTGTGGGAATATCAGAGGATAGCTTGTTGATGATCATTCGGAGATCAGATTTTGGTATCCTTCCAGGCCTACCATTGGGAGATACCTCTGGCCTGACATCCACATCATAGTGCGTTATGGTGCTCTCTGGATCAAACATGATAGGAAAATGGTTAACAAGAAGACTGGCGGTCCACATGGCATTATTGCCCCCCCTGTTGGGTCGTTTGATGGGCACCAGTCTTCCGTTAGCATTTTCGGGAGGAGCTGATGAAGGCGGCCGTTCTGAAATCTTAAATGACTGTATATCTGGAATAACAGAATCTGTGGAAATAACAATTGAGATACGATCTTATTAAAGCCTGATGATAGTATATATTATTAAAAAATAATGCTGAGATGATCTAACACAGATGTTGTCACACAGTTGCGACTGTACTTCTACTAAAACCCATAAATTAATTAGTAAAGCTACATCTTTGAAAAGCTTGTGTAACAAAAGTAATCTGTACAAAATATCTCTTGAAAACTTCAACTTTAAACGGTAAAACTCTCTAATCAAAAGCATCTGTAAGACAAAGTCTATTTAGATAGATTAAACTAGAGACAAAGCTAACTCTCTGATGAGTTGGTCATCATTGTGTCTTGTCTACTATAGATCGCATACAGTGATGAATATAAAATTGAAGGCTGTGTTCCAAGTTTACCGAGCACTGCCCCTTACTTCAGTTAATACAAATATAAATTTCAGTAAAGATATATGGATGTCCATACTCATCAATTTATGAGTATGAACAGATCAAGTTAGAAGAGCAAAATCATCAATTTCAAAAGAAAAAAAGAATTACGTTTCACTATTTTTTTTTCTACAAGCTCCAAAAGAAGTTTGAACCATGCAAAGATAACCCACAATTTTAAGACACCCAAACCAAAAATAAATCCAGCCCTTACTGCATTTCCACTCAGGAAACATCACTGATACAGTCAATTCAGTATGCAGCAAAATTTCAAATAAAAAAAAAAAAAAAAAGCAAAAATAAACTATGTTGTGATGATAACCACAATTCCTTCTGTTTAATGTCAAAAAACTCTCAAGCACATTCACTACTCACATATATGAATACAAATGCATATAAGATATTCCTTCGGAAAACCATATACATACATATACATATATATATATACATACATATACATATATATATATAAGATATTGCCAAAAGATGAGGGGTTAGAGCCTCATAGGAGGCATTGCGAGTGTGGTGTGTGAGTTTCTTACCATTCAAAAAAAAAAAAAAAGATGAAGTTTGTTTATAGATCAAAAGACTAATTTTTTAGGGCATGAAAAACATCCAATCACAAACAATTGTGATAACTAGATGGAATATTCAAGAAAAAATATATATAACATAAAGAAATTAAATGGAGAATATTTGATCCATGATCAGAGATTCCAACCCAATTCCATGGACTCATCAATCTCAGATCAGAACCAAATCAAACATGAAATCAACTTTAAATTAATAAATACTATACAATAATACAAAGAGACAATCAAACCCACACATTACACACAGATACACATACATATACGTGTGTATATATATATACGAATTAGAAACAGAGTAGCAAAGTGGCATACCAGGATGAGATTGAGGAACAGGAGTGGTCTGAGAATTATGATCAGGAAACAAAGCTGTGCGAGTATTAACTCCCCACACCCCTCCACCTCTCACCGGAGAGCTCCCTACAGGCTCCGATCTCCTTGTGGGTCCCGCAGGTTGAGACGGCGCTGCCACGTAGGTCCCACCTTGGCGGTAATTTGGTGGTGGCGCGTTGGCTGTCCCCATCCCTCTTTCGCCACCTCGACCGCTACCGCGACCACCACCTCCTCTGTTGTGGCCGCCGCCGCCGACGCCTCGGCCCCGACCGCGACCCCGGCCACCACTTCCTCTGTTGTTGTTACTTCCCTCCATAGCTAAAACCTTACATTAATTATTAGATACAATGTTTGTGTAGTGTGTGTGAAAAAGTAAAGAGTGCGAGTGGGGCTTTATACAAGGCTTTGTTTCGGAGTGAAATTACGAAATGACGAAACTTCGTCTGCACCTGATTGACGCGAGTCAAGTCAATCTAGAGTGCTTTTGTTTAGGGATTAGGAAAAGCATTTTATGTAACTAACCAATTGTTTTTCACTTCTAGAAAATTCCGAGTCGTTGTGAGCAATACTTTTATTATGTAATAATCTGGTTCAAGAGAAATTGTTTTCCTTCTAGAAAATTCCGAGCCCTTGAATTATGGTAATCAAGTTCAAAAAGGAAAACTTTGTTGTAATTTTCTAATACTAATAAATTGATTTAGTTGTGTTTTTTTTTTTTATAATAACACTAATGACACAAGAATGGAATGTGCAGGTCAATATTTTGTTTGATATGTATGAAATAAGAATGAGCATTCTCTTTGAATGAATTTTATTTAATAATCTGTTTCATTTCTTAACCAGACTTAAAAAAATCATTCATTATATTCATGTTTACCAACTAACAAGCACAACCCTAATCTAAGGGATAGAATTGAATAAATTTTGAAAATGTAATCATCATAGGTTGTTGTTATTGTGATATTGTAGGTGGTTTCATATTTCGATCCACATGGTAATGTCATATTATTGGAATAGTCAACATTCAACAGACACGTGACACACGCCATGTCATCAAATCAAAGACTGAGTTGGGAACAGGACTCGGGCATTACTGGATTCCAAGGAGGTATTTGGTTTGGTAAATGAAGTCTATGGTTCGTCGGGTTAATTTCCGATCTAACTCGAGAGATAGATTTACCATTTTGACTTCCGCACATCATTTTACGATTAATTAAACCCAATGGTGATGTCATCAAAAGGAGACATCACCATCTCTCTTACCTGGCCTATAAAAGGAGACCAAGAGAAGAGGAAAGGGAGGTTGGCTAGACTTCTCTCTTTGGGTCATGATAGCAAACTATCTTTCACCCACTTAACAAGCACTTCACAAAAGGAGTCATTGGTATCTTGCAATCGCACTGCCACTTTCATTTCTATCTCGCTCTCGAGTTTGTCTGGGTTTCCGCCTCTATCATTCCACCTTGAATTCTACTGTGTTGGAAGAGTATTTCTTAGATTCATTACATTTATTGTGTGATATTCTCATTTAATATAAATTGTATTTGTAAGAGTGGAAATGTCCAGCCCAACTGAGCCCATATGTCATCAGGCCCATCAAGTTTCTGGGCCAGCAAGCTTTTTATGAACCCAGTAATGAAGCCCATTTAGAAAATGTATATAAAGAGAATCCAAAAATTAATAAAGGCATTCGAAAAGGTGTTGAACATTTTTATGTGTTTACACATTGGCGCCGTATGTGGGAAAGCAGAGGAGGAGTTCCTGATTTTTCAAATGCCCTTCGGTACCTGTAAAATCACCTCCTTCTTCCCATCTCAAAAGGTTAAGTCTGTTTGATAGGCAAAAGACCCTCCACCTCCAAAAACCTCCACTCACTACCTCCCCGGACGAGAATGTCAGTCACTCGTTCACAGGCAGACATTCTGCCCACTGAGGACAATCGTGCAGAGGATTCTCAGACCATGGAGCAAATTCTTCAACGCTTGGCGGCTGCTGAGGAACGTAGCGTGGCCTTGGAGAAACAGAATGCAGAGCTCAGGGAGAGGTTGGCTCCACCAGCAGCTGCCTTACCGGCAGTTACACCTAACCCTCCGGTGGCGGCGATTGACCATTCTCTGAACTAACCTGAAGAGCACGCCGAATCTTCTCAGCGCTCAAGAAAGGCTCCAGCAGCCGACGAGTCTATAACCCCCCAGAAACTTCAAGCAATGATGGACGAGTTCCAAAGGAAAGTTCTCGGGGACTTGAGGTCCCGATCTACGGACGACATGGCCATCCAGGCGTCCACTGAATTGATACAGTCGCCCTTCGTTCAGGAAATAACCCAAGAGCCTTTCCCAAAAAAGTTCGTTATGCCACAATTCACCCCTTATGATGGCACAAGGGATCCCGAAGAACACATATACCAGATTCATCAGAAAATGACCATGTACGCCGAGAACGAGTCCCTGCTATGTAAAGTGTTCTCCACAAGCCTTGCTGAGGCCGCCCTATTATGGTTTAGGAAGCAGCCACCCCGATCCATTGGCAGCTGGTAACAATTAACCAGGCTCTTCATCGCCCAGTATTATGGAAACAAGAGACAGAAGAAGATCATATCCTGCCTCTTCACCATGATCCAGGAGAAAGGAGAGTCACTGAAAATTTTTCTATCCCGATTCAACATCGAGTCCTCTTCTGTGGATAATTGTGACCAGCACTCTGCGGTTGAGGCATTCAGGATGGCCCTCATTCCTGGAACAAAGTTCCATCAATCTTTGGTGAAACGCCCTCCATCGGGCATTGGGGAACTAAACTCTAGGGCCCAGGGATACT
The DNA here is from genome assembly GCA_963922005.1 of Cornus suecica. Taxonomy (NCBI): domain Eukaryota; kingdom Viridiplantae; phylum Streptophyta; class Magnoliopsida; order Cornales; family Cornaceae; genus Cornus; species Cornus suecica. The sequence continues at coordinate 81,812,840 of OY998241.1, forward strand.
TGAGAATTGAAGAGGAGGAAACTATCAGGCAAAGGAGATCAGCCTTTGTCGGCCTTGAAATTCAGTCCAAGGATCGATTGATCGATCGGAAGCGATTAACTCCACCGGGATCGTCAGCCCCAACGGGATTATCAGTCACAAAGCCATCTAAACGACCCAGGTTAGAAGAAAGGATAACACCCCTGAAGGTTAGCCTTGCAAAACTTTACCAGGAGAACAAAGCCAAAGGAATTTTCCAGCAACCCCCTACCATGCGACAACCACTTGACCAGAGAGACAAGACAAAACACTGCGCTTTCCATGGTGATTTCGGGCACATCACGAACGAATGCCGCAATCTAAGGCAACAGGTGGAGACGTTACTACTTCGCGGAGTACTCCGGGATTACGTCCAACGAGACAGGCCAAGAACCGATCAACGCGCCCTCGGCGTCCCTCGAAACCCCTCGGATGCACAGCCGGTTAAAATCATCAACATGATTCATGGTGGCCCCCCACCCAAAGAGACCGAAGGATCGCGCCGAAGCTATCTACAGAAAGCCCACAAAATGAGAAAAGTCAATGAAATTAGTGAAGCCCGATACAAGGCTGAAGAAACTCATATCACTTTCTCGGTGTCGGACCTTCGGGAAGTCCAAACCCCGCATGAAGACCCTCTGGTTGTGACCCTAATGGTGGCCAACTGCCTTGTGAAAAGAGTCGTGATCGATCCTGGGAGCAGTGCCAACATCATCACCAAATGGGCTTTCGAAAAGCTCGAAATCAATCCATCTGAAATTATGACATCCCGATGCCCCATCGCAGGTTTTGACGGCAGGCAAATCGAGCCGATCGGTGAAGTTCAGTTACCTGTGTCTGCCGCTCATAGGACCCTGAACGAGACATTCGTTGTGGTGGACGCCAAACCTTCATACAATCTGCTTATGGGAAGGGGATGGATTCACCGAATGCAAGGTGTGCCTTCGACTCTTCACCAGGTCATGAGATGCTTAAGCCCTGACGGTACATGCACCATTGATGTCAAGGGCGACCAGGTGGCCGCCAAGGAATGTTATTCGGTCACTCTGAAGGAGATCCGGAAGGTTCAAGCCCCAGGGGTACCTCGATCGAAGGAGCAAAGTTCATGCTCCAAATAACAATTAAAGAATGGGGAGCCGGGCTCCCCAATTGTGGTTGAACCACTACAATCGGTCTGTGTCGTGCCCGACAACCCGGAAAAAGTTACTTTTGCAGGTACAACCCTCACCGATTCTGAATTTGAGGAACTAACACAATTGCTGCAGGACAACTCTGACGTCTTCGCATGGGAGCATACAGACATGCCGGGGATAGATCCCGACGTTTCACATCACTCATTGCATGTTGACCCAAACGTCAGACCAGTCAGGCAAAAGCAAAGGCGCATGGGGGCACATCGGAACCGAATTATAACATATGAGGTATCCAGACTGCTCCAGGCCGGCTTCATCCGGGAAGTCAGGTATCCCGAATGGCTTGCCAACGTCGTGGTTGTCCAAAAGAAAAATGGCAAATGGAGGGTTTGCGTTGATTTTACCAACTTGAACAAGGCATGCCCGAAGGAATAAACTAAGTGTTGCATTGACTTTCGCATGGCCTGAAGAGCCCGAAGTCACAACACAGATCCTGAAGAGATCATTGTTCCAAAAATAAACTAAGTGTTGCATTGACTTTCGCATGGCCTAAAGAGCCCGAAGTCACAACACAGATCCTGAAGAGATCATTGTTCCAAAAATAAACTAAGTGTTGCATTGACTTTCGCATGGCCTGAAGAGCCCGAAGTCACAACACAGATCCTGAAGAGATCATTGTTCCAAAAATAAACTAAGTGTTGTATTAACTTTCGCATGGCCTGAAGAGCCCGAAGTCACAACACAGATCCTGAAGCGATCATTGTTCCAAAAATAAACTAAGTGTTGCATTGACTTTCGCATGGCCTGAAGAGCCCGAAGTCACAACACAGATCCTGAAGCGATCATTGTTCCAAGAACAAACTAAGTGATGCATTGACTTTCGCATGACCTGAAAAGCCTGAAGTCACAACACAGATCTTGAAGAGATCACAAAACTTTGTAAAAATAAACAAAATAACCAAGAATCGTTATAACTGTAAAAGTCGAAAGTCGAATGGACAAAACCTATTATATCTCATTCAAAATGGGCCCCTGTGGCCAAGGCTTACAATGCATTTCATAAACAGTAAATACTAAAGGTCAACGCTGGTGCCCGATACATTTGGGTTCACTGAAACGATGGCCCCATCGGGAGCCGGAGGATCAGGAGGGGCGGTGATGCTCATTCCTGGGAGAGGCTTGGTCAGGAACTCGCAGAAACGAACATCGTCTGGACCACCAACCGGATCGTCGTACCGAGGGGAGATGCCCAGACTCTCATCCAGTTCTTCCACCGAGGCAAAAGTCCTTTCTTCGACGGGTTTCTGCATGTCACTAAAGCATGACCTCCAACCAAACCCGATCCGGTATTGGGAGGTTTCGCAGAAATGCTTATACATTTCGTTCCCACCCCGGTGACACATCTCCACCACCGATCTCTCCGTGGCAAGGAGAATCTCCATCTCAGCCCTCTTCTCCAGGAGCTTCGAATTGGAAGCCGCCAAGCTCTCATTATTAGCTTTCAGGCTCCCATTCTCAGCCTTCAAGGCCTCCGTCTCAGCAAAGAGGGCCCGCCGAACTGCTTCCATTTCTTTAAATTTTTCTTGAGCCGCCCGAAGCTGTTGCTCTGCAGCGACTGCCCTTCGGGACTGACATCCAACTTTTCATTGGATATGGACAGTTGGTTGGCGACCTTCATCCGGGATTCCTCCTTCAGTCTCAGGAGCTCGTTGGACTTCTTGAGCAACTTGGTGTCCTCCTCCATTTTCGCATTGTAGGCCTGTGTCAGGTAGAGCATCTGCCAAAAGGTTAAGTGTTAGCCTGATAAGGAAATAAATAAAATATTAAATGCAGTTGAGGAATCTGCAGATTCAAGCACTACCTTCATAGCAACCTCTGGACCTGTCAGTGCCAACTCCTCCCGATCGATGGTTCTCAGTCTCTTTCGGTCTATGGGTGTCCAGATCTGAGATCCCATAGCCCGAAGGGCAGTGTCATTGTCAATGGTTGCATGCCCTGCAACCAGAAAGTCGCCGCCCGGGAGTCTAATCTTCGACGCCCAGGGCACAGGTAGCTCCGTTTCAGTTGCGGCCTCACTGTCATCCAGTACGATGGGAGATGATTGTGTCACCGTTCGGGCCCTTACTGACCGTTCGGGTAGATTCTCCTCCGATCGGGGATGTCGCGCCTCCGTCAGGCTTGTTTCCCCTTCAACCAACCGGAATTCAGGGACGGGAACATCCCCTGAGGATTGAGCAACCTCCTCTGATCCTTAAGGAGGAGTCTGGCCGGTTTGCACATTTCCCATCGGTGGAGATGGAGCTACCGGGCTATTCTCTACAGGAGGCAAGAGAACGGGACCAGCCGGAGGGGTTATAACACTTTGTGATCCCTGCCCGATCTGGATCTCACCGGGGGCTGAATTTGAGGCTTGAGGTCCAACTGCCCGCTTAGGCTTCTTCTTCAACACCACCTGCGGGATCCTCAGCATATCTGTAGATAGGGCCTGCAAATTGGAACCTGTCAAGAAACTGGTACACATCCTCAAAGGCTGTCCCCAAATTTTCGATTTAAGCAATTCAAAACGGGTTCTGATATAATTTGAGGTTTTATATTCGTCGGGCGCTCCCAGGAACTCAAGCACATGGAGGCCTAACTTATCATTGCACTGATCACAGTTGCATGCCCCCCTATGGAATGGCTTGAAAGAAGGGAAAAGGTGTTGGTTAAACTCGTTGGGGACTTTGAATCTGGATGAGCTTGGGAGTCTCCAACTCCCACTCACAAGGACCATCCTTTCTTTCCACCCTTTATTGGATTTTTCAGTACTATCATAAATTTTCCTCCCACTAAGGGGAAAAAAATTGTACCGGCCCCTGCACTCCTTCTGGGCCTGTATTTTGTAACAGAAAAGAAGTTCCGCCAGACCAAGGTCAAGTCCTAGATCCCGATTGATCATCAAGATCATGACCAAGACCCGGAAGAAGTTAGGTCCCACCTGAAGTGGGGCCAAGCCTAAGGTAGCTAAGGCATAAAGGAAGAAGGGCTGGATCGGGAATCTAATGACCTGAAGGTGAAAGGCCGACAACAAAATCTGATGATCCAAAACTCCCTCACCCTTCCTAAAATCATACTTTTTAGGGTAATTTTTAATAATCACCCGATCGAGTACCCCGCATTTAACCCTTAACTTTTTTAATACCGTCTCTACCCTGTTCATAGGGGGAAGGGGATCAGCATAAAACTGATCTCCCGAAACCCCTGCAACCGGATTTCCGGCTGCTGCGACGTTCCGGTTAACTTCCGGTGGGCTAGACATAATCGTCCTAACCACCTCCACTGAGGGTGAACTGAGGGATGCGTCCGGGTCTACAGGGGAAGGTAAACGGTCGCTACCCGACCGGGTATCATAACTATCAGACATTTCGAAAAGAAAGACGCTGAGATGGAAAGAAATAACTTACTCTAAGATGAATCCCGAAGGATTTCTGACGCTTTCCTGAGAGAGGGGGTAGACTCTGGCAATGATAAGTCAAGATCTCAAGTGCAGGGAGTTCTCTAAAATTTTTTAAACTGTGAAACGGAATGAATCCATAGCACTACAATCATTATTTATAGAAATCTCAAAGGCGTCTGAAAAGCCGTGCGCTCGGGAACCGAAGCATCATCTCGCTTCACATGCGCCTCCACAGCCTCCCTTTTCGCCAACCGAGGCCACCCGGACCACGAATTTCAAACGTTGCAATGATTGTACAACCGTCATATTAATTGCGTCAGCCACGTCACCCCGATCAGGGGTGATGTATCTTATCCCCACTCTGTATCCTTTTTAATGGGCCGGGAAGATCGACAACCCATCACAAATGATAGGGCCTGTGTAAGAGTGGAAATGTCCAGCCCAACTGAGCCCATATGTCATCAAGCCCATCAAGTTTCTGGGCCAACAAGCTTTTTATGAACCCAGTAATGAAGCCCATTTAGAAAATGTATATAAAGAGAATCCAAAAATAATAAAGGCATTCGAAAAGGTGTTGAACATTTTTATGTGTTTACAGTATTGAACCCCCACTTCGTAGACACGCGTCTCAAGTACAATAATTTTTTGCTCAGAAAATTATATTGTTCACTCCCTACGGACCAACGTCTTGAGCAGAACTTCAAATTTTCACTTAGAAATTTTTATTTGCTTACATTCTACAAACCAACGTCTCAAGCAAAAGTGCAAATTTTCACTTCAAAACATTTATACACTACCACTAGCTCTTTGCTAGCATATTTCTCTGACTCAACTTGCAAACGCTTTATACACGACTTGCATTCTTAATGTCTCTCGGCTCGCTATCATTTAGGAGCTAGTGTCACCACTTTGCTCGACACAAGTCGTCTAGCCCTATAGCACATTTCTTGCTACCGAAATGTCAAGCCCTCCATCGAGGCCCTATAACATATTTCTTGCTACAGAAATACAAAGCCCTCCATCGACGCCTTACACCATATTTCTTGCTACAAAAAGGACATCGAGGCCTCACAACACATTTTTTTCCTATCGAAATGTCAAACTCTCCATCGAGGCCTCACAACACATTTTTTCCTATCGAAATGTCAAGCCCTCCATCAAGGCCTTACACCACATTTCTTGCTACAGAAAGGACATCAAGGCCTCACAACACATTTCTTCCTATCGAAATGTCAAGCCCTCCATCGAGGCGTCATAACACATTTCTTCCTATCAAAATGTCAAGCCTTCCATCGAGGCCTCACATCACATTTCTTCCTATCAAAATGTCAAGCCCTCCATCGAGGCTTCGTAACACATTTCTTCCTATAGAAATGTCAAGCCCTCCATCCAGGCGTCATAGTATATTCCTTACTATAGATCTCTCTAAAGTTTGCTCAATATCACCACTTTGCTCCATATCACTTGGGGGCTGCAGCACCCCTTTGCTCGACACAAGCTCGATGTCATTTTTAAATTTCATAAATATATATCTATATATATATTCAGTTGATTACTCTCTACAAGCATAACTTCAAATTTTATTCCCGACATATATGTTTAAATATGTTTCTTGCAGTGTGATAAATTTTTGTGCTTACAATTCTTACTCTTCTTCACTTCTCACGGACTCACAGCTCAAACCACTAGCTAAGCTCTCAGCAGACCTACGTCTCGAGTTCGACTTGAAAAGTTTTTCTATTCTGAAAAATCAAACATTATATGATTGTCTATCCACAGACACACATCTTGTTACTTACATTGACGCTATTACAATTATTCACATCATCATCTTTGCAGTTTTGGTACTCTACATTCGTGTATTCTTATGCCTGAGCACCCCTTCACTACACTCAGCGCCACTCGCGCATGGGGCTACTGTAGGTGGTCTTATATTTCAATCCACATGGCAACACCACATCACCGGAATAGTCAACATTCAATGGACACGTGGCACACGCCACGTCATCAAATCGAAGACTGAATTGGGAGCAGGACTCGGGCATTACTGGATTCCAAGGAGGTACTTGGTTTAGTGAATGAAATTCATGGTTCGTCGGGTTAATTCCCGATCTAACTCGAGAGATAGATTTACCATTTTGACTTCCGCACATCATTTTACGTTTAATTAAACCCAATGGTGATGTCATCAAAATGAGACATCACCATCTCTCTTACTTGGTCTATAAAAGGAGACCAAGGGAAGAGGAAAGGGAGGTTGGCTAGACTTCTCTCTTTGGGTCATAAGAGCAAACTATCTCTCACCCACTTAACAAACACTTCACAAAGGGAGTCATTGGTATCTTGCAATCGCACTGCCACTTTCAGTTTTATCTCGCTCTCGAGTTCGCCTGGGCTTCCACCTCTATCATTCCACCTCGGATTCTACTATGTTCGAAGAGTATTTCTTAGATTCATCACATTTGTTGTGTGATATTCTCATTTAATATAAATTGTAGGGTAATTCCCACTGACACCCCTCAAAGAGACCATAATCTCACACGGACTCCCTCGATATTGAGTATTCCCACACGGACCCCCTCAGACAGACGAATGTTAGGTTTACTAACGTTTTATTGTGAAATTACTAATTTGCCCTTCGATATATATTTAAAAAAAATCAAATAAAAATGAATATATGTAAAGACGATTTTACCCCCAACTACCCAAATTATAAAATTCAAAAATAATATATAAAATTTTATAAAATTTAATTTCGAAAAACATATAACATTATAAAATTCAAAAATAATATATAAAATTTGAAATAATTATTTAAAATTCAAAAACAAAATTTCAAAATTGAAAAAATAAAAAATGAAAATATATATAAATTTGAAAATAAAATATAAAAAAATTGAAAATAAATAAAAAATTCGAAAATCAAATATAAAATTTTAAAAAATATTTAAAATTAGAAAAAGATATATAAAATTTGAAAAAATATATAAAATTATAAATTTCAAAAATAATATATAAAATTTGAAAGAAATATTTAAAATTCAAAAAAATTACATAAAATTCGAAAAAAATATTAAAATTCAAAAATAAATATATAATTCAAAAAAAATATAAACTTTCGAAAAATTATATTAAAATCTGAAAATATATAAAAATTTAGAAAAATATATATAAAATGGGGAAAAATATATAGATTAAAAAAATTTTAAATTTCAAAAAACATATAAAATTCTAAAATAATATATAAAATTTGAAAGAAATATTTAAAATTCAAAAAAATTATATAAAATTCAAAAAAAAAATTAAAATTCAAAACAATATTTAAAATTCATAAAAAATATAAAATTTTGAAAAATTATATTAAAATCTGAAAATATATAAAAATTTAGAAAAATATATATAAAAAGGGGAAAAATATATAGATTCAAAAAAATATTTAAATTTAAAAAAACATACCTAAATTTCGAAAATAAATATAATATTAAAAAGATATATAAATTTCGAAACTATTTGTTTTTCAAAAAAACATATTAAATTTCGAAAATAAATATAAAAATCGCAAAAAACATAAAAAATTTGAAACAAATATATAATTTTTTAAAAAAAAACACATAAAATTCAAAAATATATATTAAATTTCGAAAAAATTTATAAAATCGAAAATAAATATAAAATAATATATATATATATAAAGTTTGAATTTTTTTATAAAAAACATATTAAATTCAAGACAAATATATAAAATTAAAAAAAAACATATGAAATTCAAATAATATATATTAAATTTTGAAAATAATTATAAAATTCGAAAAAAATATAAAAAATTATAAAATTTGAAAATAAATATAAAATTCAAAAAATATATATATATTAAATTTAAAAAAAATACTAAATTCGACAATAAATATAAAATTAAAAAAACATTTAAAATTTATTTAATTATCCCCCTCTCTCTCTCACACACACACACACACACACCTTCATCTGCACACAGACGCACACACATATATATATACACACACATATATATAGATCTATACATATATATATACACACACATATATATATATAGATTTACACCATTTTTAACCCCTCCCATCGTCTCCCCCGTCGGCGGCGCCCCCCTCCCACCACCACCTCCCCTATTTTCGACCAGAGGTGGTGGTGGGAGGGGGGCGGCGTCGACGGGGGAGACGGTGGGAGGGGGTCGAAAATGGTGTAAATCTATATATATATGTGTGTGTCTATATATATATGTGTGTGTGTATATATATATGTGTGTGTGTGTGTGTGTGTGTGAGAGAGAGAGAGAGAGAGAGAGAATTAAATAAATTTCAATTGAATAAATGTTGGGGTTGGGGTGTTTGGTTTGAGGGTTAGATTGATTCTAAGGGTGTTTGGTTTAGGGGTTAAATTGATTTAGGGATTTAGTTAAGGGTATATAAGTCATTTTATATCATTTGAGGGCAAAATAGACTATTTATGGGGTGAATAGTGGCTGACATCATTAATTAATGGACCAATCTAACGGAGTGGACACGGAAGGGGTCCGTGTGGGAAAAAAATTCAATTTAGAGGGGGTCCGTATGGGAATACTCAATATCGAGGGGTCCGTATGGGATTAAGGTCTCTTTGAGGGGGTATCGGTAGGAATTACCCTAAATTGTATTGAACCCCCACCTTCAGATATTTACAATGAATGTGGATTTGTTAGACTTTTCAAACTCTATGCTTCGATTTTGTTGGGGGGATAAAAAAATGGAAGAATGACGGAAGATAAAATGATCCATAACTACTTACATATATTATGTTCACTCTCAGGCCCTGTTTGGTAGGTAGTTATGGTTCCACCTGGTCTAGTTTGGTCTTGGTTTTCAGGGACCGGACCATGTATGTTTGGACTGGTCTCAAAATTTGAAATGATACCAAATTGAACAAAATATGGTATTTTTGGAACCAGTTTTTTGCTGGATCCACATGGTCTGGTTTGGTCTTAGTAACCAAAATAAGATTTTTGAGATCAACGATTAATACCACCAAAAACAAAAATTGAATAAAAATAATAATAATATACAAAAAAATTAAATAATACATAATAATAATAAATGAATTAAATAATATCTAATAATAATTAAATGAATAAATAATAAAATAAATAAAAATATTTATAAAATAAATAAAAATTAATAAATAAAAAATTAAAAAAAAATATTTATAAATAATGAATTAAATAATACATAATAATAATAATAATAAATTAATATAATAATCAATTAATTAATAAATAATAAATTAATAAAATATATTTCAAAATAATTAAAAATGAATAAATAATAATACTAAATTAATAATATAAAAAATAAATTAAATAAAAATATTTAAAAATAAAATAAAAATAATGAATAATAAACAAAATGAATTAAATAATACATAATAATAATGAAAATTAATATAATAATAATAAATAAATATAATAATAAATAAATGAATAAATAATAAATTAATAAAATATATTTATAAAGAATTAAAAATGAATAAATAATAATAATAAATTAATAATATAAATAATAAATTAAATAAAAAAATATTTAAAAATAAAATAAAAATAATGAATAATAAATAAAATGAATTAAATAATACATAATAATAATAAATAAATAAATAAATATAATAATAAATATATGAATAAATAAGAAATTAATAAAATATATTTATAAATAATTTAAAATGCATAAATAATAATAATATAATAATATAAATAAATAATGAAATAATAATAAATTAAATAGTGAAATAATAGTAAATAAAATGAATAAAATAATAATAAATAATAAATTAATAAAATATATTTATAAATTAATATATAAATGAATAAATAATAAATTAATAAATTATATTTATAAATGAAAAAATAATAAAGTAAATAATATATAAAAATAATAATTAATAATAATTTTTATTTTTTTAAAGCGAAAAGATCAGACAGGATCGTTTTACCAAATATGATCTCATTCAATGTTTGTGAGACCGTGACCATCAGACCAGACTGCTTACCAAACAGACTTTTAAGTTTAGGATCTAGACAAGTCATACCAAACCAGACCGAACCAAACCACACCACACCATGCCAGACCAGACAAGACCGTCTACCAAACATGGCCTCAATGTCCTAGATTTTGGACTCTCAACAAATCCATATTCTAATTAGGCAAAAGTGCAAAATTCCCCTGAACTATCTCCAAGTGAGCAAAATATTCTCCTGTACTATTAAAGTGAGCAAATCAGTTTATAATTTAGTATTTCTATATGCCTATAAATAGGTTGTGATGTTGTATTGTGAAATTCAAAAGCTAGAAACTAGAAGCTAAGTGAGCAATAATAAGAGTGGTAGAATGAGTTTGAGAGACATAGTAAGTTTGAGAGAGAAATTGTATTTGTATGAATTGTCTTTCTTTTTGAAATAAATACAAAGTGTTGTATTTTATCTATCTCTCATATAAGTGTAAATCCCGGGTTGAAGGAATCACCATAAGTGATCTCCATCATTGGTATCAGAGCACCACAAAAGTGGTATCAGAGTGATTTTCAACAGTAGTATCAGAGCATTTTTTTATTTTTCAACAGTGGTATTATTGTAAGAAATGCAGAAATTTCAAGACAGGTCCACAAGACCGAAGATATTGCAAGGAATGCAAAAATTCCAAGAAAGGTACACGAGACTGAAAGAGTTGCAATGAATGCAGAAATTTCAAAAATCAAGTTTAAAGGGGGATGTTGAAAGTTAAACTTGATACACAATGATGGTTGTTACAAAATGAATACTACCAAGGTGGATCATCCACAATGACCACTACCAAGGTGGTTCATCTACAAGGACCACTTACATAGTGGTGCACTCACAAATAAATTAATCTACCTAAATGCCTATAAATAGGTTGTGGTGTTGTATTGTAAAACTCAGAAGCTAGAAGCAAAATGTAGAAAATATGGAGAGTGGCAGTGAGAGGGATAATGAGAGAAATATTGTATTGATTTTGTGAAAGTTTTTATTTAAATAAAAGTGTGTGATTCTCTCATATTAGTATGATCCTGGGTTGAAGGAATCACCATAAGTGATTACCAACAATGGTATCAAAGCACACCAACAATATATATATATATATATATATATATATATATATATATATATATATATATATATAAGAAAGACAAGTTTAAAAGATCTAAGATGTTGCAAGGAATGCAGAAATTCCAAGTCATGTCCACGAAACTGAAGATGTTGCAAAAAATGCAGAAATTCTGAGAATCAAGTTTAAGGGGGAATAATGAAAGTTAAACTTGATAGTGCATACACAATGGTTATCTTCAAAGTGATCATCTACAATGACCACTTACATAGTGGTGCACTCACAAATAAATTGTGATGTTGTATTGTAAAACTCAGAAGCTAGAAGCAAGATGTAGAAAATATAGAGAGTGGAAGTGAGAGAGATAATGAGAGAAATATTGTATTGATTTTGTGAAAGTTTTTGTTGAAATAAAAGTGTGTTATTCTCTAATATTAGTGTGATCCTGGGTTAAAGGAATCACCATAAGTGATCTCCATCAGTGCTATCAGAGCACCACCAACAATGGGATCAGAGTGATTATCAACAGACTCTTTCTCTCAAACTCATTCTTCCACTCTTATTCCTCTCTTCTAGCTTCTCTAGCTTGGTGTGGTATACTTAACTTCATTACAATGATGCCTATTTATAGACCTTTTAGGTAGATTACATTATTCATGAGTGTTCCACTATGTAAGTGGGTTTGGTGGATGAAACCACCATGGAAGTGGGCTTTGTCATCAACCACTTGAATGTGGCCATAATCAGAAGCCGACACGTGGTGAATCCAGAGCTTGCCACGTCATCAAAAGTTTATGAAATTATAGATTTGCCCCTCATTATTTTGTCAGTTTCAATCTTAATTTAACTCCGATTTGAGCAAATGAAGAGTCGTTCTTAGCTAATTAGAACGCTTTAGACGCAACCATGTAATCGCTTTGACCAGATTCAGCGCCAATTTTCAGAACTAAGCACCTCAAGTGTTTAAGCAAATAAATCAGAAAACGCTCTGATACCACTGTTGATAATCACTCTGATACCACTATTGGTGGTGCTCTGATACCACTATTGGAGATCACTTATGGTGATTCCTTCAACCCAGGATCACACTAATATGAGAGAATCACACACTTTTATTTCAATAAAACTTTCACAAAATCAATACAATGTTTTCTCTCATTTTATCTCTCACTGTCACTCTTTATATTTTCTACATCTTGCTTCTAGCTTCTGAATTTCACAATACAACATCACAACCTATTTATAGGCATATAGAAATACTAAATTATTTGCACCACTATGAAAATAGTCCTTATACATGATCACTTTGAAGATGGCCATTGTGTAGGCACCATGTGAGTGGACATTGTTATGCACTATCAAGTTTAACTTTCAATATCCCCCCTTAAACTTGATTCTCAGAATTTCTGCATTCTTTGCAACATCTTCAGTCTCGTGGACATGTCTTTGGAATTTCTACATTCCTTGCAACTTTGAAATTTCTGCATTTTTTGCAATTTCTTCGGTCTTGTGAACCTTTCTTTTCTAGGCGTGCTTCATATCTCTGAACTTCACCTTTCTCACTTTTCTTTATCTTTTGGACGCATTTCATTCCAATAGACTTGTGGCCTTCTGATGAACTAAATTTTTTTCTCTCTATGGTGAACGTCTTTTCATCTATAGTTGTCTTCCATTTCTTTTCTTGACTGACTTTGGTGAAACTAACCAGATCACTATCTAGATTCTAGTATTTCTTCTCATCTTTGTACCTGCAGTCACTGTCATTATTAGGACTATCATTGTTTGATATCCTACAACATTTTTCTCATCATTTGAATGTTTTTTCTTAACTTTTTCCCTGATTTGATATCTTTCACTCGGATCCAGTTCTGACTTCTTCTTTGTTCGATATCTTTCACCCGGGTCAACTTTTGACTTTTTTCTGGTCCAATATCTTTCACCCGAATCCATTTTTGACTTCTTTCTGCAGGTACGGGAGTAATTTATGTCACTGTTGGTGGCACTGCTTCAACCTCTTCTTGTGGCACTGTTAATAACATAATTTCAACTTCAATATCTTTTTCTTCTTCAATCACAAGCAACACTTCTTTTATTTTATTATTTCTCTATTCTCCACCAAAACCTTAACTCTCAAAACTCATCTTTTCTCACTTTTTTTTATATTATTTTTGTCTTCTCATATTTCAATTCTTACCACATCACTCTCTCTCTTCTATAATATATTTCAAATACTCCACCATGGTCCACAATTCTCTATCAAACAACTCACCCTTTTTTTTTTCTTTCTCTCTCCTATTTTTCTTTTGTCTCCCACTCAAGACCCATTTTTTCTCATTTTGTTTTCAATTCACTCTTGTTTTTCCCACCAAAACTAACTTCCTCCTATTTTTTATTTCTCTTTCTCTCACTCATGCTTCACCACCTTCCACTCACTTTCTTTAATATATATATATTTTTTCTCACCACTCTCCACTTAAGACAAACTCACCTCTCACGCCCATCTCTTCAATTCTCACCCACCAAGACTTTTTTTTTCTCCCACTTGTTTTTTTTTTCTTCTAAAACTCTCTTACAAAAAATTCACATGCCTAAGGGATCTTTCTATTAATCCCTCTAACCGAATCCTCTCTTTCAATTAGTATACTTTGACTAAGAGAACAAGTCATTTATCTTTATCTGCTATATCTATATATATAAGGTATAGATACTACACATATATATATCACTACTTGAAGGATTCTGATACCACTGTTGAAAAATCAGAAAAAGCAATGATACCATTGATTTTGTGAGTTTTTTGAAATAAAAGTGTGTGATTCTCTTATATGATTATGAATTTTGGGTTGCCACAACAGTGGTATCAGAACGTGTTTTCTGATTTTTCAACAGTGGTATCAGCGCAATGTTTCGATCTTGGTAGAAATCATTAAAGCCAAGTGAAGGCGTGAAGTTGAACCCATAAGCAAAGCTTGAAACAGAGCATTACTACCAGCTCAAATTCGTTGTGCAAAACGTGGTCAAACCATAAGTTTGATCATAGAACTAGCTTTTCCGTTCCATGTAATGCTGGAAAAAAAAAACCACACAACACCACCACCGTGAAGTGCGACGCCACTATCCGTACGATCCAACCCAGAAGACCGAGAACAGAGTAGGTGGCCGAAGAACTAACAAATCCACCACCCAAGAAGTGGAAAATCCTGTGGAAGTTATTGAGACCAAAGAAGAAACTGTAGAGGAAGCAGTTACTGAGGTAGAAAAACCAGTTGAAGCCGCGACTGAGGAGGCCGTGGTTGAGGAAGAGAAAGTAGTGGTTGATGTGTAAGAGTGCTTGGGTGATCGAGCAAGAGGAAGAAGACATACCATATTCGGTTGCCAACACACCACCACCTTGAAGATCCGGTTGACGACACACCGAGAAGACCGACACCTGTCGCAGTCCCTGAAGAGTTTCAGGGAAGTAAACAAATCCCTAATTCGATTGTGCCATTCAAATCATCACTGACGATTTCCCCTCTGTTCGTGAAAATATATATATATATATATATATATATACCAAAAGAGATCAGACATATATGTATATTTGTAAGAGAAAGTTTGAAAGAGAGAAAGAAAGATACAGAGTGGGGGATGGTTGGAGACTTTGGAGTCTCATTATCAAAGAAAATAAAAAAAAATGTTGATTGCAGAGAGTGGGAACATATAAAAGCAATTTAAAAATAAACCAATTCAAAATTGGTGATTGGGGGACACATGTAAATCGGAGTGTGTGAGAAAAAAAAAATAGAGATCACTCTGATACCACTGTTGGTGGTGCTCGATCACTTATGGTGATTCCTTCAACCCAGGATCACACTAATATGAGAGAATCACACACTTCTATTTCAATAAAAACTTTCACAAAATCAATACAATATTTCTCTCATTATCTCTCTCACTGTCACTCTCTATATTTTCTACATCTTGCTTCTAGCTTTTGAGTTTTATAATACAACATCACAACCTATTTATAGGCATTTAGGTAGATTAATTTATTTGTGAGTGCACCATTATGTAAGTGGTCCTTGTAGATGATCACTTTGAAGATGACCATTATGTAGGCACCATGTGAGTGGCCATTGTGTATGCATTATCAAGTTTAACTTTCAACATCCCCCCTTAAACTTGATTCTCAGAATTTTTGCATTCTTTGCAACATCTTCGGTCTCGTGGACATGTCTTTGGAATTTCTGCATTTCTTGCAACATTTTCGGTCTTGTGAACCTTTCTTGAAATTTCTGCATTTCTTGCAACTTCTTCATACTGATGAACTTTTCAACAATATGGCTTCACTTTTCTTTGCTTATAGTATTTCATTTCTAGGCGTGTTTCATATCTAGGAACTTCGCATTTCTTACTTTTCTTCGTCATGTAGACGTACTTCATTCCAGTAGATTGGTGGCCTTCTGGTGGACTACATGATTTCCTTTATATGGTGAACGTTTTTTCATCCATATTTGTCTTCCATTTCTTCTCTTGAATAACTTCGATGAAACTAACCGGATCACTATCCAGATTCTGATCTTTCTTCTCATCTTTGTACCTGCAGTCACTATCATTATTAGGACTATCATTGTTTGATATCCTACAACATTCTTCAGTATTCTTTTCATCATTTAAATGTTTTGTCTTGGAATTTTCCTTAGTCCGATATCTTTCACCCGGATCCACATCTGATTTATTTCTTCTTGCAGGTACGATAGCAATTTGTGTAATACCCCATATTTAAATAATTATTTTATTGCCTTATTTATTTTGGATGGCATGGTGGGTATTTAAATTATTGAGTAAGGGTATTCTAGTCATTTTATGACTACTAGGTAATTTTTGTTATTATGGGATTTGATAAGGGTATATTAGTCTTTAAGACGAGTGGCAGGTTGTTTATTATGGAAGATCTAGGGGAATTATGATCATTCACCATAACCTAGTTTCCCATATATAATCATAATGATATTCAGCTCATTCTCTCTCAAAACTAAGTAGAATTTCAGACTTCTCCCTTATTCTTCATTTTCTTATTCACTCACTTATATACGTATATATGTATAGAGAGAGATCTAGAGAGAGCAAGTACTTGGTTCGGATCTAGATTCGTGTTGTAGTAAGCTCTCCAAATCAGGCAAGATATATGTTCTACTCTTCCTCTTTGTACTAAAATTGGTAACCTTTGTTTGGCGCTCCTATAAACTGTTATACATTAATTTTGTATATGTATACTTATGAGTATTAGCATGTTCATATATGTATTGATATGAAGTTATATGAGCATGTATGTGTAGATCCGTAGCTATATGTGTAGATATGTAGTATATGAACATGTATGTATAGATCAGTAGCTATATGTGTAGATATGTAGTATATGAACATGTATGTATAGATCCGTAGCTATATGTCTATATGTGTAGATTCGTAGTTATATGAGCATGTATGTATAAATCCGTAGCTATATGGTTATATGTATAGATCAATAGCTATATGAGCATGTATGTATAGATCCATAATTATGTGAAAACATATGTATAGGTATGTTATAATATGTTTGTATTTACGTATATATATGATGATATATATTATGTTATACATATATGTATAAATCATGTGTATATGGATAGATTTGTGATATATATAATCACTCATGTATAAATCGGTTATCGTAGGTTTTGATTCATGATTACATATGATAGTATATATTCTGTTTATACGTATATACCTTTATTTGTAGTTATATGTACATGTCTGTTTTACCATGTTCATGTCCATGAATATATACGATGTTTATTATATTTTGTGTAGATAGACGTGTATGGATTAATGTGTAAATGTATAGATTTGTGAGCATACGTATATATCTTGTTATTATAATTTATGTTGAGGTGCATATGATTTGAACTACATATAGAAATTTGAAGATAGAAATATTTTAGGTTTCAATGTTGACAATGAATTTAAACACTGTCATTAGAGAAACACTGCTTATGTTATGTAATTGTTTTTCTCTATTTTCTTTGTTCATTGATTTATATGTTATTAGGATTCACCACGAATTATACTAAAATACGTATATTCGACCGTATAAATGAACAGTTTTGACAATATAAATATACTATATTTTATGGCACTGGGGTGCCGCCCCCTTTGGACCCCCCAAACTCGACATTATAAATTGTTATAAGTTCCCGAGTAAAGAATAGAAATGAATTATTAATTTCGTAAAATCATAAGATTTAATTAAAATGACTATGGTCGGGAGATTTAAAATGAACCACAAGAAGGCTGACTAATAAATGCAGTCTCACTAGAACCACGGGACATGGATGAGTTGTCACGGCATGACTGAGTTATCGGGTACGTGGTTATGGTTTGACATGGAGATGATGAGAATTGGACTTATGGAAGGAATTTATGATATTTGTTTTATATTTTCACGGTGGTATCCTAGTAAATATAAATGGAAGTTATGAAATTAATTATATCTTCATGGTGGTATTCTAGTGAATATAAAATATAGTAAGGTATATTAATATTTATTAATATATTTGGGATATGTGTCACTGGAAAAGGGGATGGTTTTTAGTACTATGTTAGGGATCATGTAGAGATGTACATGCTCGTGGGTTTGACCCACCTTTGTTGATATTTTAAGTCCTCAGTAATTTCATCCGCAGGGTTGAGGATTTGTCTTTCCTGTCTTCTCGGTCCAGCAGTTTCCTTCCACTACAGGATATGAATTCAGTCTTATTGTAGTTAATGTAATTTTGTGTGGACTAGGGGTCCATGTTATGGGATTCCCAAATTATATAAATTTGAAAACTTAAGTTATTCCGAGGATGTATTGGGTGTGGGATCTTTCATGTATACGTGTTATCATCGACTCTTATTATCCTATCTTTATTTTATGTCTTATCATCTGTGCTTATTTTTGTCAATTGAAGATGCTCCTAGTTTCTATGTATGGGTCTGGCCAACCTATGTATGAAAATTTTGGGGTGTCACAATTTGTCACTGTTGGTGCCACTGCTTCAACCTTTTTTTTTTCTTCTTCACGAACTCCTTGGGATTCGCTTCACCAAAACCCACTAATAATTATTTATTCTACCTCACACACTCCATTTTTTTCAAATCCACCGAAACTACTTATTCCTTTATCTTTTTCCCTTTTTTTTATTTTTTATTTCTCTCTTTACTGTTTTTCTTTATCTCCTAGACCACCTTTCAAGACTCATCTTTTCTATTATTATTTTTTCACATCACTCTTGTCTCACACACCCTCTACAAAAAATTCCTATCTCTCTTCAACACCTTACCCACTCACAATTTATTTTCTTATTTAATTTTCACCACTTTCCACTCACTAAAGCATATACCCTTGTCCCCCACTATTTATTTTAATTATTTCCTTAATCACCAAGACAAACACCCCTAACTCATTTACTCTTCTCCTTTTGACTCTCCATCAGCTCCTCTTTAGATTGAGCATTCATAATTTTTCCTTTTGATTTTTTTTTCTTGCAGTTGTCGCCCCACTATCTCTTCAGTCAACACGCAAAAAAACTCCATTATCTGCAAACTCTTTTTGCCCAAAGAGGAAAGTTTCAATTTCTTTTCCTCTTCCTTCTAATTGTAATTTATATTGGAATTAGAAAGCATTAGAGAGTTGAGGAGATATTGAGAATCTCGGTAAAAAAGAGAGAGGTGTTGGGGGACATAAGTTATTGGAGGGAGTAGTTAAAGAGAAAATAATAATATAAAAGATAAGTGGGGGGACAAGCCTTTTGAGTAGATGAAAGAGTGTTGAATAGAGGGGATAATATAATATATATATATATAAGTATATTCGGTGGAAAGTTAGAGAGATGGTGGTGTGGTGAGTCTTGGTTAGAGTAAAAAAAAAAAAAAAAAAATGTAAGAGAGTGATTTGTTTAAATAAATGTAGGATAAGTGGACACATATGTCTCCTTAATGAAATAATTGGAGAAAATTAAAGAAGTGAAGCCTAATGAGCTCATGATTGAAGAAGAAGAAAAAGATAATTGAAGCAGTGTCACCAAAAGTGACACGGGAAAATTTACCTACAAGAAAGAAGTCAAAAGTGGATCCAAGTGAAAGATATCGGACCAGAAAAAAGTCAGATGTGGATCCGGGTGAAAGATATCGGACCAAGGAGAAATCTGAGAGAAAATATCCAGATGATGAAAAGAATGCTGAAGAAAGTTGTTGGATATCAAGAAATGATAATCCTAATGATGAAGAATTTTGCAGGTACAAATATGTCAAAGAAGATTAGAAACTTAATAGTGATTCAGTTAGCTTCACTGAAGCCATTCAACAAAAAAATGAAAGACAACTATGGATGAAGAGATGCTCACCATAAAAAGGAAGAAATGTAGTCCATCAGAAGGCCATAAGCCTACTGGAGTGAAGTGCGTCCAAAAGATGAAGAAAAGTGAGAAATGCGAAGTTCAGAGATATGAAGCATGCCTAGAAAAGAAAGGTTCACAAGACTGAAGATGTTGCAAGAAATGCAGAAATTTTAAAACAGGTTAACCGAAGATGTTGCAAGAAATGCAAAAATTTCAAAACATGTTTAAAAGATCGAAGTTGTTGCAAGGAATATAGAAATTCCAAAAATCAAGTTTAAGGGGGGATATTGGAAATTAAACTTGATAGTGGTACACATCATCATTGTCGGTGCCTACACAATAGTCATAATGGTCACTTCCATGGTGGATCATCCACAAAGCCCACTTGTATAGTGGTGCACTTCCACATAAAATAGTCTATCTAAATGGCTATAAATAGGTTTCAATGTAATGAAGCTAAGTAGAAGCTAGAAGAGAGGAATAAGAGTGGCAGAATGAGTTTGAGAGAAAAATATTGTATTGATTTTGTGAGTTTTATGAAATAAAAGTGTGTGATTGAAGAGCCGACACCACCATGACTGTCGTCAAACTGCTTATTGCCTCCAAGTTTCTACGATGTGGCTACCATTAAAAGCTTAGTTCATCCTTAATAGTCTCTTAGATATAGTTTGAGAGGAAGATTAAAAAAAAAAGTGAAAAAAAAATGAGATTGGTGAGAGAGAAGAAGAAATTGGTGAAAGGTTAAAGATAGGCAAATAGTTGGAGACAAGCGGGGGACAAAGAAAAAAATGAGAGAGAGAAGTGAAGTTATCTAGAGAGTTGTCTGATTATTTGAGTGATGTGTAGAGAAAATATTAAAGAAAGATGAGTGGGGGACAAATTTTAAGTGGTAGGTAAAAGTAAGTGATTAAGAAAAAAATGATCGAAGTGAAGATAGAGAAAGTGAAGTGTGTGAGGTAGAATAAATAATTGATAGTGGATTTTGGTGGAGAGTAGAAAAATAATAAAATAAAAGAAGTGTTGGAAAAGTTGGATTACATGTCTCTTTAATGGAATAATTAGAGAGAATTAAAGAAGCAAAGTCCAAGGAGCTCGTGATTGAAGAAAAAGAAGTGTCATCAACAGTGACACAGAGGAAGATCGAAGAAATGTCACCAACAGTGCCACAAGAAGATGTTGAAGCAGTGCCACCAACAGTGACACAAATTGCTCCCGTACCTGCAAGAAGAAAGAAGTTAGGAGTGGATCCGAGTGAAAGATATCGGACCAGAAAGAAGTCAAAAGTGGATCCGGGTAAAAGATATCGGACCAGGAATAAATCAGAAGTGGATTCGGGTGAAAGATATCAGACCAGGGAGAAATATGAGAAAAAGCATTCAAATGCTGAAGAAAGTTGTAAGATACCAAGAAATGATAGTCTTAATGATGACAGTGACTGTAGGTACAAAGATGAGAAGAAAAACTAGAATCTGGATGGTGATCCAGTTAGTTTCACAGCAATTATTCAAGAGGAAAAATGAAAGACAACTATGGATGAAAAGACGTTCACCATAGAAAGGAAATCATGTAGTCTACTAGAAGGCCACAAGTCTATTGGAATGAAGTACGTCTACAAGCCGAAGAAAAGTGAGAAAGGCGAAATTCAGAAATATGAAGAACGCCTAGAAATGAAGCAATCTAGGCGTTCTAGATTGAACTAACTGGAACGCTCAAGGGACTAGTATCCTCAATAAATTGAAGCAATCTATGTTAATTGAACAAATAATCACCAAGTTTTTCACAAAGAAAATATCTTCACATAGAAGATAGGAAGGTTACGACGATGGTTTGGAGTACGCAGTAGTCATAAGATCTATACCTCGTATGCTCCAGGGACCAATTGATACAACACATCCAGGATTTTAGAAAATGAGATTACAGAATTTTGGAACTAAAATTGCAGTACTTGTAAAAGAATCACCCAGAAAAAGCTTAAACATCCATTATGGCTCTGATACCATGGACAAACAAAGACAAGCAAAGGATTACAAGCAAAGAAAAGTGAAGCCGTATTGTTGAAAAGTTCATCAGTATGAAGAAGTTGCAAGAAATGCAGAAATTTCAAAAAAGGTTCACAAGACCGAAAATGTTGCAAGAAATGCATAAATTTCAAGACAGGTTTAAAAGATCGAAGATGTTGCAAGGAATGCAGAAATTCCAAAGAAAAATCCACGAGATTGAAGAAGTTGCAAAGAATGCAGAAATTCTGAGAATCAAGTTTAAGGGGGGATGTTGGAAATTAAACTTGATAGTGGTACACATCCTCATTGTTGGTGCCTACACAATGGTCAATTCCATGGTGGATCATCCACAAAGCCCACTTGTATAGTGGTGCACTTACACATAAAATAGTCTATCTAAATGGCTATAAATAAGCTTCAATGTAATGAAACAAGATGGAAGCTAGAAGAGAGGAATAAGAGTGGCTGAATGACTTTGAGAGAAAAATATTATATTGATTTTGTGAGTTTTATTAAAAAAAAGTGTGTGATTTTCTCATATGATTGTTAATCCTGGGTTGCCACCAACAGTGGTATCAGAACGTGTTTGAGCAAGTTGCCCCACTGGACCCATTTTTTGAATGTCACATTACCATTGTACCCATATATTAATATTTTGTAAAATATAAAAAATAAAGGTTAACTTCATTCACGCCCCTGAGATTTATTTTATCTTCAATTAGACTCCCTCAAATTTAACATTATTATCTAGTTATATAAATTATTTGTTATATATATACACTATAAACGATTTTTTTTATGCCAAAATAAAAACTTAATGCCGAATTTTTCTTTATGGCCAAATAAGTTATTCTTAGTATCTGAAGTCACGACTCCATCGTTTGACCGTTTGAGTCCTTACCGCTGAAACATAAAATATATTTTAAAATCATCAAATTTAGGTGTCAAATATAACCAACCTTTTTTTTCCCGAACTATCATTAATTTTGGCATTAATGTTTTGGCTAAATTTCGGTCAATAGACATAACAAATCTTTTGGTCAAATTTCGGCATAAAAAATTGTTTATAGTAATATATATATATAATAATTTATATAACCAAAGGCCTTTGGTATACCCTAATTGGTAGTATTTAGGGGTTCCGAGTCCTATGTGACTCATGTGGGGGTGTGTGTGAGTATTTACCTATATATATATATATATATAACTAGATAATAATGTTAAAAGAGGAAAAATAATATACCCTAATTGGTAGTAGTTTGAAAAAAAATATTTCAATATTTATTTTTTATTTCGGCATATATCAAAAAATAAATTCGTATGTAGTAATATATATATAATTATTTTTATAACTAGATAATAATGTTAAAAGTGAGAAAATATATGGGTTTGAAAAAATAAAAGGTGTAAATGAAATTTGTCAAACTAGATAGGGTCTAATTAAAGATAAAATAAATCTAAGGAGTGTGAATGAAGTTAATCCTTATTTTTATATTTTACAAAATATTAATATATGGGTACAATAGTATGTTGAGATTCAAAAAATGAATCCTTGATAATTTGAGGAACTGATTTACTCACTATAAAAGGTATTTTGGACTTTTGCATTCTAATAAAACTCATGGAGACAAATACATACTTATCCACATTCCGAATGTAACAACACTTCCTTTATACAACATATCACACGATTACAATATAACAACCATTCTTAGCCAAATATTGGAAGACATGCTCCAACAAGTGGCATAGGAAATTAAGTTCCAAATTGAAATCAAGTTCCAAATTGAACATAGAAACCCAAATTATTATTCAACAAAAACATGGAAACATAAAAACATAGAAACACAATCCAACACACATGAAAGGAAAACATTAAAAAGCAACACAAGGAAAGACTTAAAAAACCCAACCCCACACACAAACTGTTCCACATATCCAAATTACCTAAATTGGTAGCATGCTTCTAAATACACATGGCATGTATGTATTTAGAGGCAACACCACAAGAAACCAATTAGATTCACGCACAAACTCCTTTACTACTGGTTATAGAAAAGGAGATTTGACCTGCGCTTGAATATATGAATCTCCTTCACTGTTGTGTATAGAGAAGAAGATCCACAACCCATCTCGAACACTTTTTCCTCAGATGAAAAACATGGTGTCCTCCAGATTAGAGTGCACCTTGTAATTCTTCTCCTCAAAGGAAGCATTATTTATCATCGACAAAGTCCTAGAAGATGAAGCCATTGCAGGAGAGGGGAACAACTCCATAACCACCTCTTGGTACATACGTCCCCGGAATGCAGC
This sequence comes from Cornus suecica, assembly GCA_963922005.1. Classification (NCBI taxonomy): domain Eukaryota; kingdom Viridiplantae; phylum Streptophyta; class Magnoliopsida; order Cornales; family Cornaceae; genus Cornus; species Cornus suecica. The sequence continues at coordinate 81,837,269 of OY998241.1, forward strand.
AAGGTCTGCATAGTACACTGGCGTGACAAGCGACACTGGTTTGGTGCAACGAGCAGAGGTGAAGCACAAATGATATATGAGCTCCTGCCACTGATCAGAACTAAAGTTATGCTCGTCGTAGAGGACGCAATAATGTGTAGCCTTGCTTGTCCCGATGCTACCATAATGGCTGCAAAGATAAAAATCAAACTGAGAGGGGTGAACTACTATTGTGTCCACAACTGTCCCTGAATTCACGTTCCCTTTGGAACCCCCATCCCTCTGTGTCTTGGGAAACAGACGAGTTTGGTGCCGCTTCTGGGCCACAACAAGACTGATAGTAGGCCGGTATGTTTCCCCATACTTTGTTTCAATAGCATTCTTCAAATCAAGCAACTCCTCGTTGAGAACCATGTCGAATTGGCCCTCGCTTACTCCATCTCGGAAGATGACAATTTTTTGCGGTTTGACTTTGTTGAACCGAGCATAAGAATTGATAAGATCAAGACACATACTTCCAAATTTCAGAATTTTTTCGGTGCGAGGAGCTTGAGGACAAATCCGCACAGCATAGCGATTAGCAGCAGGCCAGTTAACTGTCGCAACAACCGCTGCAATGGATGGACAACTTGAGTTCCCTTTACCAGGGTGATTGACATCAGCTCCCACAAACATAAAATGGCCTCCACCCTCGAAATTTGGTATCCTTTCAAGCTCCACATTGCTGCCTCCAAGCTTGGCATTAATTTTAAGAGCCAGGTTGCCAAGATAAGCATCATTTCCCTTGTTCACAGGAGCGGACAAGCAACACTGACTCACTATCCCAGTTTCAACATCAGAGATCCATTTGATATAACTGTGGCCACGATTTTTGCTACTCAACACACACAGAACAATCTGTAACCGCTCCCCGCATTTCTCATAAGCCTCCTTACTGACACTGGCAAAGGTTTTGCCTAGCATATTAACATCAGATAATTCCCTCATTCGAGTGAAACGACAAACAACAGGATCCCCCATGCGCATCCCCAAATTTCTGCATCGATTCTTAATATTCCGAATGAACTGATCCGAAATCAGTTTGAACTTACCATCATTTGAGCTAAAATCGATTAAGGCCCAGCGCACCACAGGTATGGCATATAGCAAACATTTTCCAACAAGGTTCCACTCACATTTATACTTATCCACTTTGATGACATCCACATTGCCTTTGGGAGCACGTACCTTCAACTTAGGTGGCTCAATTACACGCCCTGGCACTGTTGTCATTTTCTTGTTCACTTGAATTCCAAAATTCTGAGTAACATCTCCTCTGCAAGAAATAGTGAGTAGCATAAGTTTCCTCCAATCAAAAGTTACATGAAAATTCTGAAAAGGTCGTGACTAATTCTGACAGATAATTGCTGAACCTAATTCAAGTTTGCATGTGAGTATCTTAAAAGGTCATGACTAACTCAGAATGGTAATATTAACTCAGACTTCAGAGTATAATCATCACATGCCATTTTACCTAAAATTGCAGGGGGCAATTTGAACTAAAATATTTCTGTTTTAACAAGTAGTTCAATTAAAATTGAGGAACAGTTTACAAGTTAAGGCTGAAGTGGTATAACTAGCGGAGCACAAAAATTGGATCTAACAAGAAAATATAGTATTCTATTTTGTAACATTTTGCAAAAGAGAAAACACACTAAAATAAAAGCTTCAAGATGTAAAGGCCAAAGAAAGTTGAATGACTTTGCTACCAAAACAGGAAGAAGATGAATGGCTTATGTAATAAGAGGATGTTACCACCCAAAAAATAGTTTTGGCCATAATATTTGATAAAATAACACCAAAAATTGTTTATTCCGTGTTACTAGCAAATCAATTGCTCATCACCAAAATAATTGAACATCAAGGTTCAAGTAAATTGGCTTTCATGATGAGTGAAGCCGATGATACAGCTGCCCTATCAACCATAAGGTTCACCATCCAATTAACTTTATCACACCACATAGAGCAACAAACTAACATTGTTGTAAGCCACACCAACACATAAATATTATGAAAATAAGAGGCAAAAGCAATACTACATACCCTTTTGGATTATCCACAAATTGCACCATGTCATAGATCACTTTTTTTCTGTACTCTGGCGGAACTAATGACTTCATCTTCAACAGCTTGAATGTATCTGCAAGCAAATACTCTTGCGGGAACTTTTGGCCCTCAACCAAGACGCAGAATTCCATTGGTACATAGTTTTTCCAGTTATTTCTCCCCAAATCTAAGCACGGTATATCCTTGTACATGATTTCCTTTTCATATTTCTCCATGAAATAATCAACAAGGCCCACTTTCCTAGGAGGTACCTTGCCCTGAGGATCCTCAACGTCAAATGAAAGATCTTGTGTGTTTTGATCGGATAACCCAGCAATATTGAATTTTTGGTTGGTGACGCGGTGAGTTACTTTAACTTTAAATCCTTTCAATGCAATGATCACGTCTTTGCCAACCAACATGCTCACATCATTGACATCAAAGTGCTCCATGAGGAAGTCTATAACTGGCAATGGCTTGTAAAAGGGCTGAACCGAGTAGTCCAAACACAAGGCTGTACCCTGGAAAGTGGGCTTCACACTTTGCTGGAAGCCTTTAGCTGCAGTAATACCATATCCAAGATCATCATCTTCTGTGTTCTCTTTTTTATAGAAGTTTCGCCCAAAACAAATCATATGCTTAGATGGATTTTCCTTCATAACCACATCCATCCCTTGTAGGACATCACGGGGGTTCATTTGGAGATTCCCAGTTCGGTAGTCCTCCAGCTTGCTGAACTCCAACTCGTTCGCAAACTTTACACTAACGATGAATGAACGGGTCCGTGTTCCTTCACCATCAGATAACTCCACCTTGAAATCTCCAGTAGGCAGCGAAACTGCACTGAAAATATTTTTTTCGCCATCATAAGCAATCTTCGATTCTGGAAACTGTCTGGGAATATCAGAGGATAGCTTGTTGATGATCATTCGGAGATCAGATTTTGGTATCCTTCCGGGCCTACCATTGGGAGATACCTCTGGCCTGATATCCACATCATAGTGGGTTATGGTGCTCTCCGGATTAAACATGATAGGAAAATGGTTAACAAGAAGACTGGCGGTCCACATGGCATTACTGCCCCCCCTGTCGGGTCGTTTGATGGGCACCAGTCTTCCGTTGGCATTTTCGGGAGGAGCTGATGAAGGCGGCCTTTCTGAAATCTTCAATGATTGAATATCTGGTATGACAGAATCTGTGGAAACAACAATTGAGATATGATCTTATTAAAGCCTGATGATAGTATATTAAAAAATAATGCTGAGATGATTTCTAAAACCCATAACTTTATTAGTAAAACTACATCTTTTGCCAATCGGAAACTCCGGAATGGGATGTTAGTATAACTTGAACAATTAAACAGAAAAGCTTGAGTAATCTTTACAAAATATCTCTTGAAAACTTCAACCATAAACTGTTAACCAGAGAAAACTCTCTAATCTGTAAGACAAACTCTATCTATATAGATTAAACTAGAGACAAAGCTAACTCTCTAATGAGTTGGTCATTATTGTGTCTTGTCTACTATAGATTCAAATTCAAGGCTTTGTTCCAAGTTTACCAAGAAACTGCCTCTTACTTCACTTAATACAAATATAAATTTCAGTAGACATATAAATTTCCAAAGAAAAAAGAATTACGTTTCAGTACTTTTCGTCTACAAGTTCCAAAAGAACTTTGAACAATCCAAGATAACCCACAAAATTAAGACACCCAAACCAGAAATAAATGCAGCCCTTACTACATTTCCACTCGGGAAACATCAATTCAGTATGCCGCAAACAAATTTTTTTTTAAAAAAAAAAATCATGCAAAAATAAACCAAGTTGTGATGATAACCACGTGTTAACAAAATTCCTTCTGTTTAGTGTAAATCCCTCAAGCATATTCACTACTCACATATATGAATACAAATGCATATAAGATATTCCTTTGCAAAAGGTGTATTAAGTTTATAGATCAAGTGAGGAATTTTTTAGCGCATGAAAAACATCCAAACACATATAATTGTGATAACTAAATGGAAAATTTAAGAAAAAATTATGTCTATAAAAAATGAAATGGAGAATATTTGATCAGTGATCAGAGATTCCCACCCAAATACATGGACTCGTCAATCTAAGATGAAAACCGAATAAAACCAGACATGAAATCGACTCTAAATTAATAAATAATATACAAAGAGACACAATATACACACATACATATACGAATTAGAAAGAGAGTAGCAAAGTGGCATACCAGGGTTTGATTGACGAACAGGCGGAGTGGTCTGAGAATGATCACCAGGAAATAAAGCGGTGCGAGCATTAACTCCCCACACCCCTCCACCTCCCACCGGAGAGCTTCCCACAGGCTCCGGTCTCCTTGTGGGTCCCACAGGTTGAGACGGCCCTGCCCCGTGGGCCCCAACTTGGCGATAATTGGGTGGTGGCGCGTTGGTCCCCATCCCTCTTTCACCGCCTCGACCACGATCGCGACCACCACCTCCTCTCTTGTATCCTCCGCCGCCACCTCTGCCGACGCCGCCACTTCCTCTTTTGCTGTTACTTCCCTCCATAGCTGAAACCTTAATTGGATACAAGGTGTGATGTGTTTGTATTTGTGTGTCTGTGTGTCTTTGTGTCTGTGAGAGAGAAGAGTGTGAGTGGGAGTGGGCTTTTTTATAAGGCTTTGTTGGGAGTGAAATTACGAAATGAACAAACTTGGTCACCAAGTGTTCAACAGTAGACTCGATTGACGAGAGTCGAATCAAGTCAATCCAGAGTGTTTTTCGGTTCTAGAAAATTCCGAGTCCTTGTGAGCAATACTTTTGTTATAATCAAGATCAAAATGAAAAATTATTTTCCTTCTAGAAAATTCCGAGTCCCTGTGAGTAATACTATACAATCGAGTTCTAGAAAATTCCAACTCCTTGTGAGCAATACTTGTTTTTTTTTATAATCAAGTTCAAAAAGGAAAACTTTGTTGTAATTTCCTAATATTAATAAAAAAAATTGAATTAGTTGTGCTTTTTAGGCCCCATTTGGTAACCGGTCTGGTCCGGTTATCTCTGGTTCGGTCCGGTCCGGTCTGATCTGGGTGATGGTCTGAAATTCTGTTTGGTAAGCGATCTGGTCTAATGGTCTTGGTCTGAGAAAACTGGAACCAGACCATGTTTGACAAACTATCTAGTTCCAAACTTCTTTGAACCAGACCCTATTTGACAAACTGGTCTGGTCTTAAATTTTGTTTATTATTCATTTTTTTATAAATATAATTCATTTAATTTATTATTTATATTATTATTTATTCATTTATATTAATTAATTTATAAATATATTTTATTCATTTATTATTTTTATCATTATATTTATTCATTTATTATTATTTTTATGTATTATTTAATTCATTTTGCTTATTATTTATTTATTTTTTATTTTTTATATGTATTATTTAATTCATTTTTCTTATTATTTATTTATTTATTCTTATTTTTATATATTATTTAATTCATTTTGTTTATTATTTATTACTATTTATTCATTTATATTTATTTGTCTCAAAAATTATTTTTATTAATTTATTATTTATATTATTATTTATTATTATATTTATTATTATTATTATTATGTATTATTTAATTCATTTAATTTATTAATTATTATTATGTATTATTTATTTCATTTTTTTATTATTCATTTTTTTATAAATATAATTCATTCAATTTATTAATTATTATTATGTATTATTTATTTCATTTTGTTTATTATTCATTATTTATATTATTATTTATTCATTTATTTTAATTAATTTATAAATATATTTTATTCATTTAATATTTATATTATTTTTTATTTTATTATTATTATTATATTTAATCTTTTATTATTATTATTTTTTAATTTTTTAATTCATTTTGCTTATTATTTATTTATTTTTTATTTTTTATGTTTTATTTAATTCATTTTGTTTATTATTAATTATTTTTATTTTATTTATAAATATGCTTTATTTAATTTATTATTTATATTATTAATTTATCATTTATTATTGTTTATTTATTTGTTTAATTAATTTATAAATATATCTTATTAATTTGTTATTTATATTATTATTTATTATTATATATATTTATTATAAATATATTTTATTATACATTATTTTGTTTATTTTTTATTCATTTATTTATATTAATTTTTAAATATATTTTATTTAATTTATCATTTATATTATTATTTTATTCATAAATATATTTTATTTTTATTTATTCATTTATTTTTATTTTTATGTATTATTTAATTCATTTTATTTATTATTCATTATTTTATTATTTTATTTTTGTGTTTTGGTTATATATTGGTTAGATGTGGTTCAATTATTGGAGGGCATTTTGGATAGATTTTATAACCAGACCAGATAGAACCACCAAAAATTGTGATCCTAAAAAAGGTCATTTTGGTTCAATTTGGTCTAACTTGGTCTAGTTATATTTTTTGAGACCAAAGCAAAATAAACATGGTCTGGTCTCAAAAAACCATGACAAGACCGAAAATATAAGACCATAGCCGGTAAACAAACGGGGTCTTAGTCTTGTTAAGGAATGAAATTTCATGTCATACAGAGAATAAAAATTCATTTCATTTTTTAACAAAACTAAAAAATCATTCATTGTATTCATGGTACCACACACAACCCTAATAGAAAGGGAGAGAACTAAATAAAATTTGAAAATGTAGTGATTATAAATTGATGTTATTATCACCAAAAGTCTAATGGCCAAACGGTACCTACTTTTCTCCCAAATGAGAGACATTGTGTGTGAGTATCTTTAACTTTCATAAAAATGATAATAATAATTTTTCAATATTCCAATCCTCTTTAGAATGAAAATAAGTTAATCTTTCCACAATATCTTTTTTATCTGTGTACAAAATAAAATAAAAAAACTCTCATTTCTCAAAATGACAAAAAAAAAAAAAAAAAAATGCTATCAAAAGCTTATCACAATCACATTCAAAGATTAAACCCTGAATCAAAATGTCTACAGAGACATCCATGCAAAATGAGAAATGTGACGAAAGAATAGTGATAAATTATGCATCTTGAATAAAAAAATGGATGTTCTCCAACCAAAAAGAAACAAAGATGATTGAGAAAAACAAAAGACGTCCATTGTTTTACTTAAATGCATCTTATACCTGATTTGTCACCCAATAATATCTTCAGTATCTTTATTGTTTTTCACATTCAACAAACAATTCTTATAAAAATAAAAATAAAAATAAAAAGCCAACCAATTTCGGAGAGATCGAAGGAGTTAACAAGATTTTACAAAGACACAGCCCAATTAAACTAATATTACAAAGATTATTACCATGCTTATTTAATTTCAAAGCATAGCCGATGGCTCCTAGGTTAGAGTCTGACTTATTTGTGATCCATGGACTAAGGCCTATACATTTCTCTCTTTGCTGCTTTTAATATTTCATACACTACAATCAAGTATTTGGAGACCTTGGCATAGTCTTTAACAGGCCAGCGTTGTTGCCTCAGAATTAGAATTAGAATCGCGCTACAACGGATGTGGATAATATCGATCTTAAAAGTGAATATTAACTAGTATCAATGTTGCGTAATTGTATGAGTGATGGTATCGGCACCTTCTAAAATCAGTACCAACCCGAACCGGAGCTACGCTTCTGAGGTCCCAAGTCAGCTAAATCAACCATTTACAACACAAGACTCAAGTATAGACATATTAAAGTTAGTGTCCTCTACATGGAATGAGCTCAAATTGAAGCATCTCCTAATACGACCAACAACATAACAGTAAGCTTCCATTTTTCTTCTCTGTTTCCCGGTATAGAGAGTAAGCTCTCACATTCTTCACAACTGCAAGCAAAACCATTCTCGATGTCCTATGCATTAATGTGCATTTGCATCTTACACATGCATACACACAGATGAGCGCGTTTATTTTACATTTCCTTCCGAGGTTACATTCCTTACCATCAAGCATTCCTCAGTAGTTATAACTTATCGCAGAGACGAACCTTTCGAGCCAAGGAAGCTGATGGAGATCCTTCATGGGATCAACGCTGGAGTACGTGAAATGAGGTGGAGATTGGCAAGTGTGATGGTCACTCAGGCTGAACCCCCCAGCAATAAATCTCTGCATCAGGGCCACCTGTGATCTCTCCTGATCTGAATAAGAATCCGTATTTATGGGGAACGAATCAAAAGGGTTCAATGACCATGGATCAGAATCTTGGGTAGGCTCACTGAGCAAATTATCGGAGTTCTTTTCTTCCCAGAATGAACATAGACATGTCTGTTGGCCATCCCTATATTCAGCACCGCATGAATAACAGAACTCTTGGCCACACCTGCGGATAAGCAACACGAAAATGAATCTTGGTTAACCAACTATAAACCGTAACTGTCATGTGAATACTGCACTTGATCAACCAACTTTGAGGAGTCCATGTGACATTGCTTCTAAGAAAACCAGTGAATATACAATGTGAAGCATATTATGAAGTGGAGCCATATACCATCTTGATTGAGCCAGAGATTATTCATAGAAGGCTAGACGAGCTTTGAACTTGTACAGTACAAAATAATGGCTATATAACAATTAAAGATTAAATTATCAGAGCCACTACATGTATAGAATTAGCATTTAAATGCCTTTGTACTGCCGATAAAGTGAGACAAATAAGCCGAAAGCAAAATCTGAAAGAGAATGAAAATGTAATGGGGGTGCCGATGACTATAGGGACCATTTGGACTGAGGAATGTCAAATGAGGAGGCTGACACCTTTTTTACAGCAATTTTTACGAGTCTGTTCTGACTCACAGAGATCCATTGCCGATCAGAATTGGGCCAATAATCAATACTCATGAGCTTTGCTCATGACATCATCACTTTTTGGTCAAATACCAGCATTTAGGACCTCCTTTTCTTTTTTCTTTTTTGTTTTTTTTGTTTTTTTTAGCACATTATTAGGAACTTCTGATAGTATTTGAATTAGACTCAGATTGGCCAATTTCTGGTATTTATTTGTTTTTAGAGATTAGGCTGTGTCTCGTATTTCTTTGGGATTTTTTTAAGATCATGCCACTTTTGGATGTCTTCGTAAAATACTTGCATTGATAGGATTTCTTTAATTCCAATTTTGTCTACAACTTATGTTTATCGATTGTTTTAAAGCATACTTCAAATTTAGCATATGAATGACTAACATTCATAATTGCATCCCCAGCACTGAAAAGTAAAATTGATAATTACAACTAGTTCAAATAGTACATATGTACATTATTCTTCTGATGAGTCAATCCAGACAATTCAGGAGGCTCCATCAACTGCATAAGCTGTAGGCACACAGTATACCATATATGGATGAAGAAAGCATTTCCTATAAATCTATGCATAACCATTTCCGTCTTTTTTTTTCTCTTGAGACCGCTTCCACAATTGTAATTATCTTCTTTAAACTTTCTGCCGATATAGAAATTTACCAAACTTGCCCGTGCATTTTATAGTTTCACAGGTTTAATTGCAAAAAATTATCAAAATTTGAAAAAAGTCGTTTTTGTCATTTCTTAGATAATCTTCTAAAGCCAAGAATAATTTGCAGAAGAGAAGTGATCTTACCAGCAAAGCATATGGTAACGGCCATGTATAAGCTCAATCTTCCCCTTGCACTGCTGGCAACGCATCCACCTTTTATTTTGTGCTAGACGATGCAAAGTAATGTCTCCAGCATCCCTCTCCTCCAACGGGAGGTTCTGATACTCCTCACAGATCAAGGAAGAATGCCAGGGAACCCCGCATTCTATACAAATATCTCTCTTACAAACTGGGCATTCCACGCGGCTGCTGTCTGATTGGCTTGATGAACATGCCCTACTTGACAAGCATTCACGAGGGCCAAGGAGGACTGAACAATCAGAAAATGGGCAGTAGAGTTTAGCGGAGTTGAGCACATTCGCTTCTGCAAGGGCTCTCTCTAATGCTTCATACGAATTAACTGGAAGAAAAGATCTGCACTCCGTGGCAGTGATTAGATATTTGCATCTCGACATAGGGCATCTCATGAGGACATGTGAAGACAGTACTTTTCCGTTGATATAGGTTTTCATACAATCGGAACAGAACTTGTGGGAACATTTGAATGTGATCATCACCCGTGGTGGCTTCTTCTCACAACAGATGGAACAGCTTTCAAAAGATTCATCTTCCTTGGACTGGAAAGAGACAATCCCAATCGCCACACAGGCCAAGTGTAATGGCTTCTTCAGATCAAAACTAGGGACAAATTTCAGAACAAAGGTATCCAGTTCATTGGCATGTTGTAGGATCCTTTGCCTTAATGCTACAAGAAGCAGATTCTCAAGAGTCCCATGCATTATCTGTCAAACATTCATATACATGTTTGGTAGTCTACAAAATTCATACGAAAAACGAGGAACATGATGCATCAAATTATGCTGGAGAAAGTATATCTAAGATTGCCAAATGTGATTTCAAGCATTTCTCCAAAGTAATCACTCACTCAGCTATTAGTATATTACCATTCCATAAATTGATAATGGCAAGTAGTATTTAGCTATGAAATGATAAATAAAAGAAATGGCAGTAACTAACTCAACATTTGCTTCTTTTGGAGATAAGAATCACAAACAAATATTGCATTTAATCTAAAAGATAAACCGAAATAATCCTAGAATGTGGGATTTCTTACCTGATCATACAAGGCCTTAGAGTCTGTGAAAGCAAATACCCTCCTAACCTTATTTCGGAGAGCCTCTAATAACCCACCCATCAAAGCTAAATAGTCAGCTACACACTCATCCACATAAAAATCAAGCCTTTTCTGAACTTGAATAAGAGGAAGATTAGGTGATCTTTCCATAACTACCCCAATTCCGCAAATCCCAGAACCACACTCTCCAACTTGAGCTATTACCGACACACCCTTGAACAACATCTTCACCGAAAATTCGTCCAATTCGTCATCCTTGCCCGATACTTCCCTCTCCTTTAATTCGTCCTCGTCTTCGCAACAGCTCCGAAACTCTTCCTCATCATCTTCTAGTTTCAACTCCTCCTCTGGATCACCCAAAACTGTTTGTTCCTCCATTTTCATATAGCAATGTTCAGAAGACAAGTTTGAAACTTTCGCTACTTCAAGAAGTGACTGAATATAAACTTTACGCCAAACCCAATAACAAAACAGTTCAGGTACTATTTCTGAATCAACATCGAAGCAGAATTGCAACACCCATCAAGAAATTCTCTCTGAAACTCCCAATTTCAGCATTCGTCGATTAGGGAATCAGAAAAACAAAAATTGGCACACAGTGATCTATAAGCTCTGGTTTGTATGTCGGAATTCTAAGAATTACCCCCCAACAACTGGATCCAAACCTCCAAATTATATCAATCTACACCTTGATATGTACATCAATGTATGTGTTTGTGTGTGAAATAAGAGACCCAAAAGCTAAAACGCAAAGATTTGAAAAAATTAAAACAACATAATGGGTCTTGAGACTTTTATTTGAATCAAAGTGAGTCAATCAAAAAGGCTCCACCTTTATTCGCACTCTTAACAAATGCGAAACTATTTGTTAGAAAAACAAGTACGCATGTAAGAAAAAGGAGCCAAATGAAAGCAAAGAAGTAAAATTGAAACACTAATTCACAGAAAGAAGATTGCTTCTTTAGTTGCTGTGCTCGCATTCCCATTCTCCTTGAACGGTCCACTCTCTCTCTTTCTCTCTCCTCTTTATTAAGCATAGCAACTTATATTTATTATTTATTTTCTTTTACGAAAAATGGAATAGTAAAATTTTTTTAAAAAAAATCCTATCATATGATATAAATTAATGTAGAATTTGATTCTGAAAAAGGTTTTTTTTTCTTTTATTAGAATAATATAACCTTGTAATTAATGTAGTAGAATTCGAAAGTTGCTCATTTTGTTAGCAACTATTTATAATATATAGAGAAACCGAAATTGTTTAAATTTCTTGATGAAACCAGTTGAACTCTCATTTTGGCCAAGGGTGGATAATTAGTCCAACACCAATAGAATTAAGTTCCAATCTATACATTTTATACCCTTTATGGATGCTGGCAAATTCTTTTATCACAGATATATAATTCATTGTTTGTGTAATTGTTTGCTGGGCAACTTTAATTTAGGTAGGGGTAGGTTAACAGGTCGTAATGAAAACGACTGGGGGTTTAGACTATATATATAGATAGATAGATAGATAGATAGGTCTCTCTATCCCTCCATTGTATTATTAATGAAATACTTTGAATGTAGCCTCTCAAAATTTAGATATACAGTTGAGAAGGAGCTGCCAAATTAACACTAACAAAATGAAATCTGTAGCTGGTCCACATAAAATCTGTCTTAATAGTCTAAATCAGTTAAACTCGTTAATAAATTTAAATAGGAAAGCTGAATTGGAAAAAATTTTGATTAATATATTTTGTGTATACAGAATACTGTATATAAGAATTTTACAAGAGAAATCACTAACAACTAATCTATACTTCAAATTCAAAACTTAAACTAACTATATCTAAATTTATTCCATTATCTAAGTGAACAACTAAGTAATTCTAATCAAATTTCAAATTTAAAATTGTAACAAACTATCTCAGCTTTGAATTTAAAAATACAACGAACTAATTCTAATAACTAATATCTTGATACTCTCCCTCAAGATGGAGCATGAATGTAAAGGATATGCCCATCTTGCAGATTATTTTGAAGAAAACATCATTTCCAATGGACTTGGTGAACAAATTGGCAATTTGAGAAGAAGAAGGAATATAGCGAGGAGACAATAATTTGCTTTGAATCTTTTCACGCACAAAATGACAATCAATTTCAATGTGCTTCGTACGCTCGTGAAATACTGGATTCTGAGATATGTAAAGAGCTGTTTGATTATCACAGAACATGGTCATGGGAGATGTGTGGGAGATGCCCAAATTAGCAAGAAGAAATTTTAACCATTGAAGCTCGCATGCAAGAGTCGTCATTGATCTATATTCAGTCTCTGCAGAAGATCTAGACACAGTTGGTTGTTTCTTTGTCTTCCAGGAGATAGGGCTGGAACCAAGAAAAGTGCAATAACCACTTGTCGAACGACGAGTGGTGGAGCAACCACCCCAGTCAGAGTCGCAAAATCCGGTGATGTGGAGAGAGCTAGAAGCCGATAATAAAATGCCTTTATTGATGGAGCCTTTGAGATAACGAAGGACGCGATTAGCAGCATCCATATGTGTAGTATGTGGGCACTGCATAAATTGACTAAGTTGATTAACAACATATGTAATATTGGGTCGTGTAACAGTAAGATAAAGAAGACGACCGACAAGACGACGGTAGAGTGTAGGATCTAATAGGAATGTGCCAACATCTCTAGCAAGATTGAGATGTTGTTCCGATGGGAACTCAGAAACTCGACCACCTGTGGTACCAGTATCGGATAAAATATATGTAATATATTTGCGTTGGGAAAGAAAAATGTCTCACCGTGAGCGTGCTACCTCGATTCCAAGAAAATATTTTAACCGCCCCAAGTCTTTGATGTAAAACTTCTGCTCTAAAAATTGCTTCAATTTTTGAATAAGAAGTGGATTATTTCATGTGATAAGAATATCATCAACATAAACGAGCACAAAAGTGGAATTAGAACCATTAATCTGAGTAAATAAAGAATAATTAGATTTAGATTGAGTGAACCCCACTGCAATCAATGTTGTAGAAAATTTTGCAAACCATTGTCGAGAAACCTGGTTGAGCCCATACAATGATTTATTCAGACGACATACTCTTTGCTCCCCCTGTTTAACAAAGCCCGGAGGTAAAGTCATGTAAATTGTCTCGTCTAAATCTCCTTGGAGAAAAGCATTATGAACATCTAGTTGATGAATGGACCAATCTTTTGTAGCAGCAATAGAGAGAAGCAAACAAACAATGACTAATTTAGCCACGGGAGCAAAAGTATCATGATAATCCTGCCCCTCAATTTGATTATATCCTTTAGCAACTAAACGGGCCTTGTACCGTTCAATGGAACCATCAGAATGATACTTAACCTTGAAAACCCATTTACATCCAATAGGCTTGTGATTGGAGGGTCAAGGAACAAGAGTTCATGTATGATTCTTTTCTAATGCCTCAATTTCAGAACTCATTGCATCTTGCCATTGTGGAATTTTGACAGCTTGAGAGAAGGATTTTGGTTCAACTGTAGAAGACACTTTAGATAAAAAAAACTTTGTGGGATATAGAAAAATTATTGTCAGAAATATACAAAGCAATTGGATATGGAGTGGAACTTGAAGTTACCTTAGAGTCCGATTGAATGAGATTAGCCGAATGAGGGAGAGTGGGGCAATAGAAATCTTTGAGATGGGTCGACGGGTGTCTTTCTCTAGAAGGCCAAGATTATTGAGGAACGATGGGTGGTGGTGTTGGATTTTCAGAGGGTAAAATGGTGGGTTGTGTGGAAGGACGTCGACGATGATATACTTGTAATGGTGGAACGGGTGGAGGGTGAGTGACAGTATTGGGCTGTGGGATGAATGGCGTGCCGAAATTGGAATCAACAGTAGTAGAATGACTAAAATCTGAAATATTTGGAGCTGACGAATAATTAAAAATGCCATTGTCAATTATAGGGAATGGATAAACATGCGGGTCTGATGAAGATGTTGAAATATCTCGATAAGGAAAAATAGTCTCATAAAAAATAACATCTCGAGATGTGTAATTTTTTTTTGAACTGATATCGAAAATGCAATAATCTTTTTGAGCATGGGGATACCCAACAAAGACACCCGGTTTACCTTTTTGATCAAATTTATTTTTGATATTGGTGTTACAGCCAAAACATAAACATCCGAAAACACGAAGGTGAGTATAAGTTGGTGATATGTTTAAAAGAATCTCATGAGGTGACTTACCTCCTAACAAAGGAGTGGGAAGTTTGTTAATGAGATACGCCGAAGTTAAAACACACTCACCCCAAAAGGATAATGGAAGATTGGCCTGAAAACGGATGGCACGGGCAACATTGAGTAGGTGACGATGTTTTCTTTCTACGACACCATTTTGTTGTGGCGTAGCAACACAACTTCATTGGTGAATGACGCTATGGGTTGAAATTTTTTTTTGCATTGAATGTGATAAAAATTCAGTTCCATTTTCAGATCAAAGGATTTGAATATCAGTGAAAAGTTCATCCATATCACCTACTCCAGAAATGAACACATTGATTTTTGAACGAAATTGAGTACGAACCATGGAAAAAAAGGATTTTAAAATTCTTTCAGTTTTAGATTTAATATTCATCAAATAAATTCATGTGGCACGACTATAGTCATCAACTATAGTTAAAAAAAATCTAGCATTGGAATTAAAGGGTACAGAAAATGGACCCCAAATATCATAGTGAATCATTTAGAATGGTCTACTAGTTTTTATTGAGCTGGTTGGAAAACATAAACTTGTTTGCTTAGCTTGCGGACATATAGTGCAAGATGTATTATTCGAATGACTAATAAAGGAAAATTTCTTAGCTAATATTTGCAAACGATTGATAGAGGTATGTCCTAAACGACAATGCCATAGATTATTGGTGTTGGAATGTTGAACTGAAAAAATAGATGCTAATTCAAGATAATAGAGTCCCTCATGTAGGCGTCCCGATCCAATCTTCCTCTTCGACAACCGGTCCTCTGAAAAACACAAGAGTCATTAGCGAATGTAATAGAGGTGGATTGAGACTTGACTAATTCACTAATGGAAATAAGATTATAATGAAAAGTGGGAACAAAGAGGACGTTATCTAGACGCAATGAGGGTGAGAGAATGACACTACCCATATGAGTAATTAAATGATCAGTTCCATCTGGAAGCTTAAGAGTGGAATGCTTAGAACAAATAGTGTAAGTAGAAAAAAGATATAACGACAAACTAACATGATTAGTAGCACCGGAATCAATGATCCACAGGGACTTAGATGAGCACGAAAGAGATATACCTGTCAAATTTGCTTGTGGTGTATGACTATTTGATTCGAGCATACTTAAAATTTGATGATATTGTTCGGTTGAAAAAGTATGAGCAATGGGTAAGGAAGGAGATGCGTCGACTGAAACGACATTAGCATGAATATTTTTATTTGGATATCCATGAAGCTTGTAACAAGTACCCCGATGATGTCCCACACGGTTGCAATGATCACAAAATGGGTGTTGTTTACCCCCACGCTGAATCTGGCCATGTTGTGGATTGTTGCTGTTGTGGTTGTGGAATTTGTCATTGTTATGCTGCTGAAAATTATGTTGCAGTGTCTTGCCGTCTGAATCCCTGAAATTACTCCTATTATCACTGAATCGAGTATTCAAGATTGTAGCTTCTGGAACAGGATTGGACAATGCATGGATTTCATGTTGCTTCTCTTCTTGCCTAACAAGAGAATATATTTTGACAACACTTGGAAAAGGATCCATTAGTAAAATCTGACTACGAATGGCTGAAAAACGATCATGAAGACCTTGCAAAAATTCCATTGCACGATCTTCTTGAAGCCAAGTAGCCATGGCAGATCCATGACCACAAGTACAAACAAAAATAGTGGTTAACGAACTCAATTCATCCCATAAAGATTTAAGCAAAGTAAAATAGGCAGATACCGTAGTGTTGTCTTGCTTAAGTGAGGAAATAGATTGCTTAAGTTGGTAAATTTTTGGTGCTTTTGTCTGTGAAAATCAATCTCCTAAGTCCTTCCAAATATCACGAGCGGTATCTGCATAGAGAATACTCCCACGTATCTCCGGTGTAACTGAATTGAGAATCCATGAGGCTACCAGATCATCACATTTGGACCACTTGGATTTTTCATTGAGATTGCTAGGAGTTTTGATTGAGCCATCTACGAACCCAATCTTATTTTTGGCTCGAAGTGCTCTTGAAATAGATCGTAACCACGTACTATAATTGTCACCCAACAACATTGGAGAAACTAGGATAGTCGTGGGGCTATCTGAGTGATGAACGAAGAAAGGATCTTCTGATCCTTGAGGTTCTGAAAGTTGAGTATTTGTAGGATCAACCATTATGAATGGATTGATGAATCCAAAAAAATATTGAGAGAAAAATGCTAATTCAGAGTTGTGAAAAGAGAATGTTCTAATACCATAATAAATTTCAGTAGGAAAGCTGAATTGGAGAAATTTCTGATTAATATATTTTGTGTATACAAAATACTATATATAAGAACTTTACAAGAGAAATCACTAACAACTAATCTATACTTCAAATTCAAAACTTAAACTAACTATATCTAAGTTTGTTCCATTATCTAAGAGAACAATTAACTAATTATAATCAGATTTCAAATTTAAAATTGTAACAAACTATCTCAGCTTTGAATTTAAAAATACAACTAACTAATTCTAATAACTGATATCTTGATACTCGTACTTTACTATTGTAACACCAATCAACAACACTTGGGCGAAGCCATAATGTAATTTACGGTTCAAGACGAACAACTTTTCTAAAAAAAACTTATCAAAAAAAAAATATTCAAATTAATTTCTCAATTATACAAAATACTATTTGTGGAGGAATATAACACTTGTGTGATCACTCAATATCTATTTCCTTTCTCATTCTCTTTCTATTCAATTCATCAAAGAAAATAGTTGAATGTATCTCTTTTCATTCTCATTCAATTTTATGTTCTTATTAACAAACAACTCTGTACCACAGTACCAGGCGATGCTATAAATTTTGCTCTTCCTTTCCGCTAAAAACAAACATTTGTTGGCCAAAACTATATATTAAGTTTTCCCAATGAGAATATATTTCCCCATAAGGCCATTGCTACACAGAGGCCCATTATCTTTATTTCAAACTACTTGCAGGGACCATTGGTGCTGGTCCTAACACTACCATTTGGTTGCCGTATAGGACCGGGTGTTAGGGCTTGACTTGTTGGAGTCATTTGCCTTGACTCTGTGATTAGGACTTACGAGTAGAACTTCTTGTATTTTTTTTTTGACTCATTTTACTTCTTGATTTAATATATAGAAAATATTACTTAAATCGAATAGTAAGGCGAATAGCTATCAATTATTAAATTAAATAGATATAATTAACTCGAGTCTCACACTTATGCATAAGATGAATGTTATCATCATTCAAGTTAAAAATATTTTACCTTAATATTCGGTCCAAGTATTACTACTCTTACGGAATGAACTTGTTAGAATATGACACTAATAGAAATTTATTAAGCCAATTTGGTCAATATTGATAATGCGACAGTAATAATACACAATAGACTTAAGCCCATTTGGCCATTAAAGCCATTCCACCAGCACCTAAAAGCACAGCAATGTAGGCTTTGATCTGAAGCTTGATGCTGCCTTGTAACTTTGGCCCCATGAAATCAGCTGACAGAAGATCCACCAAAGCCATGTATATCAATAGCCCTGCAGATGCTGCATTCAGTATTCCAACTGTGATCAATGCTGTAGGACTATTTTCTTTGTATGTGCTTGACAATGCTAGCCCCAGTGCGATCCCGAACGGCGTCGTTATAGCGAAGAAGAACACCATTATACCCTTCTTCAACATCTTGAACTCAGCCTGGCCACATATATATATATATCATCATGTGTACATGTTTTTAAGTATAAAGATCCCCAATAGAGAGTAAATAAGTTGATTAATTATCCAACTTTTAAATGTTATGGTACCTGTAGAATGCAACCACCAAGGCCCATTCCTTCAAACATTTGATGGAAGCAGAGAGCAGCCACTAGTGGTTTTATGGTGCAAGTGTTGTTTGAAGCTCCCAGTGAAAGCCCTATCACTACTGAGTGCACAACAATTCCCAGTTCTAGTACCTGCATGCCCGCCCAATATAATATCGTTATAATATATATATATATATATATATCATAAGCCCTATTTCACTTCTTATACCTATAACATATAACAGAGCAATTTGTTGCATATACATACAAATTATACAATCCTTCTCCGACCACTATAATTAGTCCAAAGCCAGTAAAAAAAAAAAAAAGAGACTCCGTGACATAAAATAGGTCAAACAATTCTACTTAATAATTCATCGCTCATATTATATATATATAGATATATATTAAGTGCATATATAATTAGTACCTGCATGCCCGCCCAATATAATATCGTTATAATATATATATTATAAGCCCTATTTCACTTCTTATACCTATAACATATAACAGAGCAATTAGTTGCATATACATACAAATTATACAATCCTTCTCCGACCACTATAATTAGTCCAAAGCCAGTAAAAAAAAAAAAAGAGACTCCGTGACATAAAATAGGACAAACAATTCTGCTTAATAATTCAGTACAAGTATCATCGCTCATATTATATATATATATATATATATATATATATATATATATATATATATATTAAGTGCATATATAATTAGTACAACTTACCATGGCAACCACGCGGTAACGCAATAATTGTGAGCCTGCAGCTGCGGTCATGGACGCCCCGGGACCATGGTGGTGGTGTCCATGTAAATTTGCGGAAGCCATTGTGCCCATCTCTTGGTCGCCTCGAACAGCCTCGCTCTCCGGTTTGATGTCAGCATTGTTGTGCCCTTTATACATAGAGGTAGCCATTGAGTCCACCATTAGAGTGACTATGGCAGACAACATAGCAACAAAACCCGTGAAAGGGAACTTGTGCCACGGGGTTTCTGCCAAGCACGGCGACCATAACATGTCGAAAGAGTCCGGCAACACGTGCATGAATCCGGTGGCTAGTATGATCCCGGCTGCGAACGACTTCACGATCACGAAGAGGTTCCGATCCGGACTCAAAGCCGGGATCGAACGCGTTACAAGCGGCGAGCAAACACCAATCACGCTAGTTACTAGTATCGCGAAAATCGCAATGATTTTTAGGGTCCGTGCCTTCTCCTTGTTATTGCACTCTTGGTCCCTCCCGCATTCATCGGAAGCGCAACGGGCTTGGGCTGTGAAGATGGAGAGGAGGATGAAAAAGACGGAGAGGAGCTTGAAAAGTCTAGCCATTCCCTCTAGATCGATCTCTGAACACTAGTTGTTTTGATTATGTTACAGTGTCTTGGAGCTAAGTGTATATATAGAATGTTGTGACTTCATACATGTTTATATATATATAGAATTTTGTGAATGTGAATACTACTAGAGTGAAATTGGTGGTGCTCGTACATAGTGAAACTAAGCCGTTTGGGAACTTGGTTTTGGTTTTGGTTTTGGTTTTGGTCTTGGTTTCCGGAAAATAATTTTTTCCGAAAAAATAATTTTTGTCTAAAAAATATTTTTTGACGAAAAAATAAATATTTTCCAGAAAATAATTTTTTCGAAAAAATATTTTTTTTCCAAAAATTTATTTTTTTCAGAAAAAATAAATATTTTCCGGAAAATAATTTTTTTCCGCAAATTAATTTTTTTCCCAAAATATGATTTTTTTTCCAAAAATTAAATTTTTTCCGAAAAAGATAATTATTTTCGAAAAATATAAAAAAAATTTCAAAATAATTCATATTTTCGGCCATATATATATATATAGAGAGAAAAAAAAAAAAGGTCAAAAATGGTGGGCCAAAACCAGGTTTTAGTGGTTGGTTTTAGGGTGTCCAAAACCAAGTCCAAAATCGGCCAACTAAATATGGTCTTTGTCTTGAAATCAAAGACCAAGACCAAAACCAAGACCAAAATCGGGTTGCCAAACGGACCAATGCACAAGTCTAGTTATTGTGCCGATGTATTTTGCCATCTTTGTGGAAGTATAATATTAAATAAAAGATTTTAAACTCCATGGAAAGTTGTGAAGTCAACGATTTGGATGTTACGGTTGCTCAATTATTTTTATGTTCTTATGTAACAACTTGAAGTCATGCATGTATAACAACAATGGTACAATTCAAGTGGCATATATAATAGGATCGTGGCATGTTGTTCTATTCATCCTAGAGGCATGGTTATGGCCGTTGGATGTGTCCGAGTGTTTCTAGCTTAGGCAAGAACGTGTTCAACTTGAGTTCTGATGCTGATGTGGCTCGGAATTGGAAAAATACATTCAATCAAAATTCCCAATTAGACCATATATATATATATATATAAAGAGCATGAGTGAAGATCTAGCTAGTACTCTTCTAATGATATTTAGGTATGAAATTGTAATGAGGGTTTTTCATATTTGCTAATAATGATTAAAATAATTAGCAAATATGAAAATATGTATATTTGGTTCTTTTTGCTTATTATACTTAAATTAATGTGAAAGTTGTTTGAATTTTTTTGTTGTAATAATATTTTTTGTAAATGTATTCAATAAAATTATCAATGAAAGTTCATTTTTTTTGGCTTATTATAATTATTTAAATTTTTTTGTCTTGGCTTTGATAAAATATGCCCCATTCACATAACTTCCTAAATCCATCACTACCTATGAGTCTATGAGAGTATGAGTCAAGTCAATTGGGTTTAGGAGCAAAAAGCAAAATCACATAAAGTTGGCCAAGTTTGTCAATGGTCATAAATTGATGAGCACTATGTGTCTGAAATGGACGTCCATGATAGGGAATTATATACCAGGGCTGTGTGAACATGTAGGTGCATGTCTCTGGCTGTTTCAATGGAGACTCTGTATATGAGATTCTGCAACTTTTCTCAATTTCTTCGATTAAGACATTGCTGAAAATTACTCTCTTTTTTTTTAAAAGAGAATAAAAATTCTCTTTGCTATACCATAAAAATACTAAAAGTATTAAAACAGTTGTAATACAGATAAAAATCAAGGCTAAGATCACTTATTATTTTTTTCTTGTTTTTGAATATTCTTGTACATCCACCAGGAATTAAATATTCTGTGGCATTGAATTGGATAATATATTAAAATAAGAGGATTCCCAATTGGGTTAAAAGAAAGGACATCAACTGTACAAAGATTGCATAAGTTTATACATATATATATATAAATTCTCTCCGTGACAAGAAGGCGGTTTAATTTCATAAGAATTCTATATGAATTGTGTATATGTATATATATCTGACGTCCAGTTCTATATATTTAATTAGGTTGTCCGTACGACTGTACAAGTAATCAAATGTTAATGCAACCGCTTCATAGCATTGCTTTATATATCATGGAAATTATAGAAAATTAAATCAATTCAAACAACTCAAAACCAATCTATAGTATCAATTTATATCATGGAAGAAATATATAACCTTATCGCCCGTTTTGTTTATAGTTAAAAGAAAAGTTGGTCTCATCACATGCAAGAATACAAGTGAAAAGGAAAAATTCACCTTAATGCAATCGTACCAATTTATTGGGTACGAATAGTGGATACAGGATTTGCGATTTTCTTGTGTGTTATAATTTATAACGTTTTAAAAAATTGTCGATATTATTAATATGTAGTTCAAAATGTGTGCAATATTATATTATTATTTTTAGGATAAAATGTATTAAATTTTTTTGGATTATTTTATCTCTTTCAACTAATCCTTGAATTATATTTTTTACACAAAACTTCCTAAAATATCCCAACTTTTACAATTCACTCCATTTTGTTATAAGATCGTTAGTTAAATTAGGATAATTTGCACACAGATCTCCTGAGGTTTCGGTCAATTGCACTAGCCCTCTGAGATTTCATTTTCCTTACAATGACACCCCCTAAAGGGGTGAAGACCCCATGAAATGACTCTTGTACCCTTGTTTTAGTGTAAAAGACATGTTGGCTAAATTAATGAACCAAACAACCTTTGTGTCTTAAGCTCAATTTGTAAAACTTTTCAAGTACTTTGGATACATTGATTTTTGAAATATTATCATATTTCTTTAAATTATTTTTTTTAAAATTATCATTTTTGTAATATAAGCTCCAAAAGTTATCATTTTTTAATTTTTCCCTAAAACTAATATTGTGACCTTTTACATTAAATAATAATAATACATTTTATTTATGATTATATTTTTTTTTTGAATTTTAGAAGGTGATACATGTATAAAATATTTGTGAGCTCATATAATTTAATTTATTTTGTAAATAAATAATATACAACTCCTACAATTTAAACAAGTAGTAATACATTTTAATTATAACTTTTGTTGTATTGTAAGAGGTGATAAATGTATAAAAATATTACAAATGGTTTATAATTTATTATTCTTTGTGTAAAATTAATTTAAGCCCTTACACTGTAAAATAATAACAAACTTTACTTCTTATAATTTTTTATATTTTTATAAAAATATGACAAATGATTTATTATTTATTAATTTTTTTGTAAAGTTAATTTAAACCCTTACACTTTAAATAATGTCAAACTTTACTTATTATAATTTTTTATATTGTAAAAAGTGATAATGAATCGAAATATTAGACAGTCTTTGTGTTTTTATTAGTAGTATATAGATAAATATACATATTTCTGTATTTTAAGTTATATTATTTTTCCTTACCGAAATATATTTGTCTTATATCTTTACTCTATGGGTCCGTTTGGATACCCTGTTTTTTGTTTTTATTTTTTTACTGTTCACAAGACTAAAAAGAAAAACAAGTTTGGCAAACGCGTTTACTGTTCACTGTTTTTTCCCAAAAAAAACTGTTTTCTGTGAATAGTGTGTAAAAGTGATGAAAACACCAAATACAACTTTTAGTTGTTTTTTGAGTTTTTTCACTGTTTAGGTGGTAAAAACAATGAAAACACCAAATTCATAAAATACAATTTTCACCAAATAAAAGTGGTGAAAACACTTTCATCCAAACGCTTTTTTGTTTTTAGTTTTTTCCTAAAAAAACAAAGACAAATACAAAAACAGTTTTTATATTTGAAGACAGAAAATAAATACAAAAAACAGGTTTTCCAAACGCACCCTATATCTTATGAAATATCTATTAGAGTTACATTTAAATTAATGTATATTAATTAATTAATTTTTTTAAAAAAATATGAAAATATTTATAACCCCTTGTCGTATATCTTTACTCTATATCTTTTGAAATATTCATTAGAGTTACATTTCAAATAATATATATTAATTAATTATTATTATTTTTTTAAAATTTTGAAATATTTTCAACCCCTTTTCTTTTACTCTATATCGTTTTGACATACTCCTTAGAGTTGCACTTCAACTAATATATATTAATTCATTAATTTTTATTTTAAAGAAAATGTTTGAAAATATTCACAACCCCTCACATTTAAGAATAGTTGTTATAGATATATATACATTATAGGATTTTCATCTTGGGGCATGAAAGTAATTTCACTACCTAGATATTTGTCTCATGAAATAAAGGAGAGAACATAAGGGCATTTCGGTCATTTCTCCCCTTCAGGAGGTGTCATTGTAAGGAAAATGAAATCTCAGGAGACGAGTGCAATTGACCGAAATCTTAAAAAATCTGAGTGCAAATTATCATAATTTAACTAACGTTGTTATAATGAAATAAAGTGAATTATAAAAATTAAAATAATTTAGAAAATTTTGTAAAAAAAATATAATTTAGGGAAATTAATTAAGTGAGAAAAAATAATCTTGGGTTTAATGCACTTTACCTACACAAATGATTACGAATTTTCGAATGCAGGATATCCACATATTCCACACACAAATTGCGTAACAAAGTCGGAATATTGGGCTAGTATAGTACTAGACCACATTGTGATGGTGACATCACTGACATGACTATATACCCTCCTTGTCGACTACTCCCTTTTTTCTTTGGTTCTTTTCCTCTTATTTCTTCGTGTCCGTCTTCATCACTTTCAAAAGATAGCTACAGCCTACGGACCTAACCATGGTACATAGACTTATGGTTATAAGTTTGTCCACGTGGAAGTTGTATTCAACGTAAAATGAATATATAGATACATCAATGGGATGTTTACTTATTACTGTTTCTAGGTGTTGGTAATGTCATCTGATATCATAGGCAGATTTAATATATCATTCGGTGCCACGTGTGACCAGAGAGTTGCGATTTTGATTGAAAAATTAATGTTAAAAATTGTTCAGCAGCAAACATAGATCAGGGGAATAAGTATATATACATGATCTCTTGTTTATCCTGATTTTTAAATTTCAAATGATAATTTTAATATTTATGTCAATCACATACAATAATTATTGTGAGAACTGAGTTTAAAATTCCCTATTTTTCTCCCTTGAATAATAATTTATTTAACTCAACTATCTGGCTATATATTGAAATGTCAAAGAAGATATGCTTGAAACACCACTTCAACCCATACATGTATAAATATTTATTCCATAAGCCAATATGAAGGATTAAATGTTGATGAGAAATAGTTAAGCCCATTTGGACATGAGAGACATCCCACCAGCACCTAAAAGGACTGCCATGTAGGATTTGATTTGAAGCTTGATGCTACCTTGCAACTTTGGGCCCATGAAATCTGCCGCCAAAAGATCCACCAAAGCCATGTATATCAAAAGCCCAGCTGATGATGCATTAAGGAGGCCCACTGTGATCAAAGAGCTAGGGCTATTCTCTCTGTATGTATTTGACAATGCTATCCCAAGTCCAATCCCAAATGGAGTTGTTACAGAAAAGAAGAACACCATCACCACCTTCTTCATCATCTTATACTCAGCCTACACACACACATATATATATTTATATAACCCATTAATTTAAGAGCTTTAATATAGATGTAACTAATGAGCATGTCTGCAGAGGCGGTCGTCTAGGATCTTCAACTTTAAATAGTCCCGAAAATCTTAAGCCGGTATGTATTTCTGAAAATAATTTTCTGTTTTCTAAAAATTAAAAATTAAAAACTATATAAAAAATCTGTTTGATTAGATTTTCTCAAAATTGTTTTTAGAAAATTCAGTTAAAAAAAAATCAGTTTCAGAGAACTTATTTATTGTTCTCAAAAAATAATTTTTTGTTTCTGAAATTCTCGAAAATAACTTTCATAAATACAAGTCAAACAAGTCCTTAAATTTCATTATTAATATATGCTCGCAAAAAGTTAAATAGTCCAATTTATATTTAGCCTCAAATAAAAATACAAATTTTTATTAATAATTTAAGCCCAACAACTAACTTAGCCTAAGTACACAAATGACCTCGCATTTTAGCCTAGAACTAGTCAAAATTTTAGGAATTTCAAGATCGGACTGCTAAGCTACTATAAATAATATATATATAAATACCTGGAGGATGCAGCCACCAAGACCCATTCCTTCAAACATTTGATGGAAGCAGAGAGCCGCCACAAGTGGTTTTATAGTGCAAGTGTTGTTTGAAGCTCCCAGTGAAAGCCCTATCACCACTGAATGAACAACAATTCCCAACTCTAGTACCTGCATGCCAATACTTCCATTTTCATATACAACTAATTATTGAAAGCGATTACATACATTAATGTTGATGATACACAAAGAGGATCACTTATATGATTAAAATATATTAATAAAATTGGTAATATATAGTACAAATTGTATAAATATGTTATATATATATATGTATCCTATAATTTCACTAAATGGACTATTTCACATGACTATCTGCGTAAGAATCAGACTATGTTCCAGGTAACAACACAACGAATTGTTTGCACTATGTCAATATATATATCTATATTAATGTAACAAATAATGTAAGTTTACAAAAACTGACCATGGCAACGACACGATAACGCGGTAGTTGTGAGGCTGCACTTCCATCGACCTTAAGGCCTCCTCCGTGATGGTGTCCATTATAATTCCCAGCTGTACTAGTAGTAGCCATTTCTTCCTCTACCTTGTCACCGCCGTTACTCTCCGGTATAATCCCAGCTTTATTTTTTCTACTAGAAAGACTAGTAGCCATTGAATCCACCATTAGAGTGACTATTGTAGACAGCATTGCCACGAAGCCCGTAAAAGGAAACCTATGCCATGGATTCTTAGGCAAGCAACTCGACGATAACATGTCAAAAGAGTCCGGTAACACGTGCATGAACCCCGTCCCTAGTATGATTCCGGCTGCAAACGCCTTCACCATCACAAAAAAGCTTCGATTCGGATTTAAGGCCGCGATTGAACGCGTTAATAGTGGAGAGCACACGCCTATAATGCTAGCGACTAGTATGGCCGCGATAGCTATAATCTTTAGTGGCAGAGCTGCAGACTTATCGATGCAGTCACCGGATTCGGTGCCACATTCGGATAACTGAGAATGGACTTGGGATGTGAAGATGGAGAGGATGATGAAAAAAATGGAAAGAGGTTTGAAAGGAGTAGTATTAGTGGCCATTGCTCACTAGCTCTCACTTTGTGGTTTATGACTTGGATTGCTTAATTGGTTTTAGTTTGACATACCTTAGGGCATGGTTCATGTGTATTTATAATGTTGTGACACCTTTATCATGTATTAATGTCATAGAAGCTCAAAGTAAAATAATAAATTTAATTTGTTGACCCTAGCTTCCTCACATTTTTATAGAGTATTAATTTTCTATTGACTTCTACAATTAAGATAGGGTACCTACAAGATATATATACTAGTGCATCAATCATAACATGCCACAAGCATATATATATATACACACACTGTGTGACATGAGCTAATTTTTTTTTTGCTAGTTGTGTATGAGGAAAGGATATTACTATCAAAACAGGGCTCAAATATCTACATAGTGAACAAGTTTGTCAACAACTAGTCATACACTAGTCATACATCTACCCCTTGTATGAAATGGACTTCTCTAATATGAATTATGAACCTGGTCATACATCCTGAATATTGTAAGGTCATGATTTATGTGAGTAGAGTGATATATCTCATCATGATATCTTACGCAATATTACCCAATATTATTTTAATGATATAATAATTACTAAGGTAATTGTGATATTATTTTTGTTACTTAGCAAGTAAGGATCTACATTACAAATCAAAAAAAAAAATTCACCTAGGTTCTAGGTGGGTATTCCCAAAGGGCAATGAAAGTGGTATGATATTGTTTATTTTGGACCTAGCGTGCACGGTTTTGTTTATGAATTCCTTCCTAAAAAGTTTTATACAAATTAAAAATATATATGCACATATAAACACATCATCAAATCTATACCGATACAATGTGGTACGTAACAAAAATTATATAGAAATCATGTAGTACAGTGGATATGATATTCAGGGCATGATTAAGTTTTGATTCAGCTTTTTCCTCTAGAATGACTTTTGGCTGTTGTAAAAAGACATAGCTTGAACATATAATAATATGATTAAATAAGTAATTGCAATGGTCGGTCCCTGAATTAAAAGTAAGAGAGCCCAGTACCAACAGGTACACCTCTGATGAAAGGGCTTGAGAATTCGTTGAATATTTTTGTCACCTAATACATCAATGAATTTAAGGGCATTAAAGTGGTAGTTGAGGGATGGTCTCTCGCGGTCCCAATAAAATGTCACTTCTTTTGAAAAAATATGAAACATTTATCAAAAAGTGAATTGTCTAATGATAAGCACATATCATGAAAACTTGAGTTTTTTTTCTTTGTTTCCTTTCACCGAGTTAATATTAGATATATATTGTATATATTGTTCTATGTACAGTGATGTCAACTTGCAAAATTTCAAGTCCTTTTTTTCCTACTTTACATATATATAAATCATGATAGTCTGTCATGATTCCATTAAAAATGTCATATAGATATAAATCATGATTAGTCTGTCATGGTTCTATAACAAATGCCAAGTCTGAAAATTTGAAAGAGTTATACATAGTATCTATGTAAAGTGATGACAGGTTGCAAAAAATTTAATGCATTTTTCACATTCTATAAAATCATAAGTATGTGGGCCTTTGCTTAGCTGTCCACGTTGGGCTGATCTGGCTAATGGGCTCCTCAGTTATTGGGCCTAATACTAGGTTGGGCTTGCCCCCACAGTTCGGAGCTAATATAAACACATACATGCTCTTACCAACGTAAATCAAAATTACAGTTCATGAGGAAATAATTTTCACTTTCCTTATCATTTCGAATTCATTCACTGTGTGATTTACCATGTTCAATGGTTCCTTCAATTTTGTTTCGTCACTAACAATATAAAGATAAGGTACGGTAAGATTATCTTACCCAGTTTCCACGCACTAGCCCGATATTACTCTAACATGTATAACATGCCTTACACATATTGTCTTCACTATGGCTTAAATTCTTAACGTCACGTTTAGGAGTAAGGATCAGTTACAGTTGAGCCTTTGGTTTGTTTTTGTTTTCTAAACTAAAAGCATTGGAGTTTTGATATTCAGATGCAACATCAACAAATCAAAGTGCAAAACATCATTTCTATCTTCATTCAAAGCAAAAAAAAAAACATGATAACAAGGCAAACAAACATGATAAAAAAGCAAAAAAAATCTATTTAAAGCTTACAACAAATAAATCCGACTATTTTTATGTGAATGACATCTGACATTAAAACATTAGTAACGTCATAATGATGTGATGTCGGTTTTCATTCACATAAAATTAGTCGCGATTACTAATGTGTCAAAATTCTTGTGCAGACAACCCTAAGCCCATTTAGCCATTAGTGACATTCCTCCAGCACCTAACAAAACAGCAAGATAAGCCCAAATCTGAAGCTTCATATTTGCCTGAAGCTTAGGACCCATAAAATCGGAGGCAAGAAGATCCACCAGTGCCATATAGTTCAACAATCCTGCTGATGATGCATTCAGTAATCCCTCCACTATCAGAGCCGTCGGACTATCATCACTGTATATATTAGACAACCCAATCCCTAATGCAATCCCAACTGGTGTCGTTATCGAGAAAAAGAACACCATTACTGCATTCACTCCGAACCGATACTCGGCCTAACATTGCAAAATTAGCCACAACAACTAATTAGTATTATAATTAAAATAAAAGTGTTGACATGACATCTAAAATGAAAGCATAATTAAAATTATTACGACAAATATTACAAAGTTTTAGAAGAGAGATTATGATCACCTGTAGTATGCATCCACCAAGACCCATTCCTTCAAACATTTGATGGAAGCAGAGAGCAGCTACCAGCGGTCTGATGGTGCACGGATTGTCAGATGCCCCAAGTGAGAGTCCAATCACCACTGAGTGCACCACAATGCCCAGTTCCAATACCTGAGTGTACAAAATATTAGTTGATTGACAATTTTCAAATGTAATTAATATGAGTAATGACATATATTGCATTATTATTATTATTGTAATCTTTTTGATACATTAATGACATTAAATGATATAGTCATGCATTTATACATATTGAATGATTCATTTGACTTTTCACAACTGTCCCAACACTTTTTGAATAAAGAGGGCTTTTCAATTGCAAAATGATCTTCTCATAATAATTAGGTTTTGTTTTGTGTGATTTAAATTCAATCACATCATTTTGGGATTTTCAATTCAAAATCATTTTAACTTAATCTCTACCTAGTTCGCGATTTTCAATTCTACATAAATTTCACTTGATACTGTATCCTTTGATCCATTGCGTAGTTATTGCCGCAGTGTATTTTCAACACAACATGTAAAGTTGGAGGCTATCTATATCAATACAATAAAACTTTCATTTATTCCATTTTTTCAGTTATTGGTTGATTTGTTTACCCCAAATTCATCTCAAGGATGATACATTCTTGCTATAAATCTTGATAATTTTGATCCTCTAATTATATTTGTTTTGAGGACCTGCTTTTCTGAGGCTTCTCAGGGCACTAAAAATATTCGACGTGAGGATCTATTTATTTAACTTATTTGGTTTTAAAAATCAAGTTGGCAACTTAAGAAATTTACAGGAATTCAACTCGGAAACAACGTCAAATTCTACATACACTTGGGAACGTTTGGGAATTATTATTTTTATTTTTGTTTTGAGAATAATTGTTCTTATTTTCTCATCAAAAAGAACAAAAACAAAAAATATGTTTGAGACAAAAAAATACACATTCTCACACAATTTTTCCTCTTTACCATAAATTTTTTTTTTTTGGAAAATTACAAAAAGAACAAAAAAACAAATTTTTGTTGATCCCTTATTTTTTCTACTATTCATGAAAACAGTTTCCAAATTGAGAACAAAACAAATAGTAAAAAGGGCCGCCAAACATATTCTGTTCTCCTGAACAGTGTCAAAAAATAAAAAATATAACAAAAACAAAGTTTCCAACCGGCCATGGAGTCGGAAATCTACCAAGTTTCCATTCTTAACTCAGATTGCCTAATTGAAAATCAGTTTCTAATCAGGGAACAAACTTCATATATATATACATATATATATATATATGTATTCATGTATACAACAGGCCTCTTCACGCACGACTCGATGGTTTTTTTTAGAAATTGAATAGCAAAGTTTGGTGCAAACCTGAGCGACGACTCGGTGTCTTAGCAAGGTTGATGCCTTGTCATTAAGGACTAGCATGACATTCCCATGACCATGACCATGCCCTGCATGTTGCAACTCCATTGCCGCCCCATCGGTGACACGATTGCTCGCTCCGACTTCGGAAACACCATGTTTCTTATAATAGCTCATAGCAAATGAGTCCACCATCAGTGTCAAAATTGCCGAAAGCATCGCCACAAAAGTGGTGAACGGAAATTTCCTCCACGGATTTTCCGGCAAACACTCCGACCTCAAGTCATCAAACGAATCGGGCATCACGTGCATGTACCCCGTCGCCAAAATAACTCCGGACGCGAATGCTTTCACCAAAACGAACAAATCTTTGTCCGGTTTGAGAGCCGGCACGTTACGTGATAAGATTGGGAGACAAACTCCGATCATGCTCGTCACCAGTATGGAGGCAATGGCTATGATTTTGAGCACTAGAGATTTCGCCTTGTCGTGGCAGCCACCGCTCGATTTGGCGCCACATTTAGGCGGCGGAGGTCCGCTCTGGGACTCGCCGGAAACGTAAGAGAGGAGAATGAAGAAAAGGAAAAGAGTAATTGCATTAAATTTCATGGTTCTGGCCATGGTTGGTATGAGTTGTCGTCTTTTTTTGGTCTGTATCAGAGTTTTGGTACCAAATTTATAGTGTTGTTAATATCCCAAGATTATTCGAGATTTGTTGAGGTGGAAATGTCGGAAATGGCCTTGATGAGAGTGAAGGGGGGTTGACTTTAGTTATACTTCGGATGTAATTATTAAAGGTAATGTGGGTACTTTGGTGGCGTAGACCAGGATGAGGAAAGCTTGTGTCTTGCATGCGGTGCGTGTGGCCCACACTGATCTTGACTCATTGTTTTCTACTAAGGTGTCTGTCACGCTATACTTTTACCGAATCTGAGGATGACGTGTCATGTACACGTGATATTTTTTTAATGCAATTTTAAAGTGACATGGCATTTTAAATAATAAAATATTTAAACACGTAAAAGAGAAATTGCCTAGACCTATATGGAATTGTGGATCCTTCTACCATCAAGCCCAGAAGCGTGAGTGCAAGTAGTCTTGTTAGGTCTGAAGATAACTCATTCTTGATTGGAAACGCATAGTAAAAGACTTATTTAGTGACTGGGCTGACCAGAATTTACACGGGCTTCGGAAAATTGGAACATCTAATTAAGGCCAGACTAAAGCCCATAAAGCCCAAGCCCAACAATTTTAATTTCCATCAAAAGTAATTTTTTTTTTTTTCCTGAAAGGTAATTTCCAGCAAAAGATTATTGTTAGGGACCACAATTTGTCCCGCCCCGCTGGGTAACCACACCGCTCCTCCCCGTTTATAGCGGTTTTGGGTGCCAATTTATATTATTTGGGTGGGGATGAGGTTGAAAGGAAAAATCAGTGCTTAAACGGGGCTGGGGTGGTTTTAATTTGCCCCGCCCCCCCTCGCCCTGCCCTACTCCGTTTAGACATATTATAATATATAAATATATATATAATAAATAAATAATAAGTGAACTTTATACTCTTATTTATGTTGTTTTTCTCTTTAGCTGCTCAATCAATACTTCTCTTTCGAAGAATGTATTGTAATTTAAATTTGGTGTTTTAAGAAAATAATTTTGCCTAATTGTTTAATTTACAGTCTTATACTTTTAAAAAAATTAACTATTAATGGGTACCCGCGGACACCAGCCGATTTTAAAAAATCCGACGGGGACGGAGGCGGGATAACCTCCCACCTCGTTTAGTCGATTTTGGGCAAAACGAGTTAGAGTTTTCTTAATGATTACGGGAATAGAAAAGAGTACACCCGCTCAAAACTACATTTGTTGCCATCCCTAATATTGTCTTGAAATGGCCAAGCCCCAGACCAGCTCCATTGGCTAGGCCAAGTCAAGCACCGCATGTGTTAGATGGGTTAAATCTAACGTAAGCAAGTACTCCTCATCAACAATACACGATTGACTCTTGGACCCAAACTCGTACTAAATCAGGGCATACATATATATATATATATATATACATATATATATATGTATATATATATATATGTATATATATATATATGTATGGGAGAATGGTAGTAAACATCTCTGAGGTTTGAAAAAGGTGCAAAAAACTCCCTTTAATTTCATTTTGTGCAAATAACCCCCTAAACTATCTTCCGATTGGTCACTTTGCACCCCTGCGACATTGTTCTGACAATTTTTTTCGGTCACAAGCAGATAACGTGACTTTAAAAAAAAATTCCGAAATTGCCCTTGCCTAATGACTAACATACCGCTCTAATAAATTGCTTAAAACCCCCCTCATGTTTACTATCTCTCTCTCCCTCATCTCTCTCTCTCTCACACGCGCAACACGCCCCCCACATACCCTTCTGATCATATCAAAGACGAACAATTCACAGCCGTTGATAACGATAATCACAAGCTTCAATTTTCGGAAACAGAGCAAATGGCTGCACCTCCGGTCGGAGTAGTGGCAAGGCTAATGGGATTAGATTCGATGCCACGGATCGATGTTGGGAACACCCAATTGACTCCTAATTCGATTTCAAGAAGCAGATCAATGAATTCTGTTGATTCACTGAAGGAATTGAAGTCAGTCAAGACCTCGTTGTCGTTTCGCGAAACGCCAACATTTTTGGAGCTAGATGAATTTTTTGTTCTCAGTTTTGAGACTGGAGGTGAGACTAAGAAACCGGGGTCGAAAGGGAAGAAATGTGATGTGGGTATTAGAGAAATGAAGTGTCGAAAAACAGAGAGCAATCGGAGACAGAGTGTGTACGAAAGAAATGACAAAGAAAATATAGAGACTAATAAGATGGTAGTCTCTGATGAGAAACAGAATAGAAAAATCAACCACAAGGCTTCTATGAAGCTTTGTGGTAATGGGTTTTTCATCAACTCGAGTAATATTCTTCGTCCGACGAAGAATTCAAATGGGAATTCACATGTGGTTATGGAGGTAGAAAAGCAATTAAAACCCATGAACTACAATGGGGACTCTGGTGGAGTGAAATCAAGAAAGAAGAAGAAGAAGAAAAAAAAGAAGCAGAAAGAGATCGACTCTATAGCTAAGAAGGCTCAAATAGAGTGTGACTCGGAAAATTCAAACCCTGTTTCTGTTCTTGATTTTGGTGTCATTGATCTAACAGCTCCAATCTCAGGTTTGCTTTTCAATTCTCTTGTGCAATACATCCCCGTTTCATAAAATTTTGATCCCAAATCCAAATTGTCAATCCAAATTATATATATATGTGTGTGTATATATATATATATATATGTGTATATATGTATATGTGTGCGTGTGTGTGTGTAGAGGTGTGTGTGTGTGTGTGAGAGTGAGAGAGAATTAAATAAATTTTAAATGTTTTTTATTTTCAAATTTAGTATTTTTTTAAAATTTAATATATATATTTTTGAATTTTATATTTATTTTCAAATTTTATAATTTTTTATATTTTTTCGAATTTTATAATTATTTTTGAAATTTAATATATATTATTTGAATTTTATATATTTGTCTTGAATTTAATATGTTTTTTAAAAAAAATTCAATATATATATATATATACATTTTATTTTATATTTATTTTCGATTTTATAATTTTTTTCTAAATTTAATATATATTTTTGAATTTTATATGTTTTTTTAAATTTTATATATTTGTTTCAATTTTTTATGTTTTTTGCGATTTTTATATTTATTTTCGAAATTTAATATGTTTTTTTGAAAAAAAAATAATTTTGAAATTTATATATTTTTTTAATTTTATATTTATTTTCGAATTTATAATATTTTTCAAATTTTAATATATATTTTTTCGAATTTTATATATATTTTGAAATTTTAATACAAATTAAATTATTAAATTATGGGAGGGGGTCTAATTGAAACATTTATGAAATTTTATTAGGTTCTAAGCTCATTTCATAATTGAGGGGGTATAGTAGGGAAAGAAAGTAAACTTGAGGGGGGTTTAAGCAATTTACCCTATTTAATTTAAACAGTTTAAATAAGGGCATAAAAGTAATTTCCCTTCTCCGTCACCGGAAAAGGTGTTTGAGGGTATTTAGCGCCCATTTTTGAAACTTGAGGGGTATTTTTAAACCATTAGGGGGATTTTCTACACCTTTTTCAAACATCACGGGTGTTTACTGTCATTCTCCCATATATATATATAAGTACACCTTTCTCTCATTTCCATGAGATAGCCCACTTCCACCCATGGTCAAATAAGCTACTATTTTCCGGACAACAACGTAATTAGGACTTTCACACCAACTAATCATCAAGATTTATGTAAAGCTACTCTCCACACAAATTGAATCATAACTTTATTGATTTTTGTTAATTACCCATCTTTTTTTTTTCCGGTAAATCAAAAGATATATATAGACACAAAAACAAGCCTAGCAGAGAGAACTCAGCAAAGGCAAAACAATTACAGAATCCGAACTAGGCCAAGCCTAGAAGAAACAAAGAGAACTAGAACTAGTACATAAAGGATCTAGCACTAAAACAAAAAGGATAGCGGCAGATCAAAGAAGAAATTACACAAGAAATGTAGTATCAAGAGGATCATCAATGATCACAGAATTAGGAATGCTCCATTCCTGCAGAATTTTTCTTGTTTTGCAACTATCAACCAGCTTGATGGACATCATCTTCCATCTGATAAAGGCTTCGATTCCCTTGATTATGCCTATGACATTAGAGGCCTTACTAGTGAAAATTCTTGCATTTCTCTTTTTCCATATAAAGTAAATGGAAGTGGTGAAACACAGTTTATAAATGCATGCTTGAAGAGGGTTGGTGTCAAGCTTCCAAAGAGATGAGACCCAATCAATAATAGAGAGCAAAGAGAGGTTCCCGTGGTATATGCCACATCTTTGTTGAGCCCACTGCCAGATTCTAGAGGAGAATACACAGTTGAAAAAAAGGTGTTCATGTGATTCAGAAACACTGTTGTAAAGAACACATGTACCTGTGAGATTGCTTGGCACTCCAGGCTTGTCAAGAGTTCTCAATATTTGGTTAATGGCAAGCCACGCAATAAAAGAACATCTTGGAATGTGATTAGGAAACCAGAGGCAGTGATACCTATGGCATTTAGGTGAGGGAGGTAGCATGGCATGATAAGTGTGTTCTAAACTGAAATTTCTATTGGGAGAGAGTGTCCAACAACACCAGTCCTTTATACCATGATGAATGGGAGGGAGGTGGTCAAAACAGTTGGGGGGGGGGGGGGGGGGAAGATGTTAATAAGAGCTCTGGGAATTCTCCAACATCCTCCTCTCAGAATTCTGCAAACTTTGGGGTTCCCATTGACAATTTGGTGCTTGATGAAGCCTTTTGCAAGCCCTCTTAACTTTAAGATGCTTCTCCAGTTCCATGAGTTCAAGGAAGATGCTATTAGAGTCCAGAAACTTGAACCTTTGATGATATTTGAGTGAACCCAATCATACCAAAGCGACTGACCTTCATCATGAAATAAGTGCCATATGTGTCTGAGCAAAGAAATTCTATTGAGCAAGGAGAGACATGGGATGCCAAGCCCTCCATATTCCTTAGGCCTACATATATTACTCCATTTCATTTTAGCTCCACTTTTCTTCATATTTGTTCCTGACCATAAGAAACATCTTAGGGTAGTGTTCAAACTTCTAATCACTTGTAGAGGGAGGATCATATGGGAACTCCAGTAGTAATGAATATTTAACAGCATGGTTTTGATGTGTTGAATCCTTCCTGCATAGGACAGGAATTTTAAGGTCCAACATTGAATTTTGTTAGTGATTCTACTAAGGAGGGTTTTGAAATCTGAAGATGAGAGCTTTGAGGAGGAAAGAGGAAAACCTAGGTACCTAAAAGGGAATGTACCTAGATCAAAACTACAAGTTGTCCTCATTTGGTTCAAACAATCAGCAGTGATGCCAGAAGTGAATAACAAGCTTTTATGATGGTTAGGTTTGAGGCCTGAAAGGTTTGAAAATTATTGGATACTCTCAAGCAACACAGAGAATAAGTTAATATCCCCATTACAGAATAATATCAAATTATCAGCAAAGCAAACATGGGTAAGCTGGTTTTTGCTACATCTCCAATGGTAGGAAAATGAAAGATTTCTAGCAATGAAGTGTTTGAGAGTTGCAGAATAGACATCCATGGCCATGACAAAAAGAAAGGGAGAAATTGGGTCACCTTGCCTTAGGCCTTAAGCACCTCTAAAATATCCCACCAGTTCACCATTAAGAGAGATAGAAAAATAGGGGGAGCACATACATGCCTTGATCCAACCAATGACAGTGGGAGGGAATTTCAGAATGCTGAGAGTATCCAAAATAAAATTCCAGTTAATGGAATCAAAAGCCTTGTGCAAATCAATTTTCAAAGCACATTTAGGAGAAGAGGAGGTTGTGTGGTGCCCTTTAAACAACTCCTGAACAATGAAGAAACCATCACCAATTTTCCTGCCATGGACAAAGGCAGTTTGACATTTGTCATTAATGAGAGGTAAAACAACTTTAAGTTTCATAACTAGAACTTTGAGATGACTCTATATATGATGTTGCAACATGAAATAGGTCTGAAGTCACTCATAGAGGAAGGGTTTTGCACTTTTGGGACAAGGGCAATAAAAGTATAATTCAATTCTTTTAGGAGTTATCCATTTGCAAAGAATTTCTGAATAGCTTTTGAAACATCAACCCCAATAACTGACCATGCTTTCTTGAAGAAATAAGCATTAAAACCATTTGGACCAAGGGATTTGAAATTGTTGAGCTTAAAGAAGCAAGATTGGATTGCCTCAGAGGTGGGGATCTCACAGAGGGATTGAAAGAGGTCATCTGGAATAGTTTTTGAGTAGACAGTTCTCAAATCTTCAATGCCAGAGTAGGAATAAGAAGCATTGCCTAGTAAGTTTTGAAAAAAACTCACAGCCTCTGTTTTTATCTCATTAGTGGAGCTGGTTGTAATACCATTCCCAAGAGTTAGAGATGTAATTCTTTTCGTATTGCATCTTGAATTGAAGGATTTTATAAAGAACTTTGTATTGCCATTTCCCTCCTTAAGCCAGTTTATTTTTGACTTTTGCTGATAGAAGGTTCCTCAGCTTTAGAAAGATCAGTATAATTCTTGAGAATATTTTTTTCAAGCTCTCTGAGTGAGGGGTTGTCAGGATTTCTGTCAAGATTATATTGACAAGTGCTAAGAGCTTATTTTGCCTCATTCACCTTGAGGGTGATGTTGCTGAAATTTCTGGAATTTAGTAGCTTTAACTTAGGCTTCAACAATTTAAGCTTCCTGGAAATTTGGTACATGGTGGATCCTGTAATATCTTGGTTCCAAACAGCTTGAACAGTAGGGATGAAGTCATTGTGATCAACAATTAAATTAAAAAAAATTCAAGGGACAATTTCTCTTGATCATAGTGATTCCTGTCTTGATAATCATGGGAGAGTGATCAGATATACCTTGGGGAAGGAAGTTGCAATCAGAGGCTGGAAAATGAGTGCTCCAGCTATCATTAATCAAAGCTCGATCCAGCTTCCTTGAGGTATTTGCAGCACCCTGTCTTTTGTTTGTCCAAGAGAAGAAAATGCCACTGAATCTTAGATCATTTAACTCAGTGTCATGAAGGCGAGCTTTGAAGTCATTCATTCCGGGTTTCCAAGTGCCTGACCCTCCATAGTTTTCATTTGGGTGGGAGATGACATTAAAATCTCCAAGAACAATCCACAGAGAGTTTGCATTTGTGGACGCAGAGATTTCAAGGTCATGCCAAAGGTGTTTTCTCTGAGATGCAGTATTGTAAGCATAAACAGTAGAGGCATTCAAAAAATTATTGTGGTACAGGTCAGTAATACTGAGATGAATAACTTGAGCACTTTCAGCAAGTTTATGAATTCAGAGCTTTTGAGGGTCAAAGAGGATCCATATTCTGCCCAAAGATGAGTGGGCATAATTGTGGATGAGCTGCTAATTTGGGGCAATGAACTTGTGGACAAAACATGCATTTGTTTCTTGAATTTTAGTCTCCAATATAACCATCATACAAATCTGGTGATTATAAATAAACTTCTTAACTTCTTGTTGCTTGCTAGAGGAGTTAAGGCCTCTTATATTCCAAGTAGCGAAAATCATTGGTTAAGAGAGTGGGCAAGTAACCCAGTGAATCCCAAAATAGGTATGATTGAGGCTTCTCCTTTACCCTTTTTATTTCTTTTTTTCCTCCCCTTTACCCCAGTGGTGGTGCAAGGCTAAGAAGTTTGGGAAATAGTTGGTGAACCATCAGAAGGAGGATTGACAAATGAGGATGTTGTAGAAGAGCATCTATCATCGTCAGCATTAACATTGTCCTCAACATTTGTATGGCTTTGCAATGGAAAGGTCATCTCTTTTGATCCAGAGCTAGTTTCAGGATCATTTGAAGGTATGTCATTACCATCATAGACATTGGTGTCATTGTCCTCACATGGCACAAGGTCCTTTCTCATAATTTTTATGTTAGGAGCACATATGATAGTGTTAGAATGAGAGCTGTTAATGATGGACTTTGATTTCCTTGATTGAACTAATGTCCATTCATTTGTGGGAGCATTTGTAGCACATGGGATGGTGCCATCAGCAGAAGGACCAACAAGATTTGTCTGAGCTTCATCACAATTAGGAGGTTTCTTTGCTTGGACAGGAGTGGGATCATAGGTTGTGCTAATGGGAGATGTCGATGGGCATTTAGCTTCAAGGTGTCCAAAAGAAGCACATTTGGAACACACTTGGGGTTTCCATTGAAAGTCAAAACTGATTTCAACCATTCTCTGGCCAAGCTTGAGGGAAAGATATTCTTTGAAAGGTTTTGAGGCATCAACTTCAACACAAATCCTTGCATAACTAATACGTTTCTTAGCTTTAGTGAGATTGTCAGCATATAAGGGTCTGCCAACGCTACTAGCAATGAAGCCAAGTCCTCTTGCATTCCAAAAATGAAGAGGGACATTGTAAATTTTCACCCATAGAGGAATGAGTTTACATGAATCCTTTGAGAATTCAAGATCTTTGTGCCATTGTTTCAAAATAAAGGGACGACCAGCAATGAAGCATGGACCAGTGGAGAGGACTTCTAGGCAAGCTTCAAAATCAGAAAATTTGAAAATGAAGAAACCTCTGTCATCTGCTAGCACATCAATGAGACCTTTCGATCCCCATAGCTTCATAACACTTTGATAAACCATTGTATAGGGTAATTTTTTTGTAAAAAATATCCTACAATGCAGTTTTGCCAGTCCTTTGCACCTTCCTCAGCTATGTCAGGAGGAGGTTCAAGAATGGTGGGTTGGTCATTGCTCGTGGGTGGAGCGTGGGTGAAGAATTCGAGGTTCATCACGTGAGCCTCATCACTAGGCCTAGCTATAATAGTAGCCCAGCTTGGAGCTTGTGATGTAGGGAGTTGTGGAGTGGTTTGAGGAAAGTCAACCTGAGGACGCTTATTCAACATGGTAGCAATACCCTTATTTTCATGAAAAAGTGAGCTAGGTGAGTTGTCACACTGACCTGTTAGGTGAGAGGGGGCAGCAACATCAGATTGAGAAGGCTCACTCGCGCGTCGCGCGTGGTCAGCCATTAGAGCAAGTACTCTTCCTCCACGCTGATTTCTACCACCACCTCTGTGGTTAGAACTACCTCTTCCTCCACCTCTATTGGAGGTGGATGCAATTTCAAGCGACTTTTTCTGCGGAAGTTTACTTTCAGGAATGAAGTATTGCTTCAATGAGTCCTCAACTGCAGAGAGTTGTTCCTTTGCATGATCTATCTTTCCTCTGATCATTGCAATTTCTTTAGCATTGTCAGAGGGGAACTTTGAGGAAGCTCCAGAAACCTGGTCAATTATAGGAGCAGGCAT
The DNA here is from genome assembly GCA_963922005.1 of Cornus suecica. Lineage (NCBI taxonomy): Eukaryota > Viridiplantae > Streptophyta > Magnoliopsida > Cornales > Cornaceae > Cornus > Cornus suecica. The sequence continues at coordinate 81,878,758 of OY998241.1, forward strand.
GGCAGGGTTAGACATGAGGCAAAGAAAAGGAGGGAGAGAGAGATAAGGGGGAAAAAGAAGGGCGAAGGGAAGGAAAGAATAGTTTAGGTCATGGTTAAAAATAGTTTAGGGAAAGGGAGGTGGATTTGAGCATGAGAGGATGATGGGTGCTGGTGCTTGGGAGGGGACGGAGCAGATAAAGAGAGCCATCATAAGATATTGACTAGCTAATGTTATTATTAATTACCCATCTTAAAAACGTAAGTAGTTAGATAGGTTATAATACAAGTATATCACGTTTTAACACAAAACCTCGCGTGTGTGATCTTATTTTTGGTCCAAGACTTGTAATAATTTGTGTTAATATCGGTGATGGTGAAGTTTTGACATATGACTTTCAGTTATGATACTATGTTAATTACTTTTTTACGCTGAAAGATTAAGTTGTCAGAAAGAATATACAAGTAGTATAATTTGCTTCAACAATTTTGATTTTGTATTCTCTAATATTTGGCTACAGCCATTTGTTGGTTCACCTATGGATGTAAATGTCGTGAACGGCAGAGAATGTGGCTATTCGAGTTCAAAGTCACAAGTGTGATATTGCTTCTAAATATGGGCTTAAGACAAGTTTGATTGAAAAACTAATCAGAAAAATGAAGGACTTAATCGTATCGTGTGTAGTTTAATACTTAAGACATTATAAGTATAAAAGTTGTTATGAATATAGACAATTATATATAGAAGTAAAATTACGGATTTAACGATAAAATGAGATGTAATTACAATTATAACGATAGACAAATTTTATTTACAATAAATAATGAAAGTGGAAACTTATTTACAAATTACACAATTTGACCATAATTAATTGGAGTACAAAAATAACAAATGCATTATTTTTAATGACTGAAATACCCTTAACCAATTTTAAATACCTATAAAATTATATTAGATTTTATTCCCAAATTAGCCTTTACATTAATTGAATAAATAATTCTTAATAAATATAATTACCATAATAATTTAATTAATTTTTTGCTCGGTGCGAAAGATATGTGCATAGCTATGTAATCTATGGTCTGAATAAATTTTTTTGGTACTCTATATAACTGATCGAAGCAAATATACTCACGTTCAACCACATATAGTCTATGGTATTTGAGTTTTTTTTCTCTCCAGAACATTAAAAAATGTAAGTCATTAGTCCTCTGTTCTAAGGCGTTGCCTTCCTTCCATACAATGTTGATTTTATTTTTTTTTTAAAAACGTAAGCCACAATTTCGGACACAAAACGGTCGGTTCATTTAAAGTAAAATATATGAGAATTTTTAGATTCTTGTCGGTCATAACAATAATGAATTCAAGCACCAAAAAAAAATTAAAATTAAATTTGAACATCTTGAAAAGTAATTTTGACGTCGTGAAATAAATTTCAGACAACTTGAAAATTTATTTTGACATGATGAGATAAAATGCGGACAGCTTGAAATGCCATCATGAAATAAACTTTGGACACATTGATAATTTATTTCTACATGATGAGATAAAATTTAGATCCCTTGAAAAGTAATTTTGACATGGTGAATTTAAATTTGGACATCTTGAAAACTAATTTTAACATTGTGAAATAAATTTCGGACACCATGAAAATATATTTTGACATGGTTAAATGAATTTTGGACAGCTTAAAATTTTATTTAGATATTATGAAATAAAATTCAGACATCTTGAAAATTAATTTTGATATTGTGAAATAAAATTTGAAAATTTTAAAAATTTATTTCGACATTGATGAAATAAAATTTGAAGTTTTTTTTATGTTAAACCATTTGTCAGCCGTCTTTTATGTTAGCATTGCCTATCTCCAATATTGAAAATTTTAAAAATTTATTTCGACATTGATGAAATAAAATTTGAAGTTTTTTTTATGTTAAACCATTTGTCAGCCGTCTTTTATGTTAGCATTGCCTATCTCCAATATTAATTATTTAAGTTGGATATGATAATCTGGCCATTTCATTTTACTACTTTTCTAAACACTTTGGAATTAATGTATTATTTACCTGCAAATTTCAATTTCAACTAGGCATGGGTGACTGGTCTGGGTTCGTGGACAAAATTCATGAAGTTATTCCTATGGATCAACAGCCTGAGCTTCTGCAAAAGCTTTCTGTAGTATTGTGTATGAGCAGTTTCAAAACATACTAAGATCTGGACCAAGATGAAGGGACTCAAGATTCCTAAGAACGTTGAAATGAGTGTCTTGTCACGAAACCTTCCCGCACAAAGGTGTGTCACATTTAAACTGATTGTATCTCCTTCCTTTTCTTTCAACTCCTTGATGTAATAATTGAGAATTACCGGATAGCTTGAATCAACTTTTTGATGGAATTTAAATTTAAGTTATGATTATCGTATGAGGTGATGGAGAATAAGTTGGAGCTAGGATTAGGATTGGGGCTCGTGTTAGAGTTTGGGGTGATGAGAAGAGAGAAAGATGAATTGAGAAAAAAATTCAAAACTAATGTGAATGAGAAAGAATTGGCTGATGGAGAGGAAGTGAGGAAAATATTTGTTGGATATTTTAGCAATCCTATATTAATTAAGTAAGAATATGTTGGTCTCAAAAAATATTATACTAATTAGGTAAAATAATAATATTATGGTAATTTAGTAAATTAAGATAATTTTAAAGGATATTATGATCAAATTGTGTAATTTGTAAATAAGATTCCACTTTTATTATTTGTTGTAAATGGAATTTGTCTACCGTTATATTTATAATTATATCCCATTTTATCATTAAATTCATAATTTTCCCTTTTAAATACATAATGTGTTATATATGGGTGCATGGGCTTCAGTCACTTGGGTAATGGGTATGTGTCAAAAGCCCATGAGCAAATGATAATAAACAAATGGGTTATTATCAGAAAACCAGTTAAAAAAAAAAAATCAACTTGTCCACCTCTTATACAGAAAATTTCCTTAACGTTAAGGGTGCATTTGGTAATGGTGCGGTCCGGTGTTAGTTTTTTATTTTGGTTTGGGTTGGGTTGAATTTGGTTTGATGTGGTTTTATTTTGGTTCCAAACCACGTTTGGTGCAGATGGTTTTGGTGTTTGAAAAAGTGATGCTGAAAAACCAAATCATGTTTGGTAAAGTTGGTATGGGTTGAAATTCTTGTTGCTTACCATGTTTGGTAACTTGGGATGGTTTCACATTTTATTTATAAATATTAAAATTTTGTAATATTAAAATATATTAATATACTAATATATTATAATATTAATATATTAGTATATTAATATTAATATATTAATATTAGAAAAATGGGATTTTGTTTGGTGTGGATGAGATGGTGCAACATGGGGTGCTACAGTGCCCGCACCACCCAAAACCATCAAAGTTGATGGTTCCAAAAATGACCCAATTTAGTACCATTGGTTTGCTACAGTTGTACCAACACCAATCTAACCAAACATGGGTTGGTACCATTTTTTCACACCAAAACCAAAAAAATATTATCAACCCATGTTACCAAACATGACCTAACAAATTTTATCAACTTGCCTCATTCCCTAAAATTATAGGGGGTTTACTAATAAACGATTTTTTTAATTATTTATGTCCAAAAAAAACATTAATGCCAAAATAAATAAAAAAATTGGAACTACCAATTAGGGTAAAATATAAAAAAATGAAGTCCGAAATATATATAAAAAATTGAACTAGAAATAAGATTTTTTTCCCTTTCTAACTTTGATTTTTATATTTTACTATAAACGAAAAAAAATTGTTTTATGCTTAAAAAAAACATTGATGCCAAAATAAATTTTTTTTGGGAACTACCAATTAGGATAAAATATAAAACAAATTAAGTCCGAAATATAAAAAATATTTCGAACTACAAATGAGATTTTTTTTTTTGTTTTTAACTTTGTTTTTGTTTTGCTATAAACGATTTTTTTTTATGCCGAAATAAAACATTAATGCATCAATATTTTTAAATTTCAATTTAGATATTTTTTTCGTTTATTTTAAAATATATATATAATTAAAAATGAAAAAATAATCTCATTTGTAGTTCAAAATATATTTTATATTTTGGACCTAATTTTTTATATTTTACCCTAATTGGTAGTTCAGTTAAAAATATTGATGCATTAATTTTTTATTTGGCATAAATAAAAAAAAATTCTTTTATGGTAAAACATAAAAAACAAAGTTAAAAACAAAAAAAAGAAATCTCATTTGTAGATCGAAATATTTTTTTATGTTTTGAACTCTATTTTTTTATAATTTACCCTAATTAGTAGTTCAAAAAAAAATTTGTTTTTGGCATAAATCAATTTTTTTTCATTTATACTAAAAAATAAAAAACAAAGTTAAAAATGAAAAAAAAAAATTCTTATTTGTAGTTTGAAATATTTTTTATATTTCGGACTTAATTGTTTTATATTTTACCCTAATTGGTAGTTGCAAAAAAAATTATTTTGGCATTAATTTTTTTTCGACATAAATAAAAAAAAATCATTTATCAATAAACCCTCATCTACCTTCAAGGCCAGTTTTGTCCGAAATTATAAAGAATGGGACATGTTGATCAAATTTATTAACTTCAGGGGGATTTTCTGTATAGGAGGGGGGCAAGTTGATCTTTTTTGAAACCATAAGGGGGTTTCTTGATAATAGCACTTACAAATAACTACTTTATTTGGAAATTGACGAAATAAAATATACAATTACCAAAACCAAAGTAAGAAACATAACTATACTATATTATCAAAGGATAAAATTAAAAACATAAAATAAAAAATAAAAAGTTAAAGTTGGATAACCAATTTGGGGCATATGAGTATCAAATTATAGATTAAAGGGTAAAGTGCATTAATCCCCCTGGACTATTTTATTTCTCTCAATTAACCCCCTTGAACTACATATTTTACAGAAAACTCCCTAAATTATCTTAACTTTTATAATTCACTCAATTTCGTTATAACACTGTTAGTTAAATTAGGATAATTTGCACTCAGATCCCCTGAGGTTTCGGTCAATTGCACTCGCCCCTGAGATTTCATTTTCCTTGCAATGACACTCCCTAAAGGGGAGAAATGACCGGAATGCCCTTGTGTTGTCTCTCTTATTTCATGAGACAAATATCTAGGTGGTGAAATTATCTCTATGCCCCAAGATGAAAACCCTATAATGTATATATATCTATAACAACTATTCTAAAATGTGAGGGGTTAGGAATATTTTCAAATATTTTCTTCAAAATAAAAATTAATGAATTAATATGTATTAGTTGAAGTGCAACTCTTAGGAGTATGTCAAAACGATATAAAGTAAAAGAAAATGGGTTAGAAATATTTCAATACTTTTAAAAAATAATAATTATTATTTAATATGCATTATTTGAAGTGTAACTCTAATGAATATTTCAAAAGATATAGAGTAAAGATATACGGCAAAGGGTTATAAATATTTTTCATATTTTTAAAAAAATAAAATTAATTAATATACATTAATTGAAATGTAAAAATAATGGATATTTCATAAGATATAGAGTAAAGATATAAGACAAATATATTTCAGCAAAGAAAAATAATATAACTTAAAATACAGAAATTTGTATATTTATCTATTTATCTATATACTAGTAATAAAAACACAATGACTGTCTAATATTTCGATTCATTATCACCTTTTACAATATAAAAATTTATAATAAGTAAAGTTTGACATTATTTAAAGTGTAAGGGCTTAAATTAACTTTACAACAAAATTAATAAATAATAAATCATTTGTCATATTTTTATAAAAATATAAAAAATTACAATAAGTAAAGTTTGTTATTATTTTACAGTGTAAGGGTTTAAACTAATTTTACACAAAGAATAATAAATTATAAATCATTTGTAACATTTATCACATCTTATAATACAACAAAAATTATAATTAAAATGTATTACTACTTGTTTAAATTGTAGAAGTTGTATATTATTTATTTACAAAATAAATTAAATTATATGAGCTCACAAATATTTTATACATATATCACCTTCTAAAATACAAATATATATATATAATCATAAATAAAGTGTATTATTATTATTTAATGTAAAAGGTCACAATATTAGTTTTAGGGAAAAATTAAAAAATGATAAATTTTGGGGCTTATATTACAAAAATGACAATTTTAAAAAAATAATTTAAAGAAATATGATAATATTTCAAAAATTATTGTATTCAAAGTACTTGAAAAGTTTTTCAAATTGAGCTTAAGACACAAGGGTTGTTTGGTCCATTAATTTAGCCAACATGTCTTTTACACTAAAGTAAGGGCACAAGAGTCATTTCATGGGGTCTTCACCCCTTCAGGGGGTGTCATTGCAAGGAAAATGAAATCTCGGGGGCGAGTGCAATTGATCAAAACTTTAGGAAATCTGAGTGCAAATTATCCTAATTTAACTATGTGTTATAATGGAATGGAGTGAATTGTAAAAGTTGGAATAATTTAAGAAATTTTATATAAAAAAATATAATACAAGGAGATTAGTTGAGAGAGAGAAAATAATCTAGGAAGATTTATTGTACTTTACCCTACATTAAATGACGGTAAATGACAAGACAGCCATATCAGCGAGATCTTTTATTCTCGAATTCTCATATATTTCAGAGCCATTGGGGCATGTGTTTGAGTGAATCTACCTGCCATAATGTGTATATATTTTTATTTGATAATTAATTTTGACAAGAGAGTAATGAAGCCAATCGGTATTAAAAAGTACATTGACGTGCTGTAATTAATTAATTTTCTGGAGAATTCAGAGTAAATTGTATTATTATATTCCCACTCTAATTAAGAACCTATTAGTATGCATTATTAGGTTATCAACTAATAAAATAAATATGAAATGCCAACCTTATTAATGACAGCACTGGTCTGATATATACTTAGAGTGGTTCAAACTTCAAAGTGGCAACATACCAAACTTTACATGGCCCATAATACATTGTGGACTAAAACTCTCGAGCTTTAGGGCTTTACTAGGTATAAATTATAAAGTTTAGAATTTCTATAGTACAAGTATTGAAGCCTGTGTAAATCAAGCATGACACAGAAGCCTCTATTGTGCAACCCAATGGGTTCAATACACGGGCTGAAATATTTTTACTAAATTGGACTTCTTTAATTAGAGACTACAGCCTAATCCGAGGTTTAATTGGGCTCAAATGAGGCTCACGCAAATTCTGTGCAAATACAATGAAATGAAGCACATAACTTGTCCCAAAAATTCATATTATTGGGCTATTAAGGCTCCAAATCTGCTATCCAGCACTAGTTGTTAATATCTAAGTAATACTAGCCCCTAAAAATGTATCATGGTATCATTTGAGGAATCCTGCACACTATGCTAGATTCGATTGGTTTTTCAAAAATTATTTCTAATTTTTTTGAGTGAAAAATTATTTTGTATATTGTTTGAAAGAATTTTTAGGAGAGTTTATGAGTCTTGAAAAAACGTTTTGGAAAAGGTAAGAACTACCCCCTTCTCAAAATGATTTTGATTCTTTTTCGATATAAAAGCAAAACGAGAAAGCTCTGTCAAACAGGTCTTGTATAATCGCTCTTGCTCTATATGACTTAGATTAGAAGCAGGCACGAACCTGCCTTTGAGGCGAGTGAGGGCGATGGGCCCCATTCAATTTTTAAAAGGGTTAATTATAGTTAGATCTCTTCGAGATATGTCAAATAACAGGTAAATCCCATATCGTTTGGTAAATTACAACTAGACCCCTTCAAGTTTGTAAGTTGTAACAGATACCTCTCTATCGGCGTGGTCAAACTCGGTCAATACTGATGTCATCACTTTTTTAGATGTGAAATATCTTAAATACCCTCAAGTAGATGCAAAGAACATGTGAAAAGACAAAAATACCCTTATTTAAAATTTATAAGATAACCAAAATTACCTTTGTAAATAAGTAATTGATGAAATAATAAGTTTTAAATCTTTTAAATGAAATATAGGTATAGGTAAAGATGTAATTTCACATTATCAGTCACCGAAAATATACGTCAATCGACTTGAGGGGGTCTAACTGTAATTTATCAAACGATATGAAATGTACATATTATTTAACATATCTCGAGGGGGTCTAGCTGTAATTAACCTTTTAAAAACAAATCCTAAAGCCTTCATTGAATTAAAAATAATAACGATTACACCCACTCATATAAAAATCTAAGCCGTGCGTGATTAGACGAGTAATTTGCAAACAGTATTTGATTAGTGATCAAATAAGAACAATCCATCCTCCTTGACTAAGCTCATCAAATATGTGTGCCACGCGGGTTGAAAATTTGACACAAAACAAAACATCATATTGTTTTTGTACCATAATTAAGATGAAATTTTGTTGAAATAGTCTAGAGACGGATTAGTCCATATTTTGACTTGACCCAAAATTAATGTCTATATATTGTAATTATATTTGATGGCTACAACTCCTGTATGCATGATTCCATGTTCAGTGGTCCATATATCTTTAAAGCTATATGGATCTAAGTGGTTAGACCCATAAAGGTTGATGAATAGGTCACATGCTTTTTCCGATGTCAGCCTCCATTGTCCTTCAGTTTTGGTGGTGGTTGTGCCAAATATATCATCAAAGTTATTTCAAGGTACAATGCTTTTTTTAACTACAATAAAGTTTATTTAATAATCCCCCTGAAAAGTCTTATTTAGGTCACTTTTAAGGTCACATGTTCACAACCCCTTCTTTTACTTTTTGTGCCGGCGAGTAGAAATAGAAATGTGTATATGTGTATATATATATATATATATATTGGAGTAGATTTAAGGACATCATCTAGTTCCCCCACTAATTGAGATCTTTTAATTGTGGCATTCAATGTTGGAAATTCAGCGTCTCTTTAATTTCTATCCTTCCACATTGGAAAAGATGTCATTGGAACCCACTAGAGACCTAATAAATGAGTGGAATTGAGAATAATCTCTCTTTAAAAACAAATATCTATTATAAAAAGTATTCATGAATTTTGGGTGGTTGAGTTGTAACTTGTATGTATAACTATATAGTGGTTGATTAGGATTTATATGGTTTTAAAAGGTGAAAAAGCAAGACAATATGACTTTACTCAAGATGGGGGAGTTGGGGTTGCACTAATTGGCATTGATAGTGCAATCTTTGAAACCCCTTTAATGGGAGAAAATGATGTGTGCACATGAGACCTCTACAAATAAATTAAAACATTAGTTTAGAAAAAATGGATGTCTCTTCATCATCTTTATTGTGTTTTGATTCAACCATGAAATAAATACTCTTTAGCTTTACTCCACTATCTTATCCTCTCCATGGCATGCTCATCAAATTTCCCACTTAAAGAAAAATTCTACTGTGAGAGAAGCTCGTGATTCTAGATTTGTGGTGCTCCCTCACTCTTTTGTATCAGGGTCCACAATCAAATGCTAATATATATATTATGTCTTGTCCCATTCATAGTATGTCTAAAATATGTTAATAATATTACGTTAAACACTCACATTCAATCATTTTACCGTTATTGTAATTCTGACCAATTGGGACGGAGTTATGCTTTGGCCGGTAGAAGTCACGGTCACCCCAAAAAAAAAAATTAAATTACACACGGAAAATATATATATATATATATATATCAAGTTCATAAATAATTACATACAACCCCCAATTTTTTTTTTTTTTTTTATCATAACTAATATAACTACTACAAACCATATACACACTTGTAAATTATAAACAAAGGGAAGAAACATTGAATTTTAAAAAGTTGATGTACTAACAAATGTTCATGTGTCCCAACCACACTAACAACATTATATGCAGTATTCACTTCACACCTTGATTGGGGTCACCACCTATATATATGTATATGTATATAATGGAATCCGTCTATGCTAGACTTTGTCCACAGCCCCCACTTCCCGTGCATGGAATTTGGATAAAATGGCAAAAAAAAAGGACAATATTAATGGCACATCTTTCCATCTCTTTTTATATTAGCGGGCCCATCAAGGACAGGAAGATGGGCCAAAATACTGGGATCCTCCCATTGGGCCCATTTTTCCACAAGATTTTAAAAAAAGCAGTAAATGATGGGTTTCACTTTCACTGTCAGTCACTGAGTGCTATGGAATCGGGACTGATAGGTTGTCTGTGGATTACTTACCTGCTACCTTAGCATCTTCGTAAATGACATGGGCCCCATGCACCCACTACACTTTGTTCAATATTTCACACACTAGTGCGTGAATGAATTCTTTTCAGACGTTTATATAGCACGATTGTTATGTTATCTCAGTCTGTAAAAAATAAAGTAAATTTGGTTCGAAAAATAGTTTTGAATTTAAGAGTTTTTAGTAATTTTGTGCTTAAATAAAAGAGGGATTCATGTTCCGAAATGAGCGGAACTAAGTATCAATGTATTCTCTTTAAGTGAGAAGATTGATTTGATATATTTATTTGTTCAAAATTATTAAATATTGAATGAAAAATTATCTCTCAAAGTGACTCAGTTAAAACTTGGGGATGAATGTTTGTCCCACGTTGAAGAAAAAGTGAACTTGTGAGTGTTTATATACACCTACTTTGGATATGGGCCCAAGGGCACCTAAGATTTTTAAGAGGGGGAGCACGTAGGCTAGCTTGGGTCCAAGCCCAGTACCATGGGCGCGGGTCTACTTTGGACCTATCCCATTCTTTTAGGACAAGTTTTATCTAAATTCTGGGTCGAGTTTTGACACACGGATTACCCATATTTCTGCAGATAGGTCGTGACTGGCTTTTAGTCCGAAACAGTGCTTGGATAGTTGGAGTGCCTATAAACCCGTTCGAAGTTGCCGAACGAATCTCAACTTTTGTAAAATAAACAGAAGCTACAAAAAAGAATAATGGCAAGAAGAAAATAGAAAATTCAAGAATCAACAAATATTGGAGCAATCTCGGATCCTTTTCCCTTTCTTTTTTCTTTCTTTTATACATGACCCTAGGTCTTTCCCACATGAATGAATTTTAATACATGTTAAAGACAATATCTACATTAATTTGAAATTTAATGTTTATCAAAAACTGCCATAATAAAATCTTATGTCAGTTTTGATTCTATATATTTGAAACGGTCATTACCTTAATGGCTTTAATCTGAAATGAACTTATAATATCCTTGGACTTTATTTTCTATTTGGGCTTTGTTTTCTATTCGGGCTTTAAAACAGGTATGATGATCCAGTGTGAGTCTTTGTATGATGGGCCTGGTGAGAAAAATGGGCCTACACTTTGCCCCCAATTCCCAAGCCCATTTCATTTTTGAAATAGGGTGGGAATTCGAAGAGCCATGTGTAACTGCCACTTTCCTTATTTCCTGCGTTTCCTTCAATATTTTTTCCCCATTTACAAGAGCAGATTCACTCCATTTGAAGACGATTCCCAGCAAGGAACTCCTAGAGGTTAGTTTTTCTCTTCCGTCCTTCATATTTCTTTCATTAATCAAAAAGTATCATGAGTAGTGATAGCAGCCGAACCCCTTCTCTGGAGGTGGTTGTTGATGATGCCCCTGTTATTTCTTCTTCTGAGGTTGCCCCCAATTCGATTGAACCAAGATCTCATAAACTTTCCCGAAAACAATTACGTAAATTGCCTTTAGCCGATAGGTGCCGAATTGAGTTTGACATACCAAAGAATGTTTCGATTTCTGAGTATTCTTCTGATTTGAACTTCAAAGCTTATGAAGAAGTTGAACCGGGCGAAGTCTGGTTCTCTGCACATCACTTGGCCGTTTTTAGATTTCCTTTACATCCGTTCTATCACTATATCCTTTTTTCTTTAGGACTTACCCCTTTGCAAGTAAACCCTAATTTCTTTAGGGTTCTATCTGTTATGCTCGTTCTGAACCACGAACGGGGTTTGAACCTAGGTTTGGGTGATCTTTTGCTTTGTTACAAAGTCGATCAGATCAGAAAAAACCCCGGTCGGTACCATCTGCACCCCCATTCAACCTTGAAACTTTGTGAAGGCAATCCTTCTTCTGAGAAAGAGTGGAAAGATAAGATGGTGAAAATTGGGGGAATTGGAGAGTGGATGCGTCCGGCCCATATCCGCTGCCAAGGACTTTCGGTATTTGTAAGAAACTGAAGTGTGGATTCAAAAATCCTGGCAAGTGTATTTTTGTGACTTATAAGTTTCGCCTGTTTTACTTAGATCTGCGTATTTGTTTGTTTGCTGATCGTATGCCTGTGTTTTGTATACAGTCGAACGTGTTGAATATCTGAATGAGAAAATATTCGCAACTCTTCCGTCCAGCAAGTCACTTTTGACTTCCCAAAAATTGAATTTAATTGTTGTCAGTGCTTCAAAGGCTACTATCATGGAAATTTCGGTCACCGCCTCCAAGCGTGCTGCTGCACTAAAATCTACTCCCCCAACTAGCTCGACAACTGATAAAGGCAAGGGCCAAGTGGTCGATCTGACTGAAGATCCGAAGAAGACAAAGGGGCATCTGAAGAGGACGAACACCGAAGATAGTGGTAATGCTCCAAAAACGTTGCTGCTGGGCCCCCCTTCTGAACATACAAAAAGAAATGATTCTGAAAAACATGAAAAGCTTGTTAAGAATGCCAGATCTGTGAGCGGCTACACTATTCCGGACTGTTGTTTTCCTCCATCGTTTGATCTTGAAGGTGAATGGATCCCCAAATTTGAAAAGAGCGATGGTAGTGTTCTGAATCACCGAACGTTGGCAATGTCCGATCCTGATTCCTTGATGGCTCTTGCTCGTGGCATGTGGCCTCCCAAGGATGAACTCTTTCAGCAGCATGTTGATCAGAACGAGCTTCTTGCTAGGGCTCCTGTTTCTATTCTAGAGGTACCAAAGTTTTTTTTTTTTTTTTTTTTTTTAACGTTTCTTCTCTTTTCAGTCTGTGTTCAATGTTCTAGCTCTCTGTAAGGCTGTGGAAATGGGAGAGTATAAGAGAAAGAGCATTGATGATGCATACCTCCAAGCTGACAAATGCTCCATGTTGGCTGAAAAGCATAAGAAAATCTTGGAGCTTGAGGTGGAGAGCTTAAAGAAACTCCATCAGAAGGAATCTGATCGGAACGCTGAGCTGACTAAGCAGATCCAGAACCTTGAAACTTCTAATGCCGTTCTGAAGACGGGTTTATAAATTTGCCGAATGGGAGGTTTGGACATACACCGGAGATATGTGAACATCTTTGACATAAAGTTCTGTGATGAGTTCAGATTTTGCTTTGACCAAATGTCATCAGATCCATCTGCCCGTACATATGATAATCCGGCCGCCCATGATGCAGCTTGCGGAGTCGTTCACCCATATAAAGAGCCCGAGTCTTCCCAAGATGAAAAAGATTTAGCTCAATTTATTTTGCATGGGATCATTCCGTTCGAACGACCGGAGCCTGTGGCAGATGCCAATGAAGTGTCAGCTGAGCCTTCCGTTCCAACTTCAGAGAATCAGCAGCATCCTACTGATGATATTACTCCTCCACCTTCTTGATTAGAATTTTTTGTCATTTGAACAATTTTTTGGGTCTGTATATTTTTTATGCTCCTATGGTGAGCGTTTTTCGGACAAGTTATTTCCGAACAGGATGGCACCTAGGTGCATAGATATTTTCCGAACATATGGCACTTGTTGTGCTTTATATATTTTTTGAACAGGATTGCACTAAGGTGCGCAGTTATTTTTTTGAACAGATGACACCGAGGTGCATATAGTTTTTCTCAACGATGGCACTGAGGTGCATAGATGTTTTTTTTTTTTTTTTCTGAACGGATGGCACTGTTGTGCCATATATATTTTTTGAACAGGATGGTGCGTTCTTTTGAACTACCTTTTTAATGCGTATCTGTATACGTCTTTGTGAAAATAGGAACTTGGTGCCATCTTCATGATGGTCTTTTGTCTAATTGGCTTATGTATTTTGGCCAAGTTTTTTCACTTGAGCTTTTCTTTCTCTTACAGTTTGAACAGAAACATGAGAAGATATGAATAATATCTTTATTGATTCGAAATGGATCTTTATCATACAAAATGATCAATATAAATTTTATTGAAAATACCTTTTGAGGTGTATAGCATTCCAAGCTCGTTCGATTTGTTTTCCATCCTGATCAGCCAATCTGCAAGCACCTTTCCCGATCACTTCTGTTACTGTGTATGGACCATCCCATGTGGGATCCAGCTTGTTTGACCTGCTAGCCAACACCCTTAGTACTTGATCGCCAACTTGAAATGATCTTGGTTTCACTTTCTTGTTATAACTCTTCATCAACCTTTGCTGATATTCTGCCAATCTTATTGAGGCCATTTCCTTTTTTTCATCTATGAGATCACCTTCAATTTTTAGGATTTCTTCGTTCTGTTCAGGATCGAATAGATGAGTTCTTGTCGTGGGGACTTCCAACTCAATTGGGATTACCGCCTCGACTCCGTATGCCATAGCGAATGGAGTCATACCGGTTGGCTTGCGAGGAGTTGTTCGGTAGCTCCAGAGGACCCTCGGTAATTCGTCTAACCAACGTCCTTTTCCTTTGATTCCCTCCAATTTTCTTTTTATCCTGGCGAAAATCGTTATGTTTGTTATTTCAGCTTGTCCATTTGCTTGTGGATAACTGACAGATGATAATTCTGATTGATCCCGTACTCGTCCAGCAATGCCCGAACGTACTAATTGTCCAGATTTGTGCCGTTGTCCATTATTATGTACTTTGGTACTCCAAATCTGTAGATTATATGATTCAAAATAAAATCTATCATTTGAGTGTGAGTGATTCTTACATAAGCCTTTGCTTCCACCCATTTAGTGAAATAATCTGTGGCCAAAAGCACATGCTTTTGATTCGAAGCTGCCTTTGTTAATGGTCCGACCGCATCCATCCCCCATCGTGCGAATGGAACAGGAGAGGCCATCGCTGTGAGAAGCTCTGCCGGTTGATGAATTATATGCGAATGTCTCTAACATTTGTCACACCTTCTTGCGTATTCCTCTGCGTTCCGGATCATGTACGGCCAAAAATATCCTTGTGTTATTGCTCTATGAGATAATGATCTACCACCGATATGGCTTCCACAAGTCCCATCGTGCAACTGCTTGAGTACCTCTTGTGCTTCAGATGGTGTCAAACATCGCAGATAGGGCCCACTTGACGATCGGCGATATAGATAGCCATTGATCATTGAATGCTTGGTAGTGGTTGCTCTTATTTTCCCAGTTTCTCGTTGATCCTCAGGTAGAACGCCAATCAATAAATACTCAAGGATTGGATCGATCCAACTTGGCTCGTACGGGATCACGTATACCTCCTTCTTTTTACCGATCGAAGGAGTGAATAGTTCATCCACCGGAATTATTCTGACCATATCGTCTCCTGCTGAGGATGCTTGATTTGCTATATGATCAGCCCCATGATTTTCTGTCCTTGGAATTTGTTTAAAAGTGACTACCTGAAAGTTCCGCATTTCTTCCTGAACGGCATTTTTATACTGCAACATTATTTCCTCGCTTGTATTATAACTTCCTGTGATCTGATTTACAACTAACTGAGAATCGCTGAACACAGTTAGTTCTTTGATCTGGAGCTCCTTTGATAACCCTAACCCTGCCAACACGGCTTCGTACTCAGCTTCATTGTTTGAACTACCAAAGGACAATTTGATCGACTGCTGCAATTTGGTGCCTTCTGGGGATATTAGTTCGATCCCTGCACATGCCCCCATACTATTCACTGATCCATCTACATAAAGCAACCATCTTGGATTTACGTTGCAGATCTCATCTTCGGCTGCTTCATATTCTAGGAGGAAATCTGCCACAGCTTGACCTTTTAAAGATGTTCGTGGCTCATAAGTAATGTCGAACATGCTCAGTTCTATCGACCACTTTGTCGTTAGTCCCGAGAAGTCCAGTTTTGACAAGATTGCTTTGATCGGAAATGTAGTTGGAATTCTGATCGGATGGGACTCGAAGTAATGTCGAAGCTTTCATTTTGCCTGGACCAATGCCAAGATGATTTTCTCTGTCTTTGAATATCTTCTCTCGGCGTCAAGCAATGTCTTGCTCGCATAATAAATTGGGTATTGTTTGCTCCCATCATCTCTTACCAACGCTGAACTGACTGCGTTCGGAGAAACCGCCAAGTATAAAATTAAGGACTCATGATTCTTGGGCGCCATAAGGATTGGTGGTTTCGCCATATAAAGTTTTAGCTGATCAAAGGCTTCTTGCTGTTTCTCCCCCCAAACAATCATTTTCTTAGACTTCAGGACGTCGAAGAACGGCTTGCATCTATCTGACAATTTGGAAATGAACCGACTCAGGGCTGCTAATCTTCCTGTGAGTACCTGGATTTCCTTTGGGGATTCAGGTGCCTTCATCTGAATAAATGCCTGAACTTGTGCTGGGCTCGCTTTGATTCCATCTTTATTAACTATGTGACCGAAGAATTGTCCGGAAAATACACCGAAAGTGCATTTTTCCGGGTTTAGCTTCATTTTGTGTGATCGCAGGGATGCGAACACATCCTCCAAGTGCTTCAAATGATCATCCTTATGCTGGCTTTTAACCACCATGTCATCAATGTATGCCTCCACCGTGTCTCCTATCTGGGTCTTGAAAATCCTATCAATCAGTCGCTGATAAGTCGCACCTGCATTTTTGAGACCGAACGGCATGACCTTGTAACAATAGGTCCCTCGTTCGGTGATGAATGCCGTTTTATCTTCATCCTTTGGATTCATTGGGATTTGATTGTATCCTGAATAAGCATCCAGGAAGGTAAGACGTTTGAACCCTATAGTCGCGTCGATCATGCGATCAATCTTCGGCAGAGGAAAACTATCCTTCGGACAAGCTTTATTTACGTTGGTGAAGTCCACACACATTTGGAACTTCCCGTTCTTCTTTTGTACAACAACAACATTGGACAGCCACATGGGATAGTGAACTTCTCTGATAAAACCAGCATCTAGCAAACGGCTAACTTCTTCAGCTACAAACTTTCCTCGTTCGGTTCCGATCCTTCAGGGTCGTTGTCGTACGGGTTGGGTATCGGAGTAAACATTTAATGTGTGCATCATGGTTCCTGGGTCGACCCCAGGCATATGGTTGTGCTCCCAAACGAAAACATCAATGTTTGATCTCAACATATAAATCAAGTTGTTTCTTTCATCAGGGTTCAGTCCCCTTCCAATTCAGGTGGTTTTTCCCTTGCCCCCATCGATCAGATCTTCTGTGATGGTATCCTCTGCGGCCTTCTCATCATCGTCAGTCTGATCACAGAGGCTCGGTAATTGCTACATGCTTCGTTCGGAACTTTCGCCTTTCAATCCTTTGGTAACGATGGCATAGCATTCTTTCACCACCACTTGATCACCTTGAATATCAACAAACCCTTTACCTGAATGGTCAACACACCGCATCACCTGATGTAGAGTAGAAGGAACTCCTTGCATTCGGTGAATCCAACCTCTTCCCATGATCAGATTGTAGGAAGGTTGTACGTCTACTAGCATGAAATTTTCTGTCAAAGTTCGCTTTGCGGCTGTCATTGGTAAATTCAGGACTCCGATCGGACAAATCCTCTTTCCATGAAAGCCTGTCAGCGGACTGGCGATTGGTCTGATCACCTCCATGCTGATACCGATTTTCTCGAAAGCTGATTTAGTCAGGATGTTCGTGTTGCTTCCTGGATCAACTAACACCCTTTTAACTAAACAATTTGAAACTATGATCGAAATTACCAGTGGATCTTCATGCGGAAGCTGTACACGCCTTAAGTCCTCTTGTGTAAATGATATTGTGGGCATTGGGTAGTTCCGAATGACATTCACCTCCCCAACCCTTCGTATCTTGTTTGCATTGCGCATGCGTGAACGTTGAACCGAACGGCTTTCCTCATCCTCTTCGGGTTTCCCATGGATTGTGTCAATAATTTTTACCGGCTGTCCACCCACAATTTTGTTAGGCTTCGGCCGATCAAAATTTTTGAATCCATTGTCCACGTACTCCTTCAAATCTCCTTTGCCTATCAAGGTCTCAACCTGCCTCCTCAATTGTCTGCACTCATTGGTTAGATGGCCAAAGTCATTGTGAAGCGCACAATGCTTTGTACGGTCCTGCAGCTCCGGTGGCGTTTTCAACGGAAATGGGGGTCGAAAAATACCCTTCGCCTTATTCTCGTTGTACAACTTTGCTAAGGTTGTTCGAAGTGGAGTTTCAGGTATGTCAAACCTTGGCCTCCTCTCCTGTTGCCTGTACGGAGCCGATCGGTGATTGTTCGTATTATCTGCCTTCTTGATTATCCTTTCCTTTGATTTGCTTTCGACACTAACTAATGCCGAACGATGGCCTCTTTCTTGCTCATCCTCTTCCAATCTCAGATAGCCCTGCGCTCGTGAATTCAACTGACCCATGTTGAGGGGTGTTAATTTTACCAAGGATCTATGGAAGCTGGTCCCTTGTTCGATAACTACCTTGAAAGCTTCCACTGCTGCTGATTGATCAAAACTGGGTATCATTCCCATTTCCAAATTGAATCTGGAAAGGAAATTCTTCAATGTTTCACCTTTCGCTTGTCTCATCGTAAACAGATTAGAAATGGTCCTATTCTGCTTCCGATTCCCGAAATACTGTGCCAGGAACTTTTCCATCAGCATTTGGAAAGAATCGATCGAACTACCTGGCAATTGCCTAAACCATAACAGAGCGGGGCCCGTTAGGCTTGTAGAGAAAGCTTTGCACATTAGTGCATCATCAGCCATATCGAGCGTCATCATCTGCTCCACATGAAACAGGTGCTCGATTGGGTCCTGTGTCCCATCGAACATAATGAATTTAGGCATATGGAATTTATCCGGCCTTCTCGCCTGCTGTATTTCGGGGCTGAACGGAGATTTAATCATTTTAGCCGTCATTTCGATGGCTAAATCGGCTGGTGATTGTGTTCTGAGATCCTTTACTTGTTCATCTACGATCTTTTGAAGTCGGGTTACCATTTCGAGCGAAACTGCACGATTATTGATATTTGTTTCATCTGCGATTGGTTGGGTGTGAGCAGGGTCTGCTGTGCGATCTGCTGAACTTGCCTCATTATGATTGTTGATAAGTCCATTTTACATAGATATTTTATCCCCAAATGTATATTTGTTAGTAGGTAAAACTATTTATTTTAATTAATTTAGAAGTATAATAATGATAAGTGCACAAAACTTAATTTATATAATAAAATTGTTTAATAAATCATTTTCAATGTCATTAAATTACATTTACATTTATGTCTTTCATTTATAGGTGTAAAGTGATAAATGAATCAAATGCACATGGATGAAAGTTGGATGAATCAAATGCACATGGATAAAAGTTGGAAGATTCAAATGCACATGGAAAAAGAACAAAATGTGATGGAAAGTTATGAAAAAGAAAAGAAAAGAAAATTTCATTTCTCTTTACAAGTTGTAATTTGATTCCAATATTTCTCTATAAATATGGATACATCTTGAAGAAGAAGGAGGAGAAGAAGAAGAAGAAGAAGAAGGAGGAGAGCAAGAAGGACACCAAAGAGGAGAAGAATTTATCTTCAATTCCGGGTTTTATTGTTCTTACTTTGTTATTTTCTTTTTAAGCATGTGTAACTAAATTCTTAACTAAGGTTGAGGATGAAACCACCATTTATGAAATAAATTCCTTTTAGTCTTTTATCAATTTCCATGTGTATGGTTTAAATGCTTATGATTTTCGCTTCATAGTATTAATTGTTTTAAATTCATTTCACTATAAATATCATGTATTTATAGTAGTTAAGAATTCTTATCACAATTAATCAAGCTTGGATTTGATGAGTTTATAAGTAAAAATCTTTGATCTTATGTGATCCATTAAATTGCATACATAGGATGCTTAGAATTTTACGCTTTAAAGCGAAGGAAAATCTATTTCATGAAAATATATTTCATTAGTGCGTTATTGTTAAATCTTGAGAAAGTAATAAGATTGATTTCTAAATTACTACTCTAAAATTGGAATTGATAAAGGAATAATTAGAAGTTTATGGATTAGTGGTGGTGGATTCCGATACCTTAGTATTTTCTCCCTATTATTCTCGCTTTAATTATTTGTATTTCGATATTACATGTTTAGTATAAAAATCACTTCAACAAACAAACTTTGAGAAACTAGGTTAGTTTTAGATTAATTTGAGTTTAATTAAGTTCTCTTTAAAGCATTCCCTTGAGTTCGACATCGTTCTTGCATAACCTAAACTACAATTGATTCGTGCACTTGCGAGTAATATTTTAAAACACACCAATTGTTTTCTTCTTCATCACCAGGGCCATTACGGCGCCCTGCTATAAGCAATTCTGGATGTTCGGATTGATCTAACCTTTGCTTTAATTCTCGATTTTCTTTCTCGAGTGCCTCCAGACGCTGAAGGATAGCAGTTGTATCACCTAGCTGTGTGGTGGTTTCTCCCGCCGTTGATCTAATAACTTCTGTTTGGATATCGAGTTCCCACAGACGGCGCCAAAAAGTGGAAACCCGTTCGAAGTTGCCGAACGAATCTCAACTTTTGTAAAATAAACAGAAGCTACGAAAAAAAATAATGGCAAGAAGAAAATAGAAAATTCAAGAATCAGCAAATATTGGAGCAATCTCGGATCATTTTCCCTTTCTTTTTTCTTTCTTTTATACATGACCCCAGGTCTTTCCCACATGAATGGGTTTTAATACATGTTAAAGACAATATCTACATTAATTTGAAATTTAATGTTTATAAAAAACTGCCATAATAAAATCTTATGTCAGTTTTGATTCTATATATTTGAAACGGTCATTTCCTTAATGGCTTTAATCTAAATTGGGCTTATATCCTTGGGCTTTATTTTCTATTTGGGCTTTGTTTTCTATTCGGGCTTTAAAACAGGTATGCTGATCCAGTGTGAGTCTTTGTATAATGGGCCTGATGAGAAAAATGGGCCTACCCAAGCTGTGCCATAACAGTTTATACAACCTTTCACTGTCTATAAATAGTCATGCCACAGTTCATTACGAGATATGTTTTTCATACACAAAACATATTATTTTTTCCCCTCACTCTCTCTGCACCTCTGTATATATATTATTAGTGTTTTATAACAAACACTATTTGTTCGCTGGTCTTTGGAAATTGGAGTGTTACTTCTTCAAGGATGAAATATGTTCTATCTTAGAAGACAGTTGCTTTGGAGACATTTTTATGCAGATAGGTTGTGACTATTGCTTCGGCAGTTTGGACAGTTGAAGTGGCTTTTAGTCCAAAAGAATGCTTGGACAGTTGGAGTGCCTCTTCCAAGCTGTGCCATGACAGTTTCTACAATCTTTCACTGTCTACAGATAGTCATACCACAGTTCATTATGAGATACGCTTTTTATACACATAACTTATCATCTCCCCCCCCCCCCCCCCCCCCTCTCTCCATCTCTGCATATATATTATTAGTGTTCGAGTACAGACATTGTTTGTTCGATGATCTTTGGAGTATTACTTCTTCAATGACAAAATCCGTTATATCTTAGGAGACTGTTGCTTCGGCAGTTTGGACAGTTGAAATGACTCTTAGTCCGAAACAATGTTTGGACAGTTCGAGTGCCTCTTCCAAGATGTGCCATGACAATTTATACAACCTTTCACTGTCTATAAATAGTCATGCCACAGTTTATTATGAGATATGTTTTTCATATAAAGAACATATATTCTTCTTTCATCTCTCTCTCTCCATCTCTGCATATATATTATTAGTGTTCGAGTACAAACATTGTTTGTTCAATGGTTGTTGGAGATTGGAATGCTACTTCTTTAAGGAAGAAATTCGTTCTATCTTTGAAGACAATTGTTTCGGAGACATTTTTCTACAGATAGGTTGTGACAGTTGAAGTGGCTCTTAGTCCAAAAGAATGCTTGGACAGTTGGAATGTCTCTTCTAAGTTGTGTCATGACAGTTTATACAACTTTTCACTGTCTATAAATAGTCATGCCACAGTTCATTACGAGATATGATTTTCATACACAGTACATATCATCTTCTTCTTCCCCCTCCCCCTCTCTCTCTCTCCATCTCCGCATATAAATTATTATTGTTTGAGTACATACACTGTTTGTTCGTTGGTATTTGGAGATTGAAGTGCTATTTCTTCAAGGACGAAATCCGTTTATCTTAGGAGAGAGTTGCTCCAGAGACATTTTTCTGCAGATAGGTTGTGACTGTTGCTTCGGCAGTTTGGATAGTTGAAGTGGCTCTTAGTCCGAAAGAATGCTTGGACAGTTGGAATGCTTCTTCCAAGTTGTGCCATGACAGTTTATATAACCTTTCACTGTTTATAAATAGTCATGCCACAGTTCATTATGAGATATGTTTTTTATTCACATAACATATCATCTTCTTCTCTCTGTGTGTGCATCTCTGCATATATATTATTAGTGTTTGAATACAAACATTGTTTGTTCGATGGTCTTTAGAGATTTGAGTGTTACTTTTTCAAGAACAAAATTCATTCTATCTTAGAAGACAGTTGCTCATCATTCTTGAGTACTGAGATAAAACAAATCTGTTTTAAGAGAACTGTAAATGCACATTACTCGAATTACCTTTCTGTTTGCATTTTTGGCATGTACTGTAAGTTATATTTTGTTTGATTTTGTATACTATTTTCCTATTCTATTTGTGTTTTGTTTATGGTCTTACTCTCTCTATCTCTCTCTCTCTCTATATATATATATAAATATTGTATTGCATACTTCGTATATAGCAGTACATTTTCTCACAAATTTCACCCTACAACTATGTGAATAACATACTACCAAAGTTGAATAAATGAATGGTGCTCTTGATATGAGTTGGGCCATATACATTTCACCAATCAATCACGACATGTGTGACATGACAAACTCCATGTTATATATATATATATATTATACAATATTATTTTAAAGACTTTGTTTCACAATCTCAATAATTTTTGTTTCCACTCTTAGAAACGTCAATCAAACTCATGAGTACACATTTGGATAAAGAAATAGGAACCATCTTGGGTGTACCATTTTTTGACTACAAAATGGGGCGGCAAAACCCACCCACCCACCCACCCACCCCGATGTCATTTTTTTATGCATAAACACTGAATCATTGCACAAACTTTAACAAAAAAGTAACAAAATTTTGTAATGGAGTTCATATTTTTACATCACTCATCTACCTTGGAAAGACTAAAAATTCGACAATTGCTTAATATATAAAAACTGTTAAAAAAATAAATCAAAATATATAGGTACCACTTTTCAAACAATACATCGATTTTTTTAATTTAAAATTTTATTTTGAAAGATGTTTAACTAATTTTATAAAAGAAATTCTACATTTGAAAGACCATTTCAATATCTCTAAGGGTCCGTTTGGTAACCTGGTCTTGGTCTTTGATTTCAAGACCAAGACCATGTTTGGTTGGCCGGTTTTGGACAACCTAAAACCAACCACTAAAATTTGGTTTTGGCCCACCATTTTTGACTTTTTTCTCTCTCTATATATATATATATAGCCGAAAATATGAATTATTTTGAAAATTTTTTTATATTTTTCGGGAAAAAATTAATTTCCGGGAAAAAATTATTTTTTCGAAAATAATTATCTTTTTTGGAAAAAAAAAATTTTTGGGAAAAAAAAAATTTCGGCAAAAAATTAATTTTCTCCAAAAAATTATTTTTTCGAAAATATTTATTTTTTGGAAAATAATTATTTTTTCGGAAAAATTTATTTTTTCGTCAAAAAATAATTTTTTGGAAAAAAATCATATTTTTGGGAAAAAATTAATTTTCGGGAAAAAAATATTTTTTCGAAAATAATTATTTTCCGGAAAATATTAATTTTTTCGGAAAAATTTATTTTTTCGTCAAAAAATAAATTTTTGGAAAAAAATCATATTTTTTCGAAAAAATTAATTTTTGGAAAAAAATCATATTTTCGGAAAAAATTAATTTTTCGGAAAAAATTAATTTTTCGGAAAAAATTAATTTTTCGGAAAAAATTAATTATTTTTTTTCCGAAAATTAATTATTTTCCAAAAAATTATTTTTTATATTTTTCGAAAAAATATTTTTTTCCCGAAAATTACTTTTTTTCCAATTTTATATATATATATTTTTCATATTTATATATTTTTAATACATATTAGTATATATATATATAATTATACCAAAACCAACTCCTTACCAAACACTATATATTGGTTTTAGATTTACCTAAAACCACCCAAGACCAAAACCAAGACCAAAATCAAGACCAAAACCAAAACCAAGACCAAAACCAAATTCCCAAACGAGCCCTAAAAAACTTTTGTTTCTTATTTTTTTATGTAAAAATAAAAATAAAAATTATATCAAACAAGACCAGGATTCTTGAATTTTGATATTATGTAAGTATCACATTGTGACCTATTCTTATTCCATATTAAATCGGGATGAGGAGTGTCTTGAATATAATGGACTAACATCTCCCTATAGATAAGGAAAGTAATTCTTGCACGGATTTAGTAAATAGAATTACCTGAACCAAGAGATGGTATCCATCCGATAAATAAGTGTAGGTCCAATCAACTTTATCTTTATCCATTCAATCATGATTATTTTTCAGTGTCCCTCTTCTGCCCATTCAACTATCACTTTCCTATATATATTGGTTCAAACAATTAGATCAACTCTGCCATAAAACTTTTCCCATCTTGGAAAACAATTAAGTAGCCATTAACCAATGAAGCTTGGAAGGTGTCACTGAAGTCTAACGTGCATAGCCCGTCTCACAAGGACTACCTGTTTCCAACTTACAAATGTTTGAACCATCTCTCAAGACTAATAAAAAAAAACATGGAGGTTCATCCTTTAATGAAGATGTCACTCGATTTAGATTCCTCATTCAAACACCTTTCTTAATCCAAATGCAACTATATATATATATATATATATTTAGTATATCACTATTCAAATGTGATTTTGTCAATTAATTATGCTAACCCCAAACAATGAGAGGTTATAATTCAAATGTGGTTTTGACACTATTAATTATAACGATTCTGATTTGCTTCTGACATGAGAGATTATAATTGAGGTTGATAAACATATAAAAATGGAGAAATGATTTCAATAATTTGTCTTTGTTAAGTGCTTAACAATTATTTACAGTAAATGATGTAAAAAAAACCCAGGTGAAATACAACCCCCTCAACCAACTAACATTTACAATTTATTTATTGGATTTAAAATTAGGTATGAGTAAAATAATGGGAATCACAGATTTGAAGTGTTGTGCCGGTGAGAGAGGGACAAAGTGTCCCAATCAAAGAAGTGGTCCTACTTTCTCAGATCCCAAACAAAATCTCCATTCTTTAATTGTTTCAGTGCTTTTATACGTACACATGCCCCAGCATTTAGTACTATAATTTATAATTTATAAGGAAAAAAAGAGAGTTAGATATATGATGAAAAAAATAAAAAAAATAAAATAACTATGACGATGGTAGTATTGGTTTTCAGCTATTGGTTAATTAGTGTTTATTAGGACTTAAGTTGTCCACCGCCTGCCTTAGTAGTCTCAAATAGGACGTGCGATTTACTCTTATGTGGACGTACCAGAGTATGACTCGAACCCAATGCCTGGAGGCAATTCCGCATATGGGAGAGACCTTCTGAAAATAAGAGGTTTGACTCGGAACTCAATATTAATATTAGGGATAGAAGTAGCAAGCTGAGTGCCCAAAGGGAGGAGTCAGAATTCGAAGATAGGGGGTTGAGCTTTAAAAAAAAATTTATGAGATATAAATATATTTTTATTTAAAATTTTTTGACAATGGATTGTATTTGTTATAAATATTTAAATAGCTAAACTTTAATCAATTTGGGTCGTTTAAGCATTTTAGTGGGGCCAAATCATGCATATAATTTATTTTTTTCTTAAATATATATATAATAGGGAAAAAAAAGTGAAATTTTTTGCCCCCTTGCTGGCCCCCTCCCCTAGGGCCGGCCCTGAAATCTCAAAAATGCACAAAAGTCCTAGGCGAGATCAAATGTGAGGCTCCTTGTACATAAGGTTTCACGAACTTAAAAAGTTATTCTTGTGCTCTTTTTTCAGTATCAATATACTTACCAAAAAAAAAAAAAAAAATTAAGAAGTGATAATTGTGAGAAAAATATTAAAAAATATACATTAAATATACTAATATTTAAAATTTTGAAAACATCCTTCATCTTGTTGTTGTCATAAAAAGTTGTTGTGTGTGTGAGTGCGACAGTCGCAAAAGCTCAATTATAGCTGCGTGAAATTTTTTTGTCATTGAGCGAGTGAATTTTCTATCCCTAATTAAAATAATAGTTTGATTTAAATTAAACTCTAGTTTGAAAAAATAGAGAATTTTTTTTTTGAGTATATAGTAATAGGAAGTGAAATATAAAATTGTGGGGCTTACCTTGTGAAATTAGTTTTGAATTTATTACAAATTGAGCCGTTAAATAAATTTTTAAAAAATATTGAGGTTGAGACCTTAAATTGTGTAATTATATTAGACTTTATTTTGAGTTTGACTGAAAAATTAATTAATTTTCTTAAGGACTATAAAAATATTAAATTTTCTTAAATTAAAAATACTAAAAAAAAAATTTAAATCCCCTGCACCGGAGGCCCTAGGCGACCGCCTAGATCCCCTATGATCAGGGTCGGCCCTGCCCTGCCCTCCCCTAACTGCTCCCTTCCATTCGGCCTTTATTCGCGAGCAATACGACTTTCTTAATATGCAAAGCATGAGAATAAGAGAGAGAAAATAGGGAAGTTTTTTTTAACATTTCAATTCAAAATTCATCATAATAGTATGCGTGCGAGTATAGTTGTAATGTAAAGTAAATAAATAGTACATGATGGAAGTTCTAATTTTTTCCTTCGCTTTGGCTAGTACTATTATGTGTATATAAAAAAAAAAAAAAAAAGGTAGGAAAAAATAAAAGTTATTGACATTTGAGACGAGGATAATGATAATAACAAATGACGATAATAACGATAATAAAATTATGAAGAATCATTGACATTGAGTTTTTCTTAGACCACTAAACTAATCAGTTGATGAATTTGACAAAATTTATTAAAAGAAAGTGATTTATTTTCCTAACTTTCTTGTAATTATTAAGCAAATAAATACTAAAGAATTTAAATAATGAGTGGGACTAATGAATGACATATGGAGTGAATCGATCATAGCAATCCAATTGGATGGGTCGAAATGGTGCTATAAACAAACTCTTGGGTTGGTTGGCCCATGTGACTTGATAAACTTTAATTATGAAATGTACAGCTATTATTTATAGAATTATCCAACTTTATTCGGAATTAAAAAAAGTTGATTTGATGGAAATAACGTAATCTCAATTATGATTTAAAAGAAATTCAAAAAGTATAAGCTATTTGTAAATTTTATTCATTACTTTAAAAGACCAACATCGGGAACAGAACTGAGTCCTGAAAGACGACTACGTTTTTAAAAACAGTAAGAGCCACGTCATAACATGAGACACCATTCCACCTGGGACCCACGTGGGCAGATCATGTGTAACGACCTTTTTGTCCTTTATTTCTCAGAAATTAATATTAGGACCGAGTCCCTCGAAACCCAAAGCACACACCATGCGTATTAGGGTAGATACGGATCCAATTAGACTTGATTGAGGATATTTTTTATCCGATTTATTACTATCAAATTTTTAATTTCTAGAACTAATCCAATATATTTGTCTAATAAAATCAATCCAAACCGGACCGATTTCACGGATTGAAATATAAACTTATATTAACTAAAATAAGAAAATACTTTCATACACTAAACAATATTATTTGAACCACAAATACAAGTTTAAAACAATTGATGACCAGAATAAAATCATACATTATAGTATATTAGGACTTAAAAATTCAATTGCACACTACAAAGTTGCAGCATAAAGATTTAACACAACAAATAAATTGTAGTAGAACACTACAATGAAACTACAGTAGCACACTGAAATATCAATTCAACAACTCAAAAAAAATCAAAAAATTATACAAATACAACAACAAATCAAACTGTAGTAGCACCACCTCTTGTGATACAATGCTTTTTGTGATAGCACACCTAACAAGCTCCAACATAAGTAGTAAAACATAGTAAGTATGCACATATATTTTATAGTGAATTATTTCAAAACACATATATTCTATAAACATAATAAATTAATAGCATTTCTTAAGTTTATGTTAGACTCGCGTGAAAGTCTCGTGACATTGTAATACTAAGTTAATATATATATATATATATATATATATATATATATATATAAATGTAGAAATATAATATGAAGCCTTTTGTGTGTAAATAAATATAATATAAAAGTTTTTGTGTGTTAATTTAAGATTTTTAGAGTTAGTTTGGTTTTTGTGTGTAAATATATATATATATATAATATAGTTGTAAGTTGATAGATCAATGAAATTATAAAATAAATTGTTAATAATTTTTGTGTTTAAAAATATTTATTTTAAATATATAAATATAAAATAAGTATATAAATTATTGTAAATCTCCAATTCAAAGTAATGAAATTGACTTCAGTTTAGTGATATTGAGTAAATCCCAAATTCAAAGTAGTGAAATTGACTTCAAATTGAGTGAAATTGAGTAAATTTTCCAATTCAAAGTAATTTAATTGAGTTCAATTGAAAAAATCTCCAACTTAAAGTAGTCAAATTGAATGAAATTAAGTTCAATTGAGTAAATTCCTAATTCAAAGTAGTGAAATTGAGTTCAATTGAGTTTAATTGATAAAACACCTTATTTAAAGTAGTTTAATTAAATTCAATTGAGTAAATTCCCAACTCAAAGTTGTTAATTTGACTTCAATTGAGTGAAATTGACAAAATTTTCAATTTAAATTAGTGAAATTAACTTTAATTTAATGAAATTGAGTAAATCCCCCAATTTAAAATAGTTTAATTGAGTTCAATTGATAAAAAACCCCCAACTAAAAGTAGTGAAATTAAGTTCAATTGAGTAAATCTCCAACTCAAAGTAGTTAAATTGACTTCAATTGGGTGAAATTAATAAAATCTTTAATCTCAATTAGTGAAATTGAGTAAATTCCTCAATTCAAAATAGTTTAATTCAGTTCAATTGAGTGAAATTGACAACATTCTCAATTTTAAGTAGTGTAATTGAATATAATTAAGTTCAATTGAGTAAATCTTCAATTCAAAGTAGTTCAATTGAGTAAATCCCAATTCAAAGTAGTAAAATTGAGTGAATGGTAAATCTCATTTTTAAAGAAGATATAGATATTTAAATAATACATTTTTAATGAGAATATTATAGATATAAATAGATAATTATTTAGTGTAAAAGATAGTATTATGATTTAGTTTGAAATAGTAAATTAATGATATAAGATATTACCATTTAGTTTAAAATAATATATTATGTGATATATTATTAATATAAATATATTAAAATTTGTGTGAATAGTATCGGACTGAACCGGATTATCAAAAATGGAATCGAGAACCGATCCATAAAATACTAAATTTGGGGTTTTTGGATCCATGTCCAGTCCAATCCATAATGAAACCGATCAAAAATATTCGGACCGGATTGGATTTTCAGATTCGCCGAATTTTTGTCCACTATAATATGTACCTCCATTTAGCATTATTAGACCCCGTTTGGGAAGTGGGTGTTTTTATTCTTGTTTTTTTAGGACAAAAATAAGAATAATCTTGTCTTTGTCTTTATTTTCTCTAACCTAAAAACAAAAAAAAATTCTTGTTTGGGGGCAAAATTGGGGAAATTTTTTTCTCACACACTCACACTAACACACATGATTGGGGTGTACAATTGGTGATATTGGTGGTAGTGGGTCGATTGGGAGTGGTGGTGGTCATGTGTTGTGGTGGTGGTGAGTTGATTGGGGTTGGTTTTACGGTGGAGATTAGGGTTTCAAAATTAGTGGTGGTAGTGGTGGGGGCGACGGGTGATGGTGGGTGGCGTGGTGGTGTTGTGTTGGGTGGTTGCGGGCGATGGTGGTGATGGTGTGTGTATATCTATACTACTATTAAAAGTATGAAGGGGTTTCAGTATTTCAACATTTCAGTATGTCAATATTAAAATTATTATTAAAGTATAATTTTATCTCCAAAATTTAAAATAATTCTTATCCTAAAAAACATAGAATTATAAAAAAATAATGAAATATTATTTTTTGTTAAAATTTATCTTTAAAAAACGTATTGAAGTATGATTATATTTGTACCAATTAAAGAATTTAAAATTTTATTTGACTAATTAAAGTAGGATTAATAGGAATAATATGTAATATATAAAATGGTATAATTGAAGTGGTAATCCTTCTATAATAATCATACTTTTACTTTTATCTACTTATTTTAACATCAAATTCAATTACTTTTATATATGAAACTTTTTATTTAATTGAATTGTTACTCTAACTCCAAATTCAAATAGAATTATATTTTGACTAATTAAACTTTTTATTTTAATTGTAACTAATAATCATAAATACATAATATATATATAGATACAGATTTAGATATATGCAATAAATTATATATACAAAAAAATGTGAGGAATATTTGAGTTCAAATAAGAAAGAAAGATAACGAGATTAGGTAATACTAATCTTAAACCAACTATATTAGTCCATTTTATAATTAATAATTATCGGTATCTTTTAAAATACCCATGTCAGTTTTCTCCACACATGGCCTATCTTTTCACACATTTATTTTCTCTTGGAGGCAGCCGTTGATCTTGTTGAATTTACTGGATTATTTAAACGACAATAAACACATTTGAAAACTGGCCAAAGATTCTCCACGAGGCATAGGAACAAGTAAGAACAATTTTCTATGTTTTTTTTTTGTTTCATCCGATGATCAAGGACGTCCTTTGAAAGGTACTTCGCTTATTAAATTTAGTTTGTTCTAAGATTTTCAGGGTAAGGATTGATACTTAATAGTATCAAAATGAAAATCAATGTAAAACTTGTGTTTATATACTACTGCATTAGATTATCATCTTAATGTTTTTGAAGTTTTATACTTGGTGTTTCTTACCTTTGGAACATAATGGACCTGTATACAGTTTATGATTAATTAAGATTTAATTAATAACATTCATTTTTTGGGGGGTTTACTTGCATATATTTTATTTTTCTTATGCTTTGCTCAGAATGAAAAACATTTCTTGATTTTATTCTTCTCACCCTATGTAAGATTTAGTTTATTCTTCTTCCCTTCTGATCGTATGATTTAGTTTTTGAATCTTTACCTTTCTTTTTTTGGTTTAATAATGATTTACTAATTTGAATTTTTATTTAGTTACCTTAATTTTTTTTTTACTATATTAACATGAATTTAAGAATTGTTTTCATTTTTGATATATTAATTTTTGGGAAAATTACACAAACTACCCCTGAACTATGACATAATTGCACGCGGTACCTCTTACGTTTCAATAATATCATAAACTACCCTTAAAACCACCTCCGTTGTAACACTTAGCCCCTTCCGTTAAAAGTCAACGACGGAAAATATGAATTTTGGTCAATAAAGCCTATTTTTGGAGTGAACTTCCAATTTTGCCCTTATATATGCATGTTTCAATTTAACCCTAACTTTTTTTACCAAATTGCCCTCACAATTTCATTTAAAAAAATATTAAAAATTTTTTTTTGTGAAAAATACATATTATGTTCCAAAATATGAATTTTTTTTGCGAAAAAGTATATATTATGTTCCAAAATATGAATTTTTTCCGAAAAATAATTTTTTTGCAAAAATTATATATTATGTTCCAAAATATGAATTTTTCGGAATTGTTTTTTATATTTTGGAACATAATAAATATTTTTTTGCAAAAAACTATTTTTCAGAAAAAAAAAATCATATTTTGGAACATAATATATATTTTTTGCAAAAAAATTATTTTTCGAAAAAACAATTCATATTTTGGAACATAATATATAATTTTTTGCAAAACAAATTCATATTTTGGAACATAATATATATTTTTCACAAAAAAAATATTTTTCGTAAAAAACTCATATTTTGGAACATAATATATATTTTTCGCAAAAAAATTATAAAGGTCAAAATATATATATATATATATTTCGGAAAATATGATTTTTTGCGAAAAATAATTTTTTTGCGAAAAATATATATTATGTTCCAAAATATGATTTTTTTACGAAAAATATTTTTTTTCTGAAAAATATATATTATGTTCCAAAATATGAATTTGTTTAGCAAAAAAGTATATATTATGTTCCAAAATATGAATTTTTTTCGAAAAATAATTTTTTTGCAAAAATTATATATTATGTTCCAAAATATGAATTTTTTTCGAAAAATAATTTTTTTGCAAAAATTATATATCATGTTGCAAAATATGAATTTTTTTTTCGAAAAATATTTTTTTTGCGAAAAATAAATATTATGTTCCAAAATATGATTTTTTTCTGAAAAATAGTTTTTTGCAAAAAAATATTTATTATGTTCCAAAATATAAAAAAAATTTCTGAAAAATTCATATTTTGGAACATAATATGTATTTTTCACAAAAACAATATTTTAATATTTTTTTAAATGAAATTGTGAGGGCAATTTGGTAAAAAAAGTTAGGGTTAAATTGGAACATGCATATATAAGGGCAAAATTGGAAGTTCACTCCAAAAATAGGCTTTATTGACCAAAATTCATATTTTCCGTCGTTGACTTTTAACGGAAGGGGCTAAGTGTTACAACGGAGGTGATTTTAAGGGTAGTTTATGATATTGTTGAAACGTAAGGGGTACCGCGTGCAATTATGTCATAGTTCAGGGATAGTTTGTATAATTTTCCCTTAATTTTTTTATTTACTCTATACTTTATATTTACGAATTAATTTGAAATTGAGGAATTAAATTCACCATATAATTAATACCCTTTCTGTGATACCCCGTATTTAAATAATTATGTTATTTCTTTATTTATTTTGGATGGCATGGTGGGTATTTTAAATTATTGAGTAAGGGTACTCTAGTCATTTTATGACTACTAGGTAAGTTGGTTATTATGGGATCTGATAAGGGCATATTAGTCTTTAAGACGAGTGGCATGATGGTTATTGTGGCAGATCTAGGGGCATTATGGTCATTCGTCATAACCTAGCTTCCCCTATATAACCATAAAGATATTCAGCCTATTATCTCAAGACTAAGAAGAATTCAGACTTCTCTCTTCTTAGTCACTCACCTATATACGTATACATATATATATAGATAGAGAGAGAGATCTAAAGAGATAGCAAGTACTTGGTTCAGATTTGGATCCGTGGTGTAGTAAGCTTTCCAAATCAGGTAAGACATATGTTCTACTCTTCCTCTTTGTACTAGAATTCGTAACATTTGTTTGGTACTCCTATAAACTGTTATACATTAATTTCGTATATGTATACTTATGAGTATTAACATGTTCAAATATGTATTGATATGTAGTTATATGAACATGTATGTGTAGATCCGTAACTATATATGTATATATGTAGTTATATGAATATGCATGTGTAGATCCGTAGCTATATGTGTAGATATGTAGTTATATGAACATGTATGCGTAGATTCGTAACTATATATGTATACATGTAGTTATATGAACATGTATGCGTAGATCTGTAACTATATATGTATACATGTAGTTATATGAACATGTATGCGTAGATCTGTAACTATATATGCGTAGATCTGTAACTATATATGTATACATGTAGTTATATGAACATGTATGTGTAGATCCATAGCTATATGTGTAGATATGTAGTTATATGAACATGTATGCGTAGATCCGTAACAATATGTGTAGATATGTAGTTATATGAAAATGTATGTATAGATCCGTAGCTATATGGTTATATGTATAGATTAGTAGCCATATGAGCATATATGTATAGATCCGTAATTATGTTAAAAACATATGTATAGATCTGTTATAATATGTTGGTATTTACGTATATATATGATGATATATATTATGTTATACATATATGTATAAATCATGTGTATATGGATAGAATTGTGATATTTATAACCACTAATGTATAGATCGGTTATTGTGGGTTTTGATTCATGATTACATATGATAGTATTTATTCTGTTTATATGTATATACATTTATTTGTAGTCATATGTACAGATCTGTTTTACCATGTTCATGTCCATGAATATATACGCAATTTATTATATTATGTGTAGACTTGTATGAATTTATATGTTATTATGATTCACCACGAATTATACTAAAATATGTATATTCGACCGTATAAATGAATAGTTTTGACCGTATAAAATACCGTATTTCCTGGCGCTGGGTCGCTGCCCCAGACCCCGCCAGGGGGCGCTTAGGTAATGGTTGCGCCACCCCCCCTGGACCCCCCAGGCTCGACCTTATAAATTGTTATACGTTCCCGATTAAAGAATACAAGTGAATTAATAAAAATCGTAAAATCATAAGATTTAATTAAAAAGGAATATGATCGGGAGATTTAAAAAGGAACCACAAGTGGGCTGACTAATAAATGCAGTCTCACTAGTACCGCGGGACTTGGATGAGTTGTCACAGCATGACTGAGTTGTCGGGTATGTGGTTATGGTTGGAAATGGAGATGATGAAAATTTGACTTATGGAAGAAATTTATGGTATTTGTTTTATATTTTCACAGTGGTATCCTAGTAAATGTAAATAGAAGTTATGAAATTAATTATATTTTCATGGTGGTATTCTAGGGATTATAAAATATAGTAAGGTATATTAATATTTATTAATATTTTTGGGATAGGTGTCACTGGAAAAGGGGATGGTTTTTAGTACTTTGTTTGGGATCATGTAGAGATGTACTTGCTCGTGGGTTTGACCCACCTTTGTTGATATTTCAGGTCATCAGCAATTGCATCCACAGGGTTGAGGATTTGTCTCTCCTGTATTCTCTGTCCAGCAGTTTCCTTCCACTACAGGGTAGGAATTCAGTCTTGTTGTGGGTAATGTAAGTTTGTGTGGTCTAGGGGTCCATGTTATGGGATTCCCAAGTTGTATAAACTTGAGAACTTAAGTTATTTCAAAGATGTATTGGGTGTGAGATCTTTTCTGTATAAGTGGTATCATCAACTTTTATTATTTTATCTCTATTTTATGTCTTATCATCTGTGCTTATTTTTGTCAATTGAAGCTACTTCTAACTTTTGTGTATGGGCGTGACCAACCTATACATGAAATTTTTGGGTGTTACACTTTCATTCTTTTTGGTAATACATATTTTGGTTTTTTTTTTTATCTTTTTAAAATTATCTATTCTTTTATTCTATCTTTGGTTTTTGGCTGTTCATATTGTTGGTGGTTTGGATATGTTTAGAGATTACTTTAAATTTTATATATATTTTATTATTTTTAATTGTATATGTTTTTTAATATTCTTTTATCAAGGTTTTGGTCCACAAATACTGATATATGGATATAGCTTACTCAATTTTTACGATTTCTGGTTCTTATTTTATTTTATTTTATTTTATATATTTTGGATTTATGAAACTCTATTTGACTATTTCATCTTCGTCTTTTTTTTTAAAAAAGTTATTTTTCTTCTTGGTCATTATATATTTATTAACTTTTTCTTTAGTTTAAATAAATATACTGATATGTATATTTATTTTTTACTTGAGCAATATATATTACCTTATGCTTTTCAACTAGGGTTGTTCAAAATCGGTTTCGGTTCTAGCCAGAATCGGAATCGGTTTCGGTTCCAGCCAGAATCGGAACCGAACCAATTTTTTCTGTTCCTGAAAAACCGAAATCGGAACCGGAACCGGAACCGGAAACAAAAGTGTAAGGATTCTGGTTCGGTTCTGATTCTTTTTATCCTTTTTTTACTTAAAATAAAAACAATAATCATAAATTAGAGTATTTGATACTTTCTAGCATTACTCTAATCAGCAAATAGAGTACAGATTAATTAGAAACTTTCTTTATAATTTGTAGTGAGCAAATTGGATGATGGGTCGAGTAGAGCAAAATAAGGAACTCTAGACAAAAAAGAAGTAAAACAATTAATGATGATTGTAATAAAAATAAAAAAGTAAAGCCGAAATAATGATTTTAGTTGGTTTGTAGATGCTTTTGAAAATGCTTAATTGAAAGTCTTGGAGTGAGTAGCTTGGAATGTGATATTCTACTACAATAATTTATCTAAATTGGTTATATGGGAATATATATGTGATATGTCAAGCTAACAACCGGTTCACCATCAAGGCTTCAACCATTAAAAAAAAAAAAAATGGGTTCCGATTCTGATGGTTAAGAAAATTAGGAACCGGAACCGAACCAAACTGCCGATTTTGGTTCGGTTCCGATTCCGGTTCGATTCCTGAACAACCTTATTTTTAACTTTCAGTTCGGTTCGTGAACAATCATATTTTCAACTTTTTCTACGTTATTCACCTTTTGTTTCTTAGCTTCATTAAATCTATCATAATATACATAAAATTGTTTTAATAGTTGTTACACATATACAAAAAAATATAATATATTAGTTTGAATAAATACCTCATTATATTTGTACACTTAAATTATTTATTATTATTTTTTTTTTAGTTTTTCTTTTTATGTTATATTGATATGTTTCTTTTTAGTTTTTTATAATCATTTTTTATTGTCTAATTGCATTTACTAATTATATTATTGAGTATCCCCTCTCTTTATGGTGTTTGTGGTATGGTCGAATCTAATTTTTGTACTATTTTTTATTTTTCATACTAAAGACTATTATAATAAAATGATTTAATTTGATTAATTTTTTTAATATTGTTCAATTTGGATTTATTATTAATTTAAATAGTTTTTATTTTTCTAATGAATATTTTAATTTTAATTGATAGTTTCAAATACTTGGGCTTGATTTGGTTAATGCTTATGCTTATATTTTCACAAGTTATATTCTTTTTAAAGAATGAAATAATTTAAATTATTCAACAATTAAGAAACACTATTTATATTTTTAATAAATTCCTTATATATAATAAAAATATAGGTAATTAATTATTTTTATTTTTTAAAACTTGTGATATTTTTTTAACAGGATTACCCATGCATAACACGTGCTCTTTAGCTAGTATATACATATATATGTGTATGTCTATGTATATATATGTGTGTGTTTGGTGTTTGGTGGGTGGTGGTGGCGTTCATGGTGGTCATGGTGGATCGAAGGTTGCGAAAGGATGAAGATGGTATTGCTTTTTTTTTTTTAAAATTCAAATTGAGAATAAGAAAATAAATTTTTTTGTTCTCTTCAGTATTGATCAGAATTTATTTTCAAAACAAGAAACACGTGAACAGTAAAAATCATTTCAAACATGTTTTGTTCTCGTAAACAGTACAAAAAATAAGAATAAAAACAAAAACAAAAAAAACAAGTCTTGATACCTCCAAACTGCTCCACACCCCACTCGCTAACCTACGCCATCCCCCCTTTCTCCGGCGAATTTTAAGGGTTCTCTTTCTCGGTTTTCTAACTATAGTACGCGTGGTGCTGTGAAATACCGCTTTTTCTGTTGTTTTTCTCTCTTTTAATTAATTACATTGGAGTTTCAACTTTTTCGCTGTATTATTTTATTTTCCTTGTTTTTATCATTATATTTGCAGAGGACAATGCTATAATGCCCATGGCAGTGTCTTCCACTTGTGGTGGGACAAGCCACCTGTTTAGAGTCTGCTTCTGTCTGACCTGTCTTGCTTTCTTCCGCCACTTTACACATGATCCTTAAAAAGAAATTACTGTGATTCACTTATTTTTGTAGAAAATAAAAAAAGGTGAGAGGGGGGAATATTATGGGCAATTTTTTTTTGGGATAAAGTGTATTAAATCCCCGTTAAATTTATTATAATTTGCATTCAAATTCTCTGAAATTTCAATTAATTACACTTGACTCCTAAGATTTCATTTTTCTTACAATGACACCCCCTAAAAAGAGAGAAATGACCAGAATGCCCTTGTGTTGTCTACCTTATTTCATGAAACAAATATCTAGGTGATAAAATTACCTCCATGCCCCAAGATGAAAACTCTATAATGTATATATATCTAGAATGACACCCTCTGAAAGGGGAGAAATGACCAGAATACCTTTGTATTGTTTCCCTTATTTCATGAAACAAATATCTAAGTAGTAAAATTACCTTCATGCCCCAAGATGAAAATTCTATAATATATATATATCTATAACAACTATTCTAAAATGTGAGGGGTTGAGAATATTTTCAAATATTTTCTTCAAAATAAAAATTAATAAATTAATATGTATTTGTTGAAGTGCAACTCTAAGGAATATGTCAAAACGATATAGAGTAAAGATATAAGACAAGGGGTTATAAATATTTTCATATATATTTTTTAAAAATTAATTAATTAATATACATTAATTGAAATGTAACTGTAATGGATATTCAATAAGATATAGAGTAAATATATAAGACAAATATATTTCGGCAAGAAAAAATAATATAACTTAAAATACAGAAATCTGTATATATTTATCTATCTATCTATCTATATAGTACTAATAAAGACGCAAGGATTGTCTAATATTTCGATTTATTATCACATTTTACAATATAAAAAATTATAATAAGTAAAGTTTGTTATTATTTAAAGTGTAAGAGTTTAAATTAACTTTATAAAAAAATTAATAAATAATAAACCATTTGTCATATTTTTATAAAAATATAAAAAATTACAGTAAGTAAAGTTTGTTATTATTTTACAGTGTAAGGGCTTAAATTAACTTTACACAAAAAATAATAAATTATAAACCATTTGTAACATTTTTATGTATTTATCACCTCTTACAATATAACAAAAACTATAATTAAAGTGTATTACTATTTGTTTAAATTGTAGGAATTGTATATTATTTACTTACAAAATAAATTAAATTATATGAGTTCACAAATATTTTATACATGTATCACCTTCTAAAATACAAAAAAAAAATATAATCATAAATAAAATGTATTATTATTATTTAATGTCAAATGTCACAATATTAGTTTTAGAAAAAAATTAAAAAAGCCTATATTAGTTTTTGTTTTCGTCTGGTCGATTACTGATAAGAAACAATTCAAAAATTAAGGTTTAAGAATTCATTTTTTGAAATGATGAAAGTGGACCATGCATTTCTCTTTGTTCCAATCTATAAATAGAATAGATGTAAAATTGAATTACTATGAGAAAAAGGAAATACTAGTCTTGTAAGCGATATTGATCATTATTATGGCTAAAATAAAATTAATTTTTAAAATAATTATTGAATAAAATATTACAAATTAAAAGATATACACCATACGAGACTAAACCAGTAAAAAACCTCAAGTGCCGAAGACCCCTGAGGAGACGTGTCACTTGACTTAAGTCACCATGCCATTATCATTTTGGAAAATGGGAAACAAATGACTTTCTCTTTCAAACGGAAGAAAGGAAAAAAGGGTCTATTTCATGGATGAGGGCTGTGGACATTGGGCATCATAATTGAAGGCAAAGAAAAGTAAAAGCAGAGATAGATGTAAAAACTAAAAGGGTCCCTTTTGAGTGCGAGTGCGCGGATTTATAATTGATTTGAAATTGTATTGGAATCAAATGTCATGATATTTTATAAATATAATTTTAAATATATTATTAGAATGTGTCTTAAAATTCAATTGTAATTTGAATTCAATCTCAAAATTAACACAATTTAAATATAAAAGATCATAATTTTAAAATTAAAATAGACAATTTAAATAAATAAATATATATATAGATATAAGTATACAAATATAGGTATTCATATATATACATGTGTGTGTATATGAATGTGTATATATGCATAAATTTATATATATGTGTATATGTGTATATATGTGTGTGACTATATATTTGTGTGTAGATGTATTTATATTTGTATATATATGCGTCTATGAGTTCATATATATATGCATACGTATATATAAATGTGTATATATATTTTTATATATAAGCGTGTTTATATATATATAACTAGAAAATCATAAAGAGATACTAAAAGAGAAAAAAAAAATCTGATATGAAATAAAAAATTAAAGAGAAATAAAAAAAGAAGAATATCAATAATAAATCTATATTATTGAACAAATTGTATTTTGTGTGTATTGTAACTTTACATAAATGACCTATATATATAAGCTGAATATACAAACATACTTAATAAGAAATCGATGTGAGATATACTAATTGTATATTGTATATTCCAACAATATATAGGTGTGTATATATATATATATATATATAGGCGTATGTGTATATATAGATATTTATATATATGTATGTATGTTGGTGGTTGTGGAAAAATTATTGTTATAAAGAATATTTAGTGAGTTTGGAATTGAAAATTACAATTTTTTTTTATGGAATTTAAGTTGTGAAATTGATGTTTTTGGAATGAAATTTCACATTATTTTATTGAATTATAAAAAAAAATTCAATTATTTCACATCACTATAAAGTGTTGCAGAAATTTAAGAGGATGGCTTATCCTATTCCTGGGAAACTTGACATGTCAACCAACAACATGTTAAGAGTAACAGCTGCCTAACAATAAGAGAGGCAGAGGCCGTCCAACTTTGAAATGTCCTAATAAACATTGCATGTGTATTGACAATTAAGCTATTTTGGCTTTACCCACACGACGGATATGACTTTACAATCAATATCTTCAAAACTGATCACCTATTTTACAATATTAATCAGACGTACAACCAAACTCGAATTTAATGTGACCCAAAAGCTGATACGTATAAAGTGACAACAAATCGCAAAGCTATATATAACATAAGAGTCGAACACACTTGCTTGAGTATTTCCCTGACTCGAATATATATATATATATATATATATATACATACATGATACTAAATTTATTTCTCATTGACCATTTAAAAGTAGGATTAATTGTTGGCATAGATAATTAAAACTAAGTTGGTTATGAACATCAATCAAACATCGTTAGGGTGCTTAGGCACTAACTTGGAATGGTTTGAAAGAAAATGGATGGGAAAAATACAAAAGCTAAAAGTGGCATGAAAGCTAAACCAAACTTGACTTTAAGGATTAGCCTGTCCACACGACAAAAATAAATTGCAGACATTGCCAAAACACATTAATAATAAATAATACGCCATTTCAGAACAAAATAAGCACTCGTAAAAAGAATAAAAAATTCATATATTCAAAATATTTACACTAATCTAGATCTGTATTTTACTTTTCTCTCTTTTGTTCTATACTCAGGACATGTTAACATGGAGACTAGCATTCAAAGCAGAGTTACATACAGGGCAATTCTGTAAGAGAGTGGACCCACACAGAGTGCAGAGGCACAGATGCCTGCATGGCAACAACAGCACACGAGATTCTCTCTCCCCACAATTCTTACACATCCTATCGGTACAGTTACCACCACCACCACCACCACCGTTGCCGCCAACCACCAGCTCCTCCTTAGACTCCCCTCCCTCCTCCGCCTCCCCAGTATCACTACTATCACAGCATGACTCCACGTCATCCGCCACCGCTCCTCCGGTGCCGGAGGCGAGGCGGTTGTGGCTAACGTGCGCCAGGACCTGTTCGAGATTGGTACGGAGAGAGTTGGCAGTGGCTTCGTTTGCGAGTGCCAAGTCCCGCCATAAGTGGTTCTCCATGTGTAGATTCTTCACTCTTTCTTGAAGTACCAAATTCATTTTCCCCATTTTTTGAATCACTTCCTCTTTTTCTTTCAATTTCTTCATCATTCCTTCTCCTATTGCCGACACTAACAATCTCGAATGTTGCTTCTGTTTTTCTTCTATTTCCAATCTCATTTTCTTTGTCTGTTAAATCACCAAAACACAACACAAATAAGTACTAATCAAGAATATATATAAGTAAAATAATAATCTTTTATTTCTCAATGAACAAAAAATTCATAGGCACCAAGCATATATATGGATCGTTAGCGTGAATAAAGTAATTTTAATAAAAACTTTAAAAATCACATTCAATAGTTACTATGATTCATGTGTACGAGTCTTTATGCTCACGGGTGGATAAGAGATAATTTTCGTGTATATATGCATATATATATATATATATATAACACGAAGGAGATTGATTGCCATGAATGAAGAAATACGTACATGTTCAGAAATGATGTAGTCGATTTCTAATTGCTGTTGTATGATTTGCAATTGAATGTTATCACCAATATTGGCGGATGAGAATTGGGAGAGACTAGTGTTATGGGGGACTTGGGAAGTGTTGAACTGGTCCATCGTTGAATCTCTGGCGCGCTTCCTCGGAGCAGGAAGGTTGTATGTGACACCACTATCAGCTTTTACCGGCGTTTTCGCCGGAACTGTATCACAACCCAGTGAATAATATTGCTGGAAAGCCGGTAATAGTGTTTCCGGCATC
Organism: Cornus suecica; assembly: GCA_963922005.1. Taxonomy (NCBI): domain Eukaryota; kingdom Viridiplantae; phylum Streptophyta; class Magnoliopsida; order Cornales; family Cornaceae; genus Cornus; species Cornus suecica. Next base: position 81,921,430 of record OY998241.1, read on the forward strand.
GTTCCGGTGAAAGGAACTCCAGGACCCATCTGGGTATTGTATATATTTGTATTTGCCCCCGTTGTTTTCATCATATCTCTGCAAAATATCAAAATTAAAAAAGAAATATATGAGAAATCAATAGCATATAACCGGTTGTTTGGAAGAAAAAAAAGTGTGTTATACATATATATATATCTATATAGAGAGTGTGAAAAACCAACCTGTGTGAGATGAGTTGTGGAGGAAAGAGGTTGAGATGTCGTGCTTCAACGGCCATGTGAGGTGTGACTTGGGGTTTGGTTAAAGAGAGAAAAGAGGATGAGCAGAGCATGCAATGAAGGTGGGGAGAGTGGGCTGTGTTTGCTTTATTTAAGCACTCACAGAGATATATATAGAGAGAGGAAAGTCAAAATTTTCTAGAGAGAGAGTGATTGCTAATTCTAGAGCATGAAAATTGATATATTATTATATATATATATATAATAGTAATGTGCATCAAAATTAGTAAAACAGAGTGGCTGATTTGTATACATAAATAGAACCAAATCGTGTTGGATTTGCTTTTATTATTTTTTGTCCATTTTAAAACAATCCCCACGACTCAACTTCTTTTGTAGTATGATTCCTTGGTATTATATGCCCATGTGTTAGGGGCTATTACGGTAATTTCACTGTGAAATACGTGAGAGATGTTGGTTTTAGTAACTAACAGCCAGACATGTGCCACGTCTCACCTCCTTGCAACGGCTGCCACGTAAGCATACGCTACAGTACAATTGGGTGGTGGGACCCGTATTTGTGGCACGTGTGAGGTGTCCAGATCTGAACAATATTGTGACGCTGCTGCCACGTTTGTGGGGCCCACGTCTCTTTAGGGGTCGGGGCGCACATGTGTTTATTTGCGGTTTCCCTGTTTCGGTACCTCTACCTTGTCCCCTTCCTTAAGTGATGTCTGTGTACGGACAAGTCATGTGAGTGGAATACTCCACTATATCGCGGGACACCATATATGTATGTATTATTTTCATATTAACTCTCATTCCTTTTGAGTAAGTTTGCCATTTACATTATCAATTTCTCAATTACCAGTAATCTTCAAGGAAAAATAATAATTTGGTTGATTAGAGGAATATATTGACATTAGAGTCATCTCTCTTGATTGAGTGTTTATATTAAGGGTAAATTATTCTGACCTCCCCTGAAGTTTTACATAATTATTTTCAGATTAAAATTTGTGTAAATTTATTCTGACCTCCCTTGTAAGATTAATATTACATTAATATTTTTGTGCATATTGTAAAGTACCCTTAACTTAAGTGTTTTAAACTGAAGTAATTTATGATTTGTATGTCTAATGATCTCCTATAATTTAAACTACTAAAATACCCATCTTTTGACACTACTCAAAACATTTTTATCCCTTCTTATGCAAGTTGATTTGGTTATTTTAACATAAATTACTCAGTTTAAAACACTAAAGTTACATGTACTTTAGTAAATGCACAAAAATATTAGTATAATTTTAATATTACAGGGGAGATCAAAATAAATTTACACAAAATTTAATATGAGAATAATTATGTAAAACCTCAGGGGATGTCAGAGTAATTTACCCTTATATTAATATTAATCACTTTGGTTTATTACAACAATATATTGCATAAAATCATCTCTCTTGATTGAGTGATTACAAATATTAGTCCCTTTAATTGGAATAAAAAGTATGTCAATAGCTCCTATTTTTCTGATTCATATTAGTGGGTGCAGGACAACCAAGCACAAATTGGATATTAGTGTCCGAAATAGATTGTGTTCAAATATTTGGTAAAAGATTAACAGCTAATTAATTTGGTTTCAATAAGGAATACTACATGTTCATAAAAAATTTCAATAAATTGACCTTTCGTGATAATCGAGAATAGCAACAATTTGAAATAAGTGGAACATTCATACAATTGGAATGAGGGTGTAAAAGTATTTTTTACCATTTAAGAGGATTAAAAAAGTATTTTATTATTTGGTGAATTATAGTAGGTTGTTTAAGATTTATCAGAGTTTATTATTTAACTAATAAAGAACACTTCTCAAAGATCATTGCCGAAAAAAAAAACACATCTCAAAGATCATAATGATCAAAATAACCTTAAAGTAAGTCGGAATAATGAATCCTAAAGAAAGGAATATTTGAAGAGTAGATATAACATATTCTAGTTGGCTGATTGGCTCATACCGGGAATGGAGCACGGTAGATAAAAAGTGAAATGCGAATGAATAACGTGTGTAATCCACTTCCAAAATTTTGTTGCACTATAATATATATATGTAATTAATATTTTTATTCTTTGGGCATCATATTTCGGCCGGCCATATGAGCTTAAATTCCATAGTGTATTCTCGCAAATAATTTTATATATTTGTACATCTTGCATCCGAATATACAAATTATACATTTTCATTTTAGTTATGAATTACTACAAAGTGCCAAAATTCGATTGAAATAAAATCTAAAAAGGAAAATTAAAGGGTGTGCCTGGTTTGTATTTTTGAAAATAATTTTTTGTTTTCTGAAAATTGAAAATAAAAAAATTATACAAAAATCTGTTTGATTGGATTTTCTGAAAATTATTTTCAGAAATTTTAGTTATAAAAATACCAATTTATTTATTTATTTTTTATTATTCTCAAAAATTAATTTTTAATTTTCAAAATTTTTAGTAACACATATACAAACCAAACCAAGCCGCCCAACCCAAGTAGTCTCATTTTCCTTTTAAAATTATTTAGACTCCTTATCGACCACCAGCCCAATATGAAATTTCCAAGCAAGCACTAAGCCCATTCAAATGGAGACTATGGAGTAGTATTGACCAGATTCAGTCAAATGAAGGAGTCATCCCTTGATTCCCATCATGTTCGCTACATTATATCTATATATCTCTTTTCTTTATACTTTTATTCACTTCTCCACTCATACACGCACATACCCACAACCAAGAAAAAAGTTAACTCCTAAAACAACCTAAAGAAAAGGAGTTAGCACCCAACCCTAAAATATAATATATACTCAACAGATTAGACCATGATGCAGATTGGATTCTCATATCCACCTTCCCTCATCTCTCTTTTTCTTAGTTGCTTTCATTACTATTATATATAAATATATGTGCACATATATTTATATATATATATATATACTTTTTAAAACTTTTTTTTTAAAACCTTAACCACCCAACTAAAAGAATACCGAAATAGACTTGTCAACAAAACAAAGAATAAACCAAGCCAAAGAATGTAGATGACTATTATTCAAAATATTATAGAGTAATCCTAATTGCACCGCCATGATATATCTTGTTAATTTGTAATGTTGTAATGTGAATTTAGATAATATGATATCTTGATGGGTGTTAAACAGGTTGGACCCAGAAATCATGAGATAGGCACATTGATTAAAATAGAAATAAATATATATAGATGTAAGAGTGTGGTACCTTTTGTCATGTCTATGATGACATCTCCAAATGCATCAATACTTAGGAAAATTACATTTTGGTTATATTAGCTTGCAAGTTGCAATATCTTTACTATAACGTAGCACATGGCAGGCACGGAATATATATTTATAGATATCTATATCCAAGTGTTCGAACAAGTTTAAGATGTGTCCAATTTTAAAATGACCCCTTTACCTAGTTGGTGTATCATTATTATATATGTGTTTGTTCCGCGAGAAAGTGAGATTTGCTCCAATAAGGTAGTCATTGTGGAACGCAGGTGTCACAGACTTTGACGCACGGAGGCTTGGTCAGCCAGAGTACCTCGCATGGGACTGCATTATCTTGTGCTGCGGAATGTCCCATGCGATTTACGCCTTTTTATTAATGTATATCAATTGGTTTTGACCTGTTTTGGTCTTTTCAGGGAAGCGGTTCAACTCCTGACCAGTGTGTCCAGAGGTGATTGCTTTACACACACTTTTTCCAGAACCCTACTAATCACTAAACATTAAGCGCATGCACCAGTCAGCATACCAATCTCTTATACTTCAAGATCTTGTTAAGACTGTTAATAATATCTCAATGAGAATTGTCTAACAAAACTCCCCCATTTAAAAATGCGCAACGCCCTCAATACGGCCGTACTACCCTACCTGTCCACCTTGGCAACGGGACTCCCACCCGGGGGGTGACATCCAAGTGGGTGCTTGGCGTAGCACGATCAGGGACAATCGCTCTGGCTCTGATACCACTTGTCACATACTTTAACGCCTTTGCGCGCCAACGCCCGCGCGACGCCTCACACTCCGCACGCCCCGACGCACGGAGGCTTGCCCAGCCAGACTACCTTGCATGGGACTGCACTATCTTGTGCTGCGGAACACCCCACGCGACGTACGCTTTCTTATCAATGCATACCAACTGGTTTCGACCTGCCTTGGTCTCCTCAGGGAAGCGGCTCCAGCTCCCGACTGACAGTTTCCATACATTGCATGCATGCTAGTTGCATGCATGCACCTCTCCCTATCACACCTATCTACATACGTGATGTTTTTGTTCACTCTCTACTCTCTCTAATCTACCAACACATGAAAGTAGTCATGTTTGATTTCTCTTTCACTGCCTATATATATATGTCAGCATGTTGTAGTTTAGCGGTAAGTAGAAAAAAAAACAGAGAAGGTTGTAATATATATGTGATCTACAAGAGTGATATACGTGAGTGAGAGATATACACGAGAGATAGAAACTTTGTGAGTTTCTGTGAGTGAGAGTGTGTACGGTTGAGTCGAGTTGATACCGGTTTAGTATCCTCCTCCCGAACACCTTGTTTTCAAACTCAAATTATTGAAACAACTCTCAAAATTGACATACCCCTATTTTGGGGAACCACTATAATATCTTGTGTTAATTGTGTGTGTGTTTGCATTAGAATTGGTTATCCGTACAACAAAGTGGTTTCAGAGCTGTTCTTCGAAAAACAGAGTCGATCCTTTATACTCTATTTCGAACCACAATTCCACGTAAATCATCACACCACCTATATATTTGGCTGACCCATCTCCGGAGGAATCCATCCCCATCGAGAACAGCCGGAAACTCCGCCGGATGTGCCGCCACGCGCCGCCTGAAAGTCCTTGCGTCAACGTTCACGGCCTCACGCGTCATCAACTTCCAAAGCGCGTGAGGCCCACGCGCACCAAGCGTTTCACGCGCCGCCACCCTGCAACGCGTGTGAATCCCACGCGCTTTCATGCGTGTCACGTCAGTGATGACGTCACCTGGCCACGTGTCATCCTAAGAAGCTGCCACGTGTCCGCCACGTGTCACTCAGTAACTTGTGCCACGTCAGTGTCACGTGTCACCACTGACACACAGCCACGTCATCACCAGCCTTTGCAAAACTATAGTTTTGCCCCTCAGCTTTGCAAAATTACAGTTTTGCCCCTCAGCTTTGGAAAATTATAATTTTACCCCCCAGCTTTGCAAAATTACAGTTTTTCTCCTCAACTTTGGAAAAGTACAATTTTGCCCCACAGCTTTGCAAAAATTACAGATTTGCCCCTCAACTTTGCAAAACTATAATTTTGCCCCTCTCCATTGTTTTGACTGTTTTGGACTCATCTGAACTCGGATTTGAGCGCAGTTAGAGGCGATCTTAAGGTTTTCGACCATTTCAGACGCAACGGTACACTCTGTTTTGCGTGATTCTACTCCGAACATATCAAACAAGCCAAGGAGAGTTTAAATTTGATTTGGTTCGATGGAATATTCTGGATCCGGTGCCATGATTAAATTATCGGCGTCGAAATACTCCATATGAAAACCCCGTATGGAGGATCTGCTAAATTGCAAGGATTTGGCAGACACGTTAGAAAACGAAGGCGAAAAACCACTGTTAATCGCGGTAAGAGATTGGATCAAGATGCACAGAAAAACGATTGGCTAAATCAGACAGTGGATTGACCACAATGTATTCCACTATGTTGCTCAAGAGACCAACGCCTACGAGCTCTAGAAGAAGCTCGAGGATATGTATTAGGACAAGACAACTCGAAACTAAGTGCTTCTTATGATGCGACTAGTAAATTTGAAGCTGAAGAACGGAGCTTCTGCAGCCGAACACACTAGCGAGTTTCAGAGCCTGGTGAACCAGTTTGCATTTGTGGAGTAAAATATTGGCGATGAAACTCAGGCACTACTTCTGCTCAGTTCCTTACCTCCCAATTGGGAGACACTGGTGGTTTCCCTTGGTAACTCAGCCCCCAAACTCACTATGGCAACAATCAAGGATGCCATATTCAGTGAAGAAGCCCGAAGAAAGGATACTGGCATGAATCAAACACATGCGTTTGTCACCGAAAGTCACGGACGATCTTATGGAACTGGTAGAGGCAAAATCAGAGGCAGAAGTAGAGGAAGGTCCCAAAACTGCGGCCAACCCAGCAACGACAAAAATCCACAAAAATGTAACTATGTTTGTTATCATTGTGGTATTGTAGGACATTTGAAAAAGAATTGTTGCAAACTCCAAAGGGAGCAAGGTCAAAGCAGCCACCGGACACAAAATGAAGATGGCAACACACTGGTCACTGTTGCAGGAGATATCACTATATGCTCAGTCAATGAAGAGGTATGCCTTCATGCTAGAAGAAATGAAGCCGAGTGGTTGATTGACACGACAACATCTTATCACGCCACTCCCCATAGTGATTTTTTCACCACATACAAAGCAGGAGACTTTGGTACAGTAAGAATGGGAAATACAAGTTTCTCGAAGATAGTGGGTATCGGTGATATCCATATCATGACCTGTATTAGCTGTAGTATGGTCTTAAAAGATGTGAGACATGTGCCAGATCTGCGTCTCAATCTTATTTCCGGTACAACTTTAGACCGGGAAGGCTACGACAACTACTTCAGCAATGACATCTGGAAGCTGACAAAAGGAGCCATGATTGTTGCTCGAGGAAAGATACACGGTACTTTATACACTACCCATGTGAATGTGATTTCTGACAGTCTCAATGCAGTTGAAGCCGAGACTTCACCAAATTTGTGGCACAAAACACTCGGTCACATGGGAGAGAAAGGGTTGCTTACATTAGCTCGGAAAAAGCTAATCACAGTATCAAAAAGTATTCAATTAAACCCTTGCGATCACTATTTATTTGGAAAACAACATAGAGTCTCTTTCAACCCAGCTACCAAAAGAAGACCAGAGTTGTTGAGTTTGATTCACACTGATGCGTGTGGTCCTTTAGAAATGGATTCTTTAGGCGGTAGCAAATATTTTCTGACCTTCATTGATGATGCTTCACGCAAGGTGTGGGTATATTTTTTGAAAACAAAGGACCAAGTACTCAATTACTTCAAAGCATTCCACGCCATGGTTGAGCGGGAAACTGGAAAGAAGCTGAAGTGCCTCCAATCAGACAATGGAGGCTAGTACACTTCCAATGAGTTCCGAGTATACTGCATTGAACGCGGTATCCGACATGAGAAGACGGTCCCACGTACCCCGCAACATAATGGTGTAGCCGAAAGAATGAATCGGACCATTATGGATAGAGCCAGAAGTATGATCAGTATGGCTAAATTGTCAAAGCCATTATGGGGTGAAGCCGTTAGAGCCGCCGTTTACCTGATCAACAGATCACCATCTGTACCGCTCCAGTTCGAAGTACCAGAAAAGGTATGGACTGGAAGAGATCCCTCATATTCTCACCTAAGAGTATTTGGGTGCAAGGCATTTGCACATGTATCCAAGGAGCAAAGACAGAAGCTCGATCTGAAATCAACTCCATGCATCTTCATCGGATATGGAGACGAAGAATTCAGATATAGACTATGGGATCCAGAAGCGAAGAAAGTCATCAGAAACAGGGATGTTGTGTTCCAAGAGAACCAGACATACAAAGACACTGAAGAAACCACAGAGTCCAGTGGTGCAAGTTCCAGTGTTACAAATATCATTCCAGATCCTACACCAGTACAGTTTATCCCCGACAATGAAGAACTGCAGGATAAAATTCCAGAAGCAGAGGAGGAACCTGAATGTGTCGATCAGGGGGAGCCACTAACCCCTCCACCAGAAGCTACAGAACCATAAGTAACTCCTCCAGAGCCTCAGACAAAGAGATCTAAAAGAGGTCGACCTCTGATTCCATCGACGAGATATCCGGAGTCAGACTACATTTTGCTTACTGATGAAGGGGAGCCAGAATGCTTTCAGGAAGTAACTACCCATACAGACAAAGGTAAATGGGTAGAAGCTATGCAAGAAGAGATGAGTTCCTTGCTGAAGAACTGACGCCGGATAGAATAGAGATTATTCTGCAGGCTAATGCAATAGGTAATTTGCAAGGAAAAGAACAGGAGAATTCGACCCAAAATTTCAAAGAACACTCTGGAATTCAATAAAATTGTTTATAATCAAGAATGAATTTAAAACAACCCACAAGCCGGGTTTAAATAGCTGAAAATCAAGGATTTTACCAAAAATAGCAAAACCCTAAAAGTCTTACCAAAACGAAATACGGAAAGAAATCAAAAGATTGCCAAAAATCTGGCCCAAATCGGGTTCAGAATCAATTCCTAATTGACAAATAGAAAATTACCATAAGTAATAAAAATTAACTAAAAATAGAGATTTGAAAAGGAAAACAGCAGATAATGATTTCCTGCCATCCTTGCGTTGATCCTCCATAAGTAGTAAAAATTAACTAAAAATAGAGATTTGAAAAGGAAAACAGCAGATCACGATTTCCTGTCATCCTTGTGCTGATCCTCCTGCATCAGTCACCGCGGGTTGGAAAGAACTCGTCCTCGAGTTCATAGCAGCATCAGTAGAATCCGCAAAACAAGGACTCGGGTGTTTCACATTAAAGACATCAGATGTTTTCAAGTGACTAGGGAGACACAACCTGTATGCGTTGTCATTAATCTTCTACAATATCTCACAGGGTCTAATCTTCCACTCCTTAAGCTTATTATACTCGCAAACAGGGAAACGATCACGAGTTAATACAACCCAAACAAAATCACCAACATCAAAAAGTACCTGATGATGATGACTGTCCGCTCGAGTTTTGTACTTGGCATTGCTCTCATGACTGGAAAGTTTCACCTGCTCATGGATGCCTCGAAGATGTTGGGCCAACTCACCTGCCCTAGGATGTAAACGGCCCGTGGGTAATTCTGGTGGTAGTCCAGGAGGAAGGTCTTCTGACATCAAAACAGAGAATTCCAAAAACAGCTGCTGGACCTCCATGGGTAATTCTGAAACCTCACCTGCTGCACTATTTCCACAAGGCATAAAAACAACTTCCTTCTTTGGACCTGCTGCTGGGATCACATTCTGCTGAGATTCAAGAGGATTGCTAAATGGGATCTCAAGATTTTCCATGCCTGTTATATCGTCCTCCAGTAAGGAGTTCAAGAAAATGTTTTCCATCTGATCAACTTTAACAAGGTTATTGACTTCATAATCCGACCACTGGTATAGAAGCGTCCACTGAACTTCAGTCGTCGTGCTTGCATTGAACACATCCCCATCTCCTTCTTCGTCATACACTGGCTCTCCAATGAAAATATTGGTTTTCAACCAATCATCTTCGGAATCAGAATCTTCCGAAAATATTGGCCCTAACTGTGGATACGGATTTTCGAAGGTGGAATTGTCGGTATCAGAATCTTCCATATCATGATTACCGATTTCCTGTGCCGCCAGACACTGGGTTAACTCTGCCACTGGCCTCTGCAAATCCTCAATCATAACATCCTAAATGTTACGATCACGGTGCGGGACTTCCTCAATCGGAACCTGCCCACCATGACCACCACGACCACGACCACCAGCCATTGAAAACTGATGAAAATACCGCCTCAGGAAGATGCTGAGCTATGATACCAATTGACGCCGAACATAATAGAGATTATTCTGCAGGCTAATGCAATAGGTAATTTACAAGGAAAAGAACAGGAGAATTCGACCCAACATTTCAGAGAACACTCTGGAATTCAATAAAATTGTTTATAATCAAGAATGAATTTGAAACAACCCACAAGCCGGGTTTAAATAGCTGAAAATCAAGGATTTTACCAAAAATAGCAAAACCCTAAAAGTCTTACCAAAACGAAATACGGAAAGAAATAAAAATATTGCCAAAAATCTGGCCCAAATCGGGTTCAGAATCAATTCCTAATTGACAAATAGAAAATTAACATAAGTAATAAAAATTAACTAAAAATAGAGATTTGAAAAGGAAAACAGCAGATCACGATTTCTTGCCATCCTTGCGCTGATCCTCCATAAGTAGTAAAAATTAACTAAAAATAGAGATTTGAAAAAGAAAACAGCAAATCACGATTTCCTGTCATCCTTGCGCTGATCCTCCTGCATCAAGAACCAAACGTATGATTTTGTGAGACTTCCGAAAGGCAAGAAAGCATTGAAGAACAGATGGGTGTTCAAGATAAAGAAAGACTCCAATGGAAAGGCGATAAAGCACAAAGCCTGATTGGTCGTTAAAGGATTCCAACAGAAGAAAGACATTGATTTTGACGAGATATTTTCACTAGTTGTGAAAATGACCTCAATTTGAGTGATACTCGGCTTGACAGCTAGTCTGAATCTAGAGCTTGAACAGATGGACGTCAAGACAGAATTCCTCAATGGAGATCTACATGAGGAAATTTACATGGACCAGGCAGAAGGTTTTCATGTTACAAGGAAAGAACATATGGTCTGCAAACTGAAGAAGAGTCTCTACGGGCTTAAGCAAGCTCCGAGGCAATGGTACATCAAGTTTGACTCATTTATGGTGGGTCATGGGTACAAGAGAACTTCTGCAGATCAATGTGTCTACATTCAGAAATTCCCGAATGGTAATTTCGTTATTCTATTACTGTATGTTGACGACATGTTGATAGTTGGGCAGGATGCTAATATGATTAGCAAGCTGAATCAAGAACTGTCCAAGTCCTTTAATATGAAAGACCTAGGCCCATCTCAGCAAATTTTGGGCATGAAGATTGTTCGTGACAGGAAAACGAAGAAACTGTGGTTGTCACAAGAAAAGTATGTTGAACTAGTGATTGCAAAGTTCAACATGGGAAATGCCAATCTAGTTAGTACTACGTTGGCTAATCACTTCAACCTGAGCAAGAGATCGTGTCCTTCTTCTACGAAAGAAAAGGAAGAAATGGAATCAATTCCTTACTCTTCAGTAGTTGGAAGCTTGATGTATGCAATGGTTTGCACCGGACCGGATATAGCTCACGCTGTAGGCGTTGTGAGCAGATTTCTCTTGAATCCTGGCAAAGACCATTGGGAAGCAGTCAAGTGGATTCTGAGATACCTGAAGAGTACATCAAAACTATGCTTGTGCTATGGGGAAACAGAACGAATCTTGGAAGGCTATACAGATTCAGATATGGCCGGCGACATTGATAACAGGAAATCTACTTCAGATATGGCCGACGGAAGCTGACAAGGAAATGTTGTGGGTGAAGCGGTTTGTCCAAGAACTGGGTATTATTCAGAAGGAATACAAAGTACATTGTGATAGTTAGAGTGCTCTGGACTTGAGCAAGAATTTAATGTACCATTCCCGTACGAAGCATATCGACATTCGCTATCACTGGATACACGAAGTGATGGAAAAACAATTACTGAAGATTGTTAAGATCCATACAGACAAGAACCCTGCTGATATGTTGACTAAAGTTGTTACTTGAGATAAGCTGAAGCTATGCAGAGACATAGCCCAGATGTACATCAACTGAAGCGCAGCGGGAAACGTTCTCCTCCGATTTGTATGGAAGTGGGATAATTGACAGTTTCCATACATTGCATGCACCTCTCCCTATCACACCTATCTACATACGTGATGTTTTTGTTCACTCTCTACTCTCTCTAATCTGCCAACACATGATAGTAGTCATGTTTGATTTATCTTTTACTGCCTATATATATATGGCAACATGTTGTAGTTGAGGGGTAAGTAGAAAAAAAAACAGAGAAGGTTGTAATATATATGTGATATACAAGAGTGATATACGTGAGTGAGAGATATACACGAGAGATAGAAACTTTGTGAGTTTCTTTGAGTGAGAGTGTGTACGGTTGAGTCGAGTTGATATCGGTTTAGTATCCTCCTCCCGAACACCTTGTTTTCAAACTCAAATTATTGAAACAACTCTCAAAGTGGACGTACCCGTATGTTTGGGGAACCACTATAATATCTTGTGTCAGTTATGTGTGTTTGCATTAGAATTGGTTATCCGCACAACACCGACCAGTGTGTGCAGAGGTGACTCATCTACACGCACTTTCCCTGGAACCCTTCCAGTCACTTAACATTAAGCGTATCCACCAGTCATCATACTCATCTCTTGATACTTCAAGGTTTGTTAAGACGGTTAATAATATCTCAATGAAAACTGTCTAACAGTAGGTGTGTTCAATAACCGAATTGAAACCGAAATTAAATAAAAAATGGCCAGAATCGAACTAGAACCGGGGTGTTCGATTCTGGTTTCGTTTCCAAAAATCAAAGAATCGAAATTTTAGGATCGGTTCCGGTTCTTATCTATTTGGAACCGAACGGAACTAGAATCGAACCATTTTTTTATATATATATATATATTTTTATTAGTTTTATATTCTTACATTTATATATATATTATATTTAAAATTATAAATTCTAATTTGATATGTGTTACTTAACTTTGGGTTTGTAATAATTGAAATTTTGAAATACTTTCTTTCATTTAGTTTATAATTATATTATTTTTTAATATTTGATATTTTTATTATTATTGTTTAAAAAATAGAAAGAACTGAAACCGAACCGAAATTTTGATTTCAGTTGTTAAGGAACCGAAAAAACCGATTGGGGCCGGAACAGGTTTTGAACACCCTGGTGGAAAGCACCACGTGTTAGGCAAACCAATTACATGTGTAAATAATTGCAATCCACGATAATGACTCTATTGTTTATCTTTCATAGTGCATGAAAAGCCAGCCATAGAAGTTTTCATTTGTTGGCCGGAGAGCTGCAGAGGTTTATATATACTTTATATATATATATATTTACTTCTTGTTAACGTTTGTTAGAACCACTCTGTTAATTACATCAACAGAAATTAATTAATACTGCATGCTCTGATAATGACCCTTAATTAGAAGAATTATGTCATAACTTATCGTGTATAAATTCAATATATAAATTATTCAATAATGAAATGTCAGATATTTTTTCATATTAGAAATTAGGGGTATAAACCGTATAATAAAGGCACTAAAGTCATTGGAAGGTTACAAAGTTACAACATCAATCCATATATATATATATATATATCAATTTCTCTTTTCTTTATCGTCTTGCCTTTAGACATGGCATTAGAGGCTTCCCAGTAGGTTCGAATCAAATTCTTACAAAAGGATCCCTCTTTCCTTTGTATTACCTTCTTCCACATGTTGCTTTTATGTGATATATATATATATATATATATGTAATTGTGAATGAAGAGACACTATATATATATATATATATATATATATGCTGACTGAAAGGTACTCAAATAGGCATTAGACCTACCAAAAGAGAGGTTATTGAACTGTGCGCATCTTCGCATGTTCAGGAATAGTCAATAAAATTAGTGAAATAAATGATTTATTATTCTAAAGTAGCTAATGGGCATATATATGATTGTAAGCCAACAATGAAACACAATATACTCGAGTACAATAGTTTGGACAACTTTTAAAAGTGGTATCCAAATCAGAGTTAATTTGAAGCTATTGATAAAGTGATCTTGCTTTCCTTTGAAATTAAAGCAAAAGTGCATTTTGGGTCCTCCATTAATTCTCCAAACCACAAATTAGTTTAGAAGTTTAATTGCTCAAGTTGTGATTATTGACCGAATTCATCACACAGAGATATGATTAATTTAGCTCAACAATTAAATAATAATAAAAAATTAGGTCACTAATGGAAATCAAATAAATTGACACCATATATTATGTTGGATGCATGAATGCAAGCCTCATGAAGTAATCAGTTGTGTATTGTTTTATTAATTGATCTTACTCTAATAAATTATATATGTCATTATATTGTGATAGAAATTAAATAACTTAATTATTGTGCACGAAGAAGTCACTTCTTTGTGTGCTATTCTTTATAGCAAGTCCATGGCTTATATATATATATATATATATATATATATATATATATATATATATATATATATATATATATATATATATATTGTCACTTGATTGCTTATGACTAGGTTTTAGTTGCATTAAAAGTAGATATATATGTCCACTTTCCATTTTTATAAAATTGCTTGAGATTACACGAAAAATAAACAAATAGATAAGGTTGAGATATCAATTTTTTCTTCACAAAAAGTAAATAAACAAATAATGTGTAATCGATTTGGTGTGCGTTATAACTCGATATATATCCTTTTGCACATACATAAATATATATATATATATAAATATATATATATGGTTCTCATAACCACTAGCCAAGACCATTTTTAAGTTTTGTAATTAGGTTGTGTCGCTAGATTTTGTCGAGAATGTTTCTAGCTTCCCATATTAATTTTTCTCATAAATAATTAATGAAATACTAGAATGTAAAAATAAAGTATATTTTTTATGATTAATAAGCATATTACTAGTCCTAAATTTAGATCACAGGGTGGAGATTCAAAATTGGAGGTTCAATCATGAAATTCAAAGACGTATAGTATAGAAAGTGTGAAAGTTTAGCTAACTATCAATCTATATATAATTGAAGCAGGTTCCAGATTCTAACTTATCAACTTGTCCCAATTAGTTGAAATATTACAATTACTTTTCTGCTGAACTAAACACAAAAAGAAGTAGAAGACGACATTGAAAATTCCTCATTAAACCACATTGATTATGGATTTTGACATGCAAGTATATAAAGCCAAAAAGTAATAACACCGCATATATATATATATATACACATATATATCAAATTGACAAACATTTGAATTGAAGCTAGGTATCGAGAATCAAGTGAATGGATGATGCATATAACGATAAATGGGCCACCGAATTGATTGTGATTGGAGCTGTCTTCTTTTGGAATTTCTCTTTTGGAGGCTGCAGGACAAACAAGATAGCCAAACTTTGAGTATTTATATATATATATATATATATTGTGCGCTATTACTATAGTTGATGATTAGTCAATTACTTCAACCAAATTTATGAGACGAGCCATTGTGGGGGACAACTTCAGCTTTGATTCCTTCCTAATGATGTGAAATGCATGTTTTTGTTTTTTATACTATCAGATTTAATGGCGAGCACTTGTTTGGGTTTTGTCAATATATACATCTATATATGTATAATATGTCTGTCCTTTTCAATTGAAATTTGGGAAAAATTCAAGCTTCTTGAAAAATAGAGGTCCGTTTCTAGGAATAATGCAGAGAAGGTTTTGTTCACACACGCAAATTGGCAGAATGTTGATGTTACTACTAAATGCCAAAACATGATGGGAGAGTCCATGACGTACATCAATTCAACTTCCTATATATCGTCAATCAATGTATATAAATACACATATATATGATGAGCCTTAAAATATAGATATATATATATATATAATGGTCATAGTCTCCTTAATTTCCAATGCATATATTAGACATAATTACATACTCTTAATATTATAAAAACGTAACGTATATATATATCTCTCTCTCAACAAAGACCTCATGGTGCAGTCATAGGATTTGTTGAACCCAATACCTAACGGATGGTGTTGACAAAAGAATTATGCATCACACATTAACTATTGATAACTTAATTGATATAAGATCAGCACCAATTTGAATAATACCGTCCACCGTCGCACGTCATCGATCCCTGATGAGTCTAATTATCATTTACCAAAGCAGAAATAAAAGCATATTAATTATTACGGCATGGCATGAAATGACTTCGTTCATATTAATTGATACGGCATAAAATGGCTTTGTTTTTATTTTTATATGTTGTTAATTATTACGGCATGAAATGGCTTCGTTCATATTAATTGATACGCCATGAAAATGGCTTTGTTTTTATTTTTATATGTTGGATTGTCTTGTTTCTGTATGTATTTTATTGTTTGATGTCGAAATATTAGTTTTTTTTTTTTTATCGTGGCCGTGATAACAATATAACATTTAGAAAATATTAATTAGTGTAAAAATTAACTATTGATCGGAACGAGTATGAATGTTGTGTAATGGTATCAGTACCCATGGGAGGAGGGAGGGGGAGCATGTTTTTGAGTTTCTTCTAGTACTAATTATATATTCTAGCATAAAAATAAATTATATACATAGTTGGCCCCTCCAAAAATATACTAAAAATCTCTTTGTAACTAATTAAAAAAAACATTGATAAGATTATATTATAAATTAAAAAATATTAAGATTTTGTTATCAATTTACTTCCATTCTAGCCTTTTTGATTAATTGTATTTTTATTTTAACATCAATTCTATTTTTACTTTCCGAAAAAGCCTCATACTTTTTTATTTTGTTATTTTGGACACACATTGGGTTATATATTCCTTCACATTATTCATGATTATGTCTTGAAATTCATTTCAAGATGTATAACATTTTTTAATTTAAGAATATCAATTATAATGAAATGCAATTTGTTTAAGTTGTTAAAATTGCCAATTTGATAGTTTTAGATAAACTTGAGACTGGTACTGGAGCTAAACAAATAGTTACATGATTTTTTTTAAAAAGATATTTCTTAGGATGAAATTTATTAAAACACAACTTCGTTACAAGATGGAAGTTTGTATCAGTATTGAAAAAATAATCATGCAATTTGTTTTTACTTAAAATTTTATAATTAATTTTTTTTACTCTGTAAAAAAATCTTCAAGTTCAGATTTTATTTTAGATTTTGAGTTTTTCTCGTAATGGTTAAATAGAGACCAATTATTGTTATTATTGTTTTTTAAAAAATCAAAGGTTAGCTAGTTATATTTTTGTAATAAATATAATTAATTATTAAATATTTTTATTTAAAAATATATTTATATTACAAAAACAAAAGTAGTTCAGGCGGCCAGCCGCCCCCCTATCTTCAAATTCTGGCTCCGCCCTTGTAAGTACTCATATCTTCCACACACGGTAAAAATCCGAACAATATGAATCAGACAATACCACGAACTATGAAGTATATACATTTATTAATGGGCAAGTTTGTGACATATAATCGAGAAGCAGAT
Organism: Cornus suecica; assembly: GCA_963922005.1. Taxonomy (NCBI): domain Eukaryota; kingdom Viridiplantae; phylum Streptophyta; class Magnoliopsida; order Cornales; family Cornaceae; genus Cornus; species Cornus suecica. Next base: position 81,938,705 of record OY998241.1, read on the forward strand.
GAAAACCATGAAGGTAGTGAACTGCCCACTATTACTTTCAAATCACGCCTAATTTATTTGACAGATAATAAACAAGTCTGTATTAGGACAATGTACGTAACAAAAATAATTTAGTTATGCAGAAGTAAAGCTTTATTCTCTCGTTATAAAAAAACATATGTATCCTATTTTTTTTCAATTATTGGAATGATAAAGTAGTTGAAAGCTCAATCACGTGTCAATGACTTCTACATATATACTTGGGTGATTTTTTTATTTTTCTAATTTAGTATATAATAGAAAAGCTACAAGAAATCACCTTTGAAAATGATAAGAGGCGTGATTTTAACCAGTAAGCAATGTATATATATATACTTGGAAGTATATTTCTTGCTTTTGAAGTAAATATAGATACATCTCAATCATCACCCTATTGACATTGTACTCGAGAACAATTTGAATAAGATATTGTTTAATTTCCTTCTTTATTTTTCCAACAAATGGCAATTGCTACAGCCGATAAGTTGTACTCAAGAAAAATCAAATCATATATATCGTGTAGAGTCTTTCCACATAATCCAAAGAGAGACATCATGCGCGCCATAGATCAATCAATCAAGTGAAAGCTTTATTGTATCAAAGTCGACTTAGAAAACAATAGTATTGATTGAGAATGGACCCGTTATTTCTGCAGTAAAGATGCATGTTTATCAATCGGAGAGGCTGCTGGATGCATCGCATTATATATATATATATATATATATATAGTTGTACATATATTATTACATGCATGTATAGAGCCTACCTGTGGTGAGTAGTCATCTCTTTAGAACTATGTATAATGTCCTATTGGTTGGATGGCCATATCACCTTTATACTTGAGTCTTATTTCTCATAATGTGGTCCTGTAGATATCGACCTGTTTGGTTTCTTTCAAGTTTAAAACTTATTTGCATGTTATCCCAAAATTAGAATAACTATATATGCAAAGAAACAACAAACCTAAGTACACAGATTTACGCAATATATGTATATATACATCTGATAGCGTGGAAAATAATAGTTAGGTGGGTAATTTGCAACCAGGGGATGCGTTTATATGAGCAAATGAAATACTACATGAAATGAAGCAGTCTCTTTATGACAAGGGGTTACAAACAGTAATTGCTTGTTTGGTCCAATTTATAAAATAATTCTTAAGAAATCGAAATTGTATAGGAGAAATATCCATAACATAATTAAATTAAAGTTCTAATTAAGAAAATCAAATCAAACAAGGAGGTCCAACATGTACAAATGGTAAACAACATTGTGTGTATTATTTCAATAAATTTATCCACTTTGTTTTCAATGAGGAAATTAATCTTTTTATACTTGTTTTATGAGACTCTTGGTTGTGGCATACATGGGTGAATTTAGAGACTCAAATCATTAAGATTTACATCTTGTCAAACATTACCTCCTTTCATTATAATTCTAATTAATATGACCTTAACCAGGTGGCATAATTTAACAAGCCTATAAAAAGGTTAAACCACACGAGTTAAGCGGATTGAATTAATTTTATTTAAATTGATCATAATATATATCATTGGATTGAGAGATACAAAGTGTGTAATTTGATTAACTAAATATATCGTAATCAATGTTAGTTGAAGCCAATGTAACATTCTCACCATCTAATGAAGTAGACAAACATTTAGAGTAAGATTATATCAGAGTGAAATATCTAATTCATTTATGTTAGTTGTGAAAAGATGGTTACACGTGAAGAGGGAAGTGTTCTATCCAACAACTTAACTTATGATTTTAGAATAGATGGATAGTCTTGTGGTAATTTGGTTAGAATGCATGTCTGTATATATTTTTTCTAACATATTTAGCAAGACTGTTAGAATCGGAAGTCTAGGAAAAATCTTTTGGGGTCCGTAGAATCTGAATCGTAAGATTCTGCCTAAACGTAATAATTATTTTTTTTAAAAAAATTAATTATTAAATATTTAATTTAAAAGTCTAAATCATATTAGAATTTTCAAAAAAAATTAATATATTGGACCTTTAAATATTTTTTCATAAATTTAGATCATATATTGTGATATTGAACTAAATTATTAAGTTTTTGGACATTTTTTATGGAAGACTTAATCGTCCAACCATTATTTAACATAGTAGAATCGTGATAAAATCGTACAGAATCGTAGAATCATAAAATTTTACCAGTTAGAATTGAGATTATGACAACTATGATATTTAAAAGATCCTGTGAAATTTATTATGCATGAAATTTTGATATGAGTGGTCTTTGTTGCTTATGGGCTTGATTTAGTCTGTTAACACAATTGATGGGAACAAAAACAAAATGGGCTTTAACGTGGGCTTGTAGATAGTGCTTAAGATTTGGCCCACACCAAACCGGATCTAAAATATTTTTCAATATTCAAAATTCTCAAAGCCCTTCTCTCTCTCTCTCTCCCATTAGGGTTTTGCGAAAACCCCTCTCTGTAAATCCCTCTTTCTCGCCACTGAAATCCATAGTCCAAACAACCATGAAATCCAAATTGAAATCAAAATCGAAAACCCTAGAAATTCAAGCTCACGAAGCGAGTCGATCGCAGTTCGCATTCGCAATGGCGCGAATCGCAGTGGCGCAGATCTGCCAATCGGTGGGATTCAAAGGCTGCCAACGGTCTGCCCTGGAGACCCTGACGGACGTCGCCGCCAGGTACCTCCAGGCGCTGGCCAAGTCCGCCGCCTCCTCCGCCACCTCCTCCGGTAGAACTCAATCCAACCTCCTCGACGTCGTTGGCGCCCTCGAAGACCTCCACTCCGTCCACGGCTTTCCCGGCGCATCGACTTTGAACACCGCACTCTTATCTTCATCCACTTTAACTGACATCATCAAATTCGTCAATTACACCGATGAAATCCCGTTCGCAAAGCCAATTCGTTGTGATAATAATCCGTCCAAAGAGTCAGTAATGTCGCACAATTCAGTGAATGGTAAAGGTCTGGAAGCTGTGAAATCGCACATTCCGAGGTGGTTGCCGGCGGTTCCGGAGATGAGTGGAACTGAAAATGGCGGGAAGGGGAATGGGAGAGCAGAGAGAGTTTGGTTTGGTTCGTTGGGGAATGTGGATGGGTGTTTGGTTGGTGAGAAAATGGAAGTGGTGGAGAGGGAAAGTTGTATAAAGATGAAGAAAATGGAATTACCGGCGACGAGAGGCAGGGTGAGATTCAAGATGGGTGTGGGTATGAATTTGAAAGATGAAGGGTTTGGAGTGGATTTGAGGAATGGTGTGTGTAGGGGAGGGAAGAGAGTTTTATGCGGAAATTGGAGCCATGAAGATGACAAGAGACCAAGATGATATATAATATAATAGGCTCAATTTCAATAATACTACTATTATTTTCAAATTCTTCAGGATAGTGATATTAACGGGAATGATGAAAAACAGGTTATATATATATATATATATATATTTGTTCTATTCATGATATATACTGACAAAGATGCAGGAGTTTAGTCATTTTTGCAGCCTGCGTTTGTGGATCATTGAAGACACTTGTTTTTGTGGTTCAATAAAGGTCCTGTGTTCGAGTCTGATCGCAAAGTGGAATTTGACTCCATATTTTGTGTATTGTACAATTTAAATGGTACTACTTTCTCAATGAAAACTTACTTTACCTTTTACAATGCAATTAGCATATTCCATGATGTGTACTTGAATCTTCAATAATATGTTGAACAAATACTAATCAAAACTTTTATCCTCACACACATTCTCATAGAAACATAACAATTTGTGGTTTGCATTGTGCATATTAAGTTTTCCTCACCAAAGCCATAGTGATATGGAAGTTACTGACTTTGTATTACATACATATTATTAAACTTTGAACTCGAAAGGCTTTAACAAGGAACTCAGCAAAATTACTTTCTTACAGTATGGTGAGCTCACTTTTCACAGTTAAACCCATGGCAAACAGAGAGGACTATGATGAGGATCAAGACAATAAGAATACTCACTTTCATGTTTTGCAGTCACATTTTCCTCCCAACTTTTGTTTATGTATTCCGGAAGTCCTGTGCCTTTTTTGAGCAAAATATAGAAGAGTGTAAACATCATGTAACTATTATTTTTCAAGGACTCATCAACAAAATGATATCGCAGAACCCAATCTTTTATTCTAATCCCACAAATTTCAATTGCAGTCATTTGGGGGCATTAGAGTATACACTTCTCTTAGAAAAAAATATAAACTAATCGTCTATGGCAAAAAACTTGGTTCCTATGTGAATTTAAAGATTGGAAAAGTGTTTCAATATAAAATGTAAAAAATAGCCGCCGTCTGTGGGAATCGAACCCACGACCACGTGGTTAAAAGCCACGCGCTCTACCAGCTGAGCTAAGACGGCTTGATTGTTCTAATTACTCCAGTTCACATTATTTTTCAGTAGTCTACTTGAAGTCTAGCCCCTTCTCAAACCTTCACGCCAGTAATCTGCTAATTACTCAGTACTGGATTAACTATATATATATATATATTTACACTTTATGTGCATACGTGTATACGGCATAAACCTTCCCTTGCCTAGAGCTCAACGGCTAAAAGCAAAAACCCTATTAGGTTTAGGGAAAAAACTAGTTTTTTTGTTGTTGTATCTTGATATTGATAAGGCACAAAGAAAGAGTGTAATAATACTATTACTTCAATGGAAACACCAAGAGACGATATCGTGGATGTGAGGTCAGTGGTGGAAGCCATCACCATAGACGGCGGCGACGCTCCTCTCTACCAGGTCGAAAGCCTTTGCATGCTTTGCCACCAAAACGTATGCTCTCTTTCTCTCTCTCTCTCTCTCTCTTTCTCACACACACACACACACACACACACACATCTCTAATACATCCCCCTCCAAATTCATATCAATCACACCAATTATTTGGTCATTATATTTTTGTATACATACCCTAACTAATTTTGTCTAATTAGAAAAATGTTTTTTTTTCCCTGTAATTGAGTTTAATTTTACTATATATTAGGTACTTTTCTTTGTAGATATTTGATTTTTATCATAGCTTCATGAAATTTGTCTCACATGGTAGCTATTTGTAACAGGGGATTACTAGGTTTTTATTAACTTCAATCCCGCACTTCAGAAAGGTAATGCCTTTAATTTTTTTCATTCTTTTATTCAGTATTGTCCTTTTTTTTTTTTTTTTTGTTTTTCAATAATGGGTTTTTCTGTGTAGTGTCAATGCTACCTTATTTGAACTTAAAAGTAGGTTGTATGTATAGACTGTTATCGAAAGTAAGGTTCTTTTAAACTAAATTTTTATCCTTTCAGATCTTGTTATCGGCCTTTGAATGCCCACATTGTGGTGAGAGGTAAGAAATGTGTTCCTCCTTTGAAGGATGTGAAGATTTTAAACTGTATTCAGGTCAATTCGATCGGCTAAATGATTTCTTTTGCTTTTTGCCTGTTCTTTATGTTAGGAACAATGAAGTCCAGTTTGCGGGTGAGCTCCAGCCCCGAGGGTGTTACTACAGTCTGGAGTTTCGATCAGGTGATCAAAAGGTTGTGTCCACTGACCACTGGTATAAAATTTTCAATTCCGAATGTTGCAATAATTTCGAGGTCTCGGTTTTATTTTATTTTGTATAGTAGGAGATGTGGCCTTAAACAGAAACCAAGGTCATCCATCATAACATAATAAAACAGTTTGGTGCTGGAAATAGTAATGAATCGTTGTGCTGATGAGTGATGATATTATTCCCAAAATAGAAAGCTTAATGCAGCTCCCTTTACACCTCTAGCTCCGTTTCATTATCGGGTCCTTCTTTGTTGTCTTTCATTAATCTTTCTTAGTCTTTTAAATGTACACCACATAAAGCTTAATGTTTTGCCATGTCTGTGTCATGTGCTTTTATGCTGCTTTCTGTCGTCGTTTGGAATTTCGTTTAATCAACCTTATAATGAAAGAAAACATTACTTTCTTGTGAACTTAAGGATTTTATTATTAGGTTGATAAATATGATTGTTCTTTCTGCTGCTGTAAACATCATGTTAATGACTTTGCCTTCTTATAAGCTGTGAGGAAAAGTGCCATTCCAATAGGAGTGGTAGACTTATGGGTGTTTCTTTGCAGATGCTCAATCGACAAGTCGTGAAATCTGACACTGCCACTATTAAGGTACATTATCAAGTTCCTTTTTCTTATTCTTTCTTTTTCAAAATTTTGACTTCTATTTGACACCTTTGTCCATTCACATTTTTGTAAAGATTCTTCGGGATCTAAATTTTCAAATGTTTCTAATTGTAAATCTGTAGGCATGTTAATACAGAAGGAACTAGTTAATGAGTCTGTTGGTGCGGGTTGGCAATATAGACCAATGACGGGAATGTCCACAAGTGTTGTCAAAGGCACGCCTAGGCTCTAGGCTTATACAGATGCAACACTTGTGCCTGTGTGTGCCTTGGTGCACCTTTGGCAACCCTTGCATCTTTAATATGGAATAGGAATGAGTTTTTAATAGTTTAAAATTTGAATTGTGCACCTTGCTTCATATATGCCTTGCCTTGTGTCTTGTGCTTAGTCTCCAAAGGTACTCTATCGCCTTAGGCCTTTGGTTTTTTTACTTGTAAGCCCTTCTTTACTTTCCACTGACTCAACTTCAAACACAAAGTTTATTATGACTGGCCTTAAGTTTACCTGATCAACAAGTTTATGCTCCTACTTTTTCATGTTTTTGCTCTACTTACTAACTGGTCAAACGATTTTTGAGAATACAGAAATCTCAGTAGCAGTGAATTCTGCAATAAGAGTATAACTTTATTCTATTTTTTTTATTTTAATTTTGTGAGACGTGATTGATGCTCACTACATGTATAGTCCTATGATATATATATATATTTATATTAGTAGAGCTATATTAGAAAGCCTTCAAAAGGAAAACGCAACCCAATGAAGTACGCAAAAGTCACAAAGGACTCTAAGGAGCCTAAAATACGAAATGTCTCCTTTATAGATGTACAACATTTACACATCATGCAACAAAAAAATAGAGCTAATTAAAAAAATATTTTAAGTTCCCCCAAAGGCTTGTCTTTTTGTCAAATGATCTATTTTGTTCTGTCCAAGTGCACCACCAAAGGCACAACGACACTGCCCTTCAAACAAGTCGTTCGTGGGAACCCCAATTACATCCTTTGTAAATGTATATTAAACATCTCGCAGAAATATGCATGACCTACCGAACCCCCAAAAAAACAAACAAAAGGCTTCGAAATATGAGAAAAAGAGCAATACTAAAGAAGATGCCTGATTGACTCTCTGTGTTTCTTACTCATGTAATAATAAAAAATTATCTGTTTTCTCCTTCTCGACAAATCTTGCAGTATAAAACGACAATTGAGGTCCCCTTTGCAAACATTACCATGTCCTAATTGCAGCTTCCACATTTATTGTTCTGACCTACAAGTTTGACGTTGAATGTGCTTGTCTGTTATGACTGATGACCCACTCTAAGGACAAAATTAAGATACTTGAATTATTATCATAATGTATGGAGTCTGTATTTTATCTTGCTTCTTATTTTATATTTGTAGATTCTTGAGCTGGATTTTGAGATTCCTCCAGAGGCTCAGCGCGGATCTCTCTCAACGGTATCGTCTCTTTATCCTGAATATAATATCATATTTTTTTTTACTAGCAAGATTCTAATTTCTGCCTTTGCTTATGAATATCCTTTTCTTCAAGATGCTTTTAATTCTACCGTTACTTTGACTGGTTTGAAGTGGTTCTCTGTTCTTTTACTGTGAGGAATTTTGGGGTTGGATCCAAGAGCTAAGAAAATCATGCGAGCTTACGCCCTATTTGGACAATATCATACCTTTTGAAGTAGTGGACTACTACAGTAGATATATTAAAAGTACTTTTGAATATATATAAGAAGAATTTACCCCAAATGGGGATTTATCTCTAGCCTATTCAACACATTGAGACCATCCTTGGGATAGTGAGTCGTAATTGAAATCCTCATATCTCTTTCATTATTATGATTTCCTTTTTCTTTTTAAATTTTTTTGGTGGTTTTTTTTTTTTTTTTTTTTTTTGTGGTATAGTTTGTTCTATTGAATGACATTTTATAATAAAACCATCATGAATGGTCATTTGGAACTCATGGCGTTACTCATAAGAGATGTGCTAAGCAAAGTCGCAAATGTGCAAGCACAGCCCTATATCTTGTGGGTTCTACAGTGAGGTCCACAGTCTGTGTTTGTGCAGTTTCGACTGCACTTAACAGTCCTCTACTTGTAAATTAATATACATGAACCTTAGCTCGCTAATGCTTTTAAGTGGAGGAATATTGGGCTAGACATTTTCATGAAAATTTTCTGTGTAGCTTGCCATAATTATAAGTGTTATCTCTGGTCTGCCAAGGATATGCATAATAGAAGTTATTCAATCATATTAAAATATGAACATTCTGCACAAGAGCCGTGTGAGGTAAATGGTTACTGCGAGTAGTTCTAGGGGAACAGTAATTGTGCTGAGGCCTGGCTTAATCAGGAGAGTAAATTGTGTTCAAAATATTCTTCAAGCTCTCCGCTTTGTTGGTCTATGATGTATTAGGTTCGAACAGCTCAAGCTCCTTATACCTCACTGCAATGGTGTTTTTTTTTTCTCCCTTTCCCGGGTTTACGGATGGTAACGGGTGCGGTTCTGGGCCGGTGTACCCTCTCCCGCCCCCACAACCGCTAAGAAAACCCTATCCCATCCCCGCCCAAAATCAGCTAAACGGGGTGGGAATTCACCCGTCCCCGTCCCCGTCCCCGTCCCCATCGGGTTTATTAAAACCTGTGGGTGCCCGCGGGTATCCGTTAACCGTTGAAATTTTTAAATATTTCACTTTAAATTAAATATAATTTTACAAAATTATATATTTAAAACACCAAATTCAACATTACGAAAACTAAATAAACCACCAAGTTATCCAAATTACAACACATTCTATCGAAAACAATAATAAAATATAAGTTTAGGATTAGTGGGTTACACTTATTTTTTTATTTACTATAGATATATACATATATATATAATGATGTCTAAACGGGGCGGGGTGGCATAAAACCGTCCCCGACCCGTATATTCACCGGTTTTTCTCCCCAAACCCATCCCCGCTTATATAGTATAAATGGGACACCCAAAACCGCTATAAACGTGATGGGGTGGGGCGGGGCAAATTTCCATCCGTACCCGGGTTGTAGTGTAAATATGTTGTTATTGGAGTTATGTATGTTTGCTGTTAATGGTTCTGTCCTCCATCTTCTTCTTGATAAATAAATAAGTGTGACCCCCCTTCTTTTACATAATCTATTCTCCGATTATCTCTTCTAGGTTGAAGGGATATTGCTAAGAGCTCTGAATGAATTGCAGGCCCTTCAAGAAGAGCGAAAGGTCTATTTAATTCAATAAAATTCATGTTTCTTCTTCCCTTCTTCTCTTTCTCTTTCTTGGTGTCTTAACAAGTGTATTTATGGGCATTTCAGAAAGTGAATCCTCAGACTGCTGAAGCAATAGACAAGTTCTTGTTAAAATTGAAAGACTGTGCAACTGGAGATTCATCCTTTACCTTTATTCTTGATGATCCTGCTGGCAACAGCTTCATTGAGAATCCGTAAGAGAGTTATCTATATAATTCCACTGTACCTTCAATAAGTTTTTGTGCAAGGTTGGATTATGGTTAAAATGGAATAATATTTGCTTTCAAGAATTGATGTCATCCATTCCAACAGAAAGAAATGAATACTTCTCATTCTAAAGATATTATCCACATGCCTTATCCTGGGCAATTGCATTCAATCAATACTTTTACTCGGGTTTCCATTATTGTCACATTTTGTTCGATTTTTTGTAATTCTTTTTCGATTGAGCTTAACGAAAGCCATTGCGCTAATGCGCTCTCTTGAGGTGTGGGTGTTATATCTTCTCCTTGTTTGCTTAAGTTGAACCATTCGGTAATTTAAAAAGAATACATTATTTGTAACAGGTTTGCTCCATCTCCGGATCCATCACTAACAATAAAGTTTTATGAGCGAACTCCTGAGCAACAAGCGTCTTTGGGGTATATTGTTGACCCATCACAGGTAGGAGAACCTGGTGATGAAGCATCAGCAGAGGGAACAGACAATGCCCCACATGGATCTATTGGAGCTGTTGCTGGTCATCGTGCGATTGCTCAGGGAAATAGCACGGAAATTGCTGAAACTTTGTTTAGATACTCGGCACCAGAAGAGGTACAGTATCTTTCCAGATGGAAATTCTTCCAATCTATTTATCAAAATTTATATCATTCATTTTCCTCTTATACTTGCAGGTTATGACTTTCCCTTCAACTTGTGGAGCTTGTGCTGTCAAATGTGAGACTCGAATGTTTGCAACCAGTATCCCTTTTACTCTTTTTTTCACATCATTCATATGTAACACGGCAATGTGGGTGTTACTTTCATTTAATTCTCAATATCTGGGACACAAATGATATACATATCTTTGCAAGTATTCATTTCTCAGTCTTGGTTTGCTAGTCATTATTCAAATTGTTTTTTCCTTTCATTTTGTTCCTTTATCTTCCCATGTTCTGTACTGACCTTGTTACTTTTGAAGATTCAAGTCTACAGGTTTAATTGTTGATTTCAATACATATATATTTTTCGGTTGTATATGATTTCCTTTTTATCCTTGTTTTCTTTTAACCATGTGGTTCAACTTTAGGCAACATATATACGACCTTTTTTTATACTCTATGGTAACCTCAGGTTTGAAGTTCCATAGATGCCTTCTGCATTAGATTATGGGAAAATATGGATACCCCATGATAAAGTGAGGCTGCCGGGCTAAATAAGATATATATTCCTAGTTTTACATAAGTTTTCCCACTGAAGGTGCCCATAGGATTAGTTGTTGGGGGTGCGGTTTGTATGTTCTATTTCAGTGGAGTACTAATTTTGCACTTTTCTAGAGCTAGGTGAATGTAACAGCCCTATCTTTGTAAGTTCATTTTACATAAGGCCGCTGTATTATTATAAATATTTATTATTATTCTATATATTAAAAAAAAATAGAGAAAAAGGAAAACTGGACCAAGTTACATATATGCAGATGAGCTACAGATGCATGTACGCAGATATGCAGAGAGTAATGCATGTAATATAACTTGCATGCACGTAAAGACACACACTTTGCAATGTATTGAGATGTATGCGTATACATGCATACATTGCAATTATATACCCCATATGTAGGCACACATGTTGCAAGTGTAGCTGTCTATATATATATATATATACGTACTATTTGCATAGGTCCTTGGGTGTTTATTGGTTTGTGTACACTGTACAGACGCAAATGCATACATTATTTTATTTTATTTTTTTCTCTATTTTACCTTAATACATTATACATAACAGTATATATCCCATATATGAAGCACATATGTTGACAATTTACATGCCTATATGTGTAGTAGTTGGTGCATTTGCATATATCCTTAGGTGTTAAGAGGTATGTATACAAATGTAAGTTGCAAGTTTAATTGTTAAAGTGAATGCGTATTGTTGTCAGTTTGTTTACATTCATTTCTGTTGTATAAGCCTATGAACTGCATGCTTCTATATAGATTGTTTTACCATATAAATTTCAGTATGTCCATTTTAGGTCACTAAGCTATTTTTATTCTCAAAAAATAATTAAATAAAATATTTTCACCTTCAATTAAACACTTGAAAAAGGCTGAAAATATTGTGTTGAGAATGTTATGTCTCAGAGACCTATGTTGACACTATGCCCATATTTTAAATCTTACTCTTGACCAATCGAGAGGATGATCTGAATAGAGTATCAGTATTTGAAGAATTTTTAAAGTCGGGAGTGAAAGAAACTCGTATACAAGTGAATGAGGGTGTTTAACGGCTAATAAGTTTAAGAGACTATTGTTTAGAATTTTGAGATGGTTGCTAGTGATCCGAATTTTGCAGTCTCAGAAAATCAAGTCAAGTCTAGAAATCCATTGTATAAAGTTAATTGAAAAGCAATTTTGAGGAGTTGGTGGTTAATTATCTGCCTTTTGTTGCAAGAGTTTTCTTCTATCACTCCTAGCTATTTATTGTTTTTTCCCTCTTGAACTTGGGAACTGAAATATATAATACAATTTTGTTTCCCTTGGCCTTTGATGGTGTAATACTAATTTAAAAAGTTGGACTAGTATCTCGATAGTCAGTAAATGCTTATTTTTGGGATCTTGAATTACAAATTAAATCAGAGTTGTGTTGTCGAGGCAGATTGAATACGGTTAACTAACATGTTATCTAATCTAATACGATAAATGAATCAGATTTGGCATTTCTCAAGTATTTGAACTAGTGGAAATCATATTTTCCTCAATTCCCTAAGTGTGATGCTGAGTATGGTTTTGCATGATTTTTGTAAAGCTTAACTATATACAGAGATTCCATACTTCCAGGAAGTAATTGTCATGGCATCCTCTTGTGACTCTTGTGGTTACCGTAATTCTGAGGTTTGTAATGCTACATTGATTCTTTCCTTTCCTCTTTTCATAAATTGAGGGTCATTGCCTATTTCAACAGTAAAACTCTTAAGCATTGTTGTCGTGTGCCACTGGGTTTAGTTTGAGCCTCAAAGCAGACACTTTGGGAAATTCCAAAAGTTTGGACCGTCTCAAGTCTTCTGTCCCTGACACCTACCATGTCAGGACCAGAACTGGAGGATGGCTTTGTTTTCAATAATTGATGGTGGCATGCTTTTCTCTGTAGTTGAAACCTGGTGGCCCTATTCCTTCAAAAGCAAAGAAAATTACAGTTTGTGTGAAGAACGTTAAGGACCTAAGCCGTGATGTGATAAAGGTATGTCTTGGCTATTTTATGTTCAACTGAGTAAAATTTTATTTTCTAAGTTTTTATAATTTAACTTAAATATGTAGGCATTAGGAAGGAAACAAGTATGAAGGTAAAACAAATATGTAGGCAGTAGTTTTTCTAAATTTAACTTAAATATGTAGGCATTAGGAAGGAAACAATTTTTTTATAATTTTTTTTATCTTTATTTTCTCTCTCTCTCTCTCTCTCTTTTGGTCTCTTTAAATGAGGTTTGAATGCATTTATTTGACTAAGTTAATTGGAATTCATCAGTCAGATACTGCCGGTGTGACAGTCCCAGAGCTCGACCTGGAGCTGACCAGTGGCACATTGGGTGGAGTTGTGACAACTGTTGAAGGCTTAATAGCAAAAATTAGTGAAAGTGAGTATGTTTTTGTGACAACTGTTGAAGGCTTCTTATAATTGTACCCTTACATAAACAGTTGATTTCATTCACCCTTACTACGGGGATGAAGTACTGGTCCTGTCAGTGATATCTGTGTTTTAATGTTAGTTAGTGTCATTATTAGTTTCTCACATATTAGGCTGTCTCAGGACATTGGTGTGTTTGTTTTTTTTTTCTACCGTTGTCCTTTTTTCTTTTTCTTTTGATAAGTATAAGAGTTATGTTTGGTAATACCACTATCCTATAAGAGTTGTGTTTTGCATGTTGTATCCGGTTGGTTCAAATTTTGTGGTCCACATATGATCAGTGGCAGAGCAATATTAGGTCCAGTGGAGGCAATTGCCCCTCCTCTCCTCCCTCAACTAGAGACTACTGCCTTATGTGTTCTTAGAATTGGCAGTTCAAGGTGTTACCACCGGACCAAGTGGTCCCTTACAATTATCAATAGAGCCTTAACGTGTTGCTACATGGTAAGATTGAAAACCCTGAATGAAACTGTTAATACATCCATTGGAAGTGGTCAGATGCTACATAAAGCAACTTGGTACTGATTCCCAATGATGGAATTTTCTATGACTTATAGACTAAGCAACAAAGAGTGGTGGTGACTGTTTTGTGTTTTCTTGTGATATTAGGTTGCTATTGCGATCTTTTATAAAGTTGATTTGGAGCTGTATATGGCTGGTAGATTTTAAACTTGATGAAGTAAATTGCCCTTCCTTAAATTATCTTTATATAGCATTTTAGGAAATTGCATTTGAGTTGTTAGGGACGTGGTTAATTGTTATATGTAATAAATCCTGCAAATGTCATAGAATATGGAGATAAAAGCTTAATGTATCTGTTTTTATGTCTGATACTGAATTTTATTTTGTTGAAATTATCAACTCTTACACACCTCTCTCTGTCATATTGGGCTCCCATACAACTGATTTGCAGATCTTGAGAGAGTACATGGATTTACCTTTGGAGACAGTCTTGAAGAAAGTAGGAAAAGCAAGTGGCAAGACTTCAGAGCAAGGCTTAACAAGGTGCACCTAAGTGATACTTGTGCAACTAAGTTCAAATATAGAATTAGCGTGTAGACTGAACTTCTATAATACAAAAAAACAGTACCAGTTGTGTTATTATCATATGAATAGCTTCAAACTTGTTCTTAGGGTTGTTCTCTTCCCCTAGATCCTTCTATATGTCTAAAATTGGGGTTTCCCACAATTGATCACCAAATTTCATGTTCAGAAGATAATGAGATGATGGTTGGAATTAAAGACATAAATGTGATTCCTGTAAAATTTGGTTGCTGGATTAACTGTCTTGAGATCAGGCAGTAGGGATGATGCCAGTGTTGGATAAGAATTTGAGACCTGTAGATGTTTTCCCATTATCTAGTTTAAATTTTGCTTTGCGGGGCCTATTATGGTTGTCTACCCCTTCCAAAAACACATGCAAGATATTTTATATTGTATATCTTCAAATAACTTACAAATTCTGCTGTCTTTTTCTTTTATTTTGCGGTTCTGATGTTGAATCTTGGCACTTCCATGAGTTGTGAGAATCATTTTCAATAGTAATTCTAGTTAATTAATGCATCTGTTGCACACTTACACCTGGGAACTAAATAAATGTTATGGTATGTGATTTTGAGGACCAAACTTCTCTTTGGATGTGTGCGTGCGCGTTCGTGGTTTCTTTTGAGATATATATTTCTAATGTTTCATTATTTTTTCTGTTACAAACTTCTCCTTTTTTCTAATGAAAGCCTGTGATGTTGTACAGCTTCTGAGTTTGGAAGAGCCTTGGACTTTAATCCTCGATGATGCTCTAGCAAATTCTTTTGTGGCACCTGTGACTGATGATATTAATGATGACCATCAGTTAAAATGTGAGTTTCTTCTCCTACTCTGCAGCATGCATTCGGTTGAAATGTAATTGAGGAATTGGTTTGATTGTCCATCTTTTTAATATATCCAAGGCATCCTCGGGATAATTTAAACTGAAGCAATTAGATGTTCGTCTCGGGCTTATTTGACTTGACCTATCAACACAAACAACCAAACTCTACACCTTTGTCATATATTCCTTGCGTAACACTAAATAGGGAAAATTATTTGGTCCCCTGGGGTGTGAGATATCTGCTCGACTGGGTAGATACCATATTCATAGGGTATAATTCTGTTTCAAGCTTCCTAGGTAGTGAAATGGTAGAAAACTCAAAATCTCGTGCTTATCTATACAATCAACTTGAGATGCTTTTTACCAATATCAGTTCCATATGCTGGATCAAGCTGTTTTTATTCAACCATTCTATTAATTTGGGAAGAAAGGTTTTAGGAGGGAAATTGTTTCTCAGAATTTGTTTGTGGAAACGGATGGTGGGTCTCTTGGTAATCTGAGATATGAGCAGGTACTATCTGAGATTAACCTTCTAATGAAGTGGGGTGGAGTGCATAATAATTTTGGGGCAGACTAAAATAGTTTATATCCGTGTGTGTGTGTGTGTATGCGTTTGTGTATTGGACACGATCCTATTGGCACGACATTTGCCTATTAAAAGCAATGTTTTCTACTGTGTTTCCTCTTGCAATAATTGATTACATGGTTTCCATTATTAGCTGCTATGTCCTGTAATCATACCAACTTTCTTCTGATGATAACTATATTGGCACTGTTTAGTTGAGGAGTACGAGAGGTCTTGGGAGCAGAACGAGGAATTGGGTCTGAATGACATCGATACCTCTTCAGCTGACGCTGCTTATAACTCCACGGATACTGCATTGAATGAAAAAAAGGAGGGGTGACTTCCGACTTCCGACTTTCGTCTTTTTTTTTTTTTCCAGAACAATACAGTTTGTGCGCTCGGTCTAATTTATGTGTATCTCTTCAAATTTTGACATTATAAGATAAAAGCTCTTCTTCAAGCTGTCTGTATCTTGCTTTGATTACAATTGGATGTAAACCTATAGTGCGGAGAGACAAATATATATACAAATGTCGAAGGAGTTTGTTCAAGTTATATTTCTCCTACAGAGTAATTGCTTCTTGCAATCGACCGAAATTGTCTCTTTTATATTATTTTTCTTAGGTCTTGTTTGATGGAGTTTCTTTCTATCAAGCGAGTTTTTGCAATGGAGGCGAAATGATCTTGTATCTTTAAAACAAGTTAAATCATACAGTATCTAAGATAATTTTTTGGCCAAAATATGGTTGACAAAAAAATTGAAACTTACCGGAGTTTCTTACCATTCAAAAATAAAAAATATCAAGTTTTTCTTTTTTTAAAATATTAAAACTATTTTGAAAAAAATTAAGTTTTTTTTTTTTTTTCATAAACAAAAACAAAAACCATATTTTTACTAAATAAATAATAAGTGTATGCTATTTTTTTGTCATTTAAAAGGATATTCGAGCATTTGAGCATATTTTTCGAAAATAAAAAGAAGGGATTGGCTGTGGCAATTCTCATGAGTACACAAAATAATTAAATTAGACACACGTATTTTACGCTTAATGCAAAATCGGGGTATTGTTATAATTTATTCTAAAATGATAAGAAGAAATTGCAATTCTATTTTAAAATAGTAGGAGTAAATAATAAGTGAAAAGATTAGCAAAGCTTGGTGCAAAAATAAAATAAAATAAAAATCAATATATAAAAAACTATAAATTTTTAAATGAAAAAAATAGAGCAAAACCCTTTTTCTCCCTCTAATGATTCGAACTATTCTAACAAGAAAAAAAGAAAATTTCCTTTCCAAAAACAATTCACTCTCTACAATTAAACTGGTACAAAAATTTCAATCTGTATATACATATAATATATATTGAACTAGTTGAGAGTTGGGGTTGAGAGTTGAAATTGCAAGTAAGAGAGAGAGAGAGAGAAATGGAGAGCAGTGAAGAAGAGGAGGACTTCCCATCAATCGAATCAGTAACTCCACAATCGAAGATCGACACCCTCTATCAGTCCAACACTGAAAAGGTACAACTCTTTTCTCTTTCGATTCAACACACTAATGTTGTTTCTTTTTATGTTTTCTTCATCTGATTTTTCGCACACCTAAAATTTGCAACCCCCAGAAAAACAAAACAATATTAATGTTAATAAAAGCGAAATATGGAAATCGAAGACCACTGTTTTGAGAGAGAATGCAAAATCTCAACTATTTGCTGAATGGTCTGTATGTGTAGGGAATAAGAAAGCTCTGTTTTGAGCTTTTGGATTTAAAGGATGCAGTCGACAATTTATGCGGAAATACTCGCTCTAAATACTTGGCTTTCCTCAGGTATTATATACATACATACATATATATATATATATATATGCTTGCTGCTTCCCTACTTCCAGATGTAAATTAAGTGAATTTATGTTACTATTTCATTCGTCAATTCATGTAGCTACTCTACATTCGTATGGTTTTCATTGAAATAAATTTTAGGTTGTCTGAAGAGGTCGTGGAAGTGGAGCATGAGTTGAATGAGATGCGAAAGCATATTTCTGCTCAAGGGATTCTTGTGCAGGATTTAATGAGTGGTGTATGCCGTAATTTGGAAGAGTGGAATCGCAGTGATGGTATCCAGGAGGGTCCTCAAAATCACCAACTTGAAGATCCCTCTCCAAATGAACCCGAGGATCAGAAGGTGATTTTTCTGGAGAATATGGATGTTCTGTTGGCTGAGCGTAAAGTGGATGAAGCGATAGATGCGATAGATGCCGAAGAGAGGCGTTACCCGGACCTAAAAGGCTTGGTAGATGCTTCATCTAATGACCCATTCTCTTACAAGTATGCATTTCTAAAAAGAAAGGCAATGCTTGAGGACCAGCTTGTTGAGATCATTGAACAGCCCGCTCTTCCTAGTCTTGAACTGAAGAAGGCGTTATCTGGTTTATTAAAGCTTGGGAAAGGTCCATTGGCACATCAGCTGCTGCTGAAAACAAATGGGTCAAACCTCCATAAAGGCATTGAGGCTTTTCTTCCATGGTGTAGTAGTTACCCTTCAACATATCCAGCAACTTTGTCCAATCTTATATTCTCTACCATCTCACTGACAACAAAAGAATCCAGTTCGATGTTTGGTGACAATCCTGTTTATTCGAACAGAGTCGTTCAATGGGCCGAATGGGAAATTGAATGTTTAGTAAGGTTGGTCAAGGAGAATGCGCCTTCTTTGGAGACAGTTTCTGCTTTACGTGCTGCTAGCGTTTGCATTCAGACCAGTCTTAACCACTGCTCTGCATTGGAATCTCAAGGCCTGAAACTCTCAAAGTTGCTTTTGGTGCTTTTGCAGCCATTCATTGAAGAAGTTTTGGAGTTGAATTTTAGGCGGGCAAGAAGTGTAATTATTGATTATGCTGAAATTGATGAGAGTTTGCTATTATCACCTCGCTTGGCATCTCCACTGTCTACATTTGCGACAGCTTCTGACAATGTTCTTATTGATACTGGAATGAGGTTCATTTTCGTTGTCAAAGTAAGTCACCTTTTGAACCCAATAGAGGAACTGCCTAGCTTTCACATTGCTTGCAAGTAGGGAATTAAAAGGTCGACGTAGATAGGTTTCAAATAAGAGATAGCAGAAATATCAGGAATTTAGGATGTTAATATATCATTTGGACCTTTTAAGGTGGGTATCCTCTCATGTGTCTGTTCGGTAGTCTTTGTCAAGAATACATGCTTCTTGAATCTGTGTAGTCTACTATAATATATGCAATCCCAATTAGCGGATACAAAACTATTTCTGAAAAGTACTTTATGCAAATCATATCCATACGCCGCGTGTAAAGACATATGGAGTGGGGATATGCCTAAGGGGGATATACAAGTATTGTAGCATTTTGAATATACTTATTTTCGTAATCTTATAAGTGGAGCATAAATGACATTATGCTAGATTTTAATGTTTGTTAGCTTCTTAACATTAATAAGGGTGGAGAGCCTATTGGCGGGTTGGAAGCGACAATATCTTTCCAAGGGTGGGAGACTTACCTTGGTAAAGAGCACGTTATCCAATCTTCCAACTTATGTGTTGTCTCTTTATCGGATTCCTCGTGGTGTGGCACAGCGGATAGAGAGGATTCAACGACAGTTTTTGTGGGGTGGTTGTAGGGAGAGTGACTCTATCCCTTTGGTGCGGTGGGAGGCGGTTTGTCGTCCTTTTCGTGGAGGGTTAGGTTTACGCTGTCTGGTGCCTTTTAACAAGGCTCTTTTGGGTAAGTGGTTGTGGCGTTTCGGGGCTGAGAGGGACCGTTTATGGAGGAGGGTGAGGTTTTCCGATGAGGTCAGGGGTCGTCGGGGTGTGGGAGTGTGAAAGGACATTCGGCAGGGATGGAACTCTTTTGCTCCTTTCACCAGTTTCAGGGTTGATGATAGCCGCTGTGTCAGTTTCAGGATGGATTAGTGGTGCGGGAAGGGCCCCCTTGCTTCTTTGTTCCCTCAGTTATTCAGGATCGCTCGGGATCGTCATGCCTCGGTAGCTGACTGTTATCTTGATACTAGGAAGCTAGTGTGGGATGTCAGATTTGCGCGACACTTTCAGGACTGGGAGCTGGAGGAGGTGTCCGATCTGCTGGAGTTATTGTATTCTCAGATTGTTGATGGTGGTTTTGACTCCTTATGCTGGAGGCCGTCGCCATCGCCATCGCCTTCGCAGAGCTTCTCAGTCTCTTCTTTCTTCTGCTGTCTTTCTCCTGGGGCGGAAAAGTCTTTCCCTTGGAAGGCGGTATGGCGTACAAATGCCCCTCTCAAGGTTGCATTTTTCACATGGTCGACGGCTTGGGGTCGCATCCTCACACTGGATATTTTGGGTTGGTGGGGCATGGTTTTGGTCAATCGGTGTTTCCTATGCAAAAAGGACGGGGAATCTATCGATCACCTCCTTTTGCATTGTCCGATTGCCTATGATTGTTGGAGCTTTATTTTTTGTCTCTTTGGATTTCAGTGGGTGATGCCGGCCTCGGTTCGCGATGTTTTGGCATCTTGGAGAGGGGTGCCGATCGGTTGTCATGCTCAGCATTTTTGGAGAGCGGCTCCCCTTTGCCTTTAGTGGAGTATTTGGTTGGAATGCAATATGCGTTGTTTTGAGAGCGTTGAGTCTCCTTTGGGGGTGATCAAAGACAAGTTTGTATTGTTGGGTGGATGGTCGGAATTATAAATCTATAGAGGAAAAAATAGAGTTTTTGGGTTCTTTTGGCCCTTAGGGGCTTTTTGTACATGGGATGCACTCCTTGTTTGGGTGCCTTTTCTTTTATAAAATACTTACTTATCAAAAAACAAAACATTAATAAGGGTGGTTTGTGTAATAAAGGCTTGTCTCGACCACAGTATATAATAAAGGCAAAACTCAGGGGGTATGAGTTGATATACAGTAAATAGTAAGAAAAAGCTAGGGATATTATGAGGACACTAGAATTCATATATGTATACTAACATTTAATGCAGATCATGATATATTCACATTGTGACAAACGATTACTTTTATCGAATTTATCTAATAAGCTTCTAGGTTAAAATGAAAATAGAAATGAGAAAATGGGAGAGTTATCTAATTCACAACGAGAAAATAGAGGTTAGGCTCCAGGTAAATGGAGTTAGGAATTTGACATGATTTTTACTCATTATATTTGAGTTCTTCTGTTTTACAAGATAGTCCATATATTTAAATCCTCTGTCATGTCTTTCCTAGAAATTACTTTACAGTGCTTTATCAGAAGTGCTGTAATCTGGTGTTCAAGATGTGTGTGACTTTTACATGTGTTTTACTTATTATACCCAGTTATTTTCTTACATAAAATATCTGTATAAAACTTCAGTTATGTCTCTTCTAGAAATTACACTACAATGCTAGTTAAGAAGTGTTGTAATTCGATGTTCAAAGATGTGTTAGCCATATACCGTAATTATTTGAGAAGTATAGCTTAGGTGATTTAAATTAACAATATTAATTAAGTTGTGGATATGATTATAAAATAGATCATTTTAGAAGTATATCTGCTTCATAGGTGTGAATATATGTGGCTGCCTACGTATATACTTGTGGTTTATACATGCGTATGCATACGGTTCTGCATGTCATAATATCTGAAGCAAAAAGAAATATCTCCTAAATTTAAGATGTTGTCTGAGATTGGAATTATGTGTATGCTTGTGTTGTGTAGCTGGCTGTATGTTGACTAGGGGATGGACTGAGAAAGGCTGTATCCGAAGCCTCACCTGGGCGATTAACTCAAGAATATCAATAGATTGGAGATAGCTTTGGAAACATATTATACTAGAATTTTGCTGATTTAATGGGAGATACATTGTTGATGATAGCTAAATGTTTAGTTAATATATTAATATTGGGAAATGTTCTTCGCAGGACCTAGTGGAACAGCTAACCCCCCTGGTTATTTTACACTTTGGAGGAAACATATTGACAAGAATTTCACAGCTTTTTGATAAGTATGTGGATACTCTGATTAAGGCCTTACCTAGTCCGTCTGAAGATGACAGTCTTGCAGAGCTTAAAGAGGCTATACCTTTTAGAGCTGAAACAGATTCCCAACAGCTTGCGCTATTGGGAACTGCATTTACTGTTGCAGAGGAACTATTACCCATGGTTGTATCGAATATCTGGAGCACACTGAATGAAGGCAAGGAAGCAGGAAGAGGACCCTCAGAAACAATTTTGCCTACCACAGGTACTGTAGAATTTAAGGATTGGAGGCGCCATATTCAGCATTCCTTGGACAAGCTCAGAGATCACTTCTGTCGACAATATGTTTTAAATTTCATTTATTCAAGAGATGGAAAAACACGACTAGATGCACAAATATATCTAAATGGGGGAGGGGAGGAGGATCTGTTTTGGGACTCTGACCCACTGCCTTCGCTGCCATTCCAGGTTATACTTTGATACCTCTATGGTTCTTAGGCTATTGAATATTTGCCTTGCACATATGTTCTTCCCATTACAATGTCAAGTTACTTGTATAGCTACAGAAAATTTGCTGTTTCGGGGGTGGGGCGGGGATGAAAAAATTTCTACGTCCAACACATATCTTGTTAAATATATTATTATTATCATCATCATCATATTTGAAGTTGTAAGCAATAATTTAAAATGTGAATATTTGTGGGTGTGGGCAAAAAAAGAAGTTGGAAAGTGAGAAGCCATTGTATTATTACCAAGAACCTGAGGTCCAGGGTGATTGTGAAAATAGTAGAACTTGGGTTCGGACCATTTTATAGGCCTCCATACCTGGTTAACTACGAACCTGATTCTGATCAGCCTGAAATTGTTCTGAAGGACCATAGATCAACTTGACCAAGTTCACATATATTTAAGGTGATGCATAATCGTTGAGTAGTGAGTCAGTGCAAAAGAAGGATTTGAGGGATAATTTAAGCCTGGGTAGTATTACTCTAGACTAATCAGGATGAATCTTAGATTTTAGACTATCCTTGTCAGGTAGTAAATCTATGTTCTACTTCATTAGTTCATTACATTCCAAATTTACATAAATGAGGTTTTTTAGACAATCACAATAATATGGACTGCTACCCAGCCTCTGAACTTTCCAATACTGGGATAGGAATGTGAAACTATGTGAAAGAAATTAGTTACCAAGGAAGTCTTTCAAACATCTGGTTTGCTCTCAAGTTCCTGATATCCAAAAAGACCAAAATATCCCATTCCATTAGAGGGAACTGTACTGTGTGGTCACTAGTTTGAAATCACTGGATCTGTTGTTTTTTTGAACCCCCTGTGGTAAAAGAAAAAAATAAATCCTTTATCCTTCTGGTTGCATGTTTTAATGCCTCTATTTTTGTGCTTCTGCACGTGTGCGTTCTTAATGTTAGCTTTGTTTTTTTGTTCACAGTGAAGTATAAAAATTCACTGTTTAGTGTTTTTGTTTTCATCCGACACATTGAGTGAGAAGACCTAATTTGAATGCATCTTGGGAAAAACCAATTACATTCAGTCTTGTTTAGATCTAAACATAAGTTCCTTTTCCCTGCAAAATGTAGTGTCATTAACAACCTTCAGACAAGCTTTCTATAAATTTACTTGGTTATTTAACAAATGGGAAGAATAAAATGCAGCCAATGTTCTTGTTTCCCTTATTCTCTTGGTAAGACGAGAACAATGTATACTAAACACAAGATTGATTTGATGCTTTCAGGCATTGTTTGGGAAGCTGCAGCAGTTAGCAACTGTGGCAGGAGATGTGTTACTTGGAAAAGAGAAAATTCAAAAGATTTTGCTTGCCAGACTCACAGAGACGGTGGTAATGTGGTTGTCAGATGAACAGGAGTTCTGGGGCGTGTTAGAGGATGATTCCGCCCCTCTTCAGCGACTTGGATTACAGCAGGTTCTTTCCTCCATCAATGCTGTCCTTTCTCAAAATCTTACAAAAAAAATGAAGATCAGCCATGAGAAACATAGTGATTACACAGGAAGGAAAAGTAGTATTTAAAGAAAGACACACAAAGTGAAGAATGGAACCGGACTGAACATAATAAAAATGCACCACTGGGAGCATATCAGTTAAACAATTTTCCTGTAATACAGGAATCTGAAACAAATCTCTTGCAACATAGGTTAGGTCATACATATCCATTGCTTAATAGAACATTGTTTCCACATAAATAAGTTGAATTCCCAGTTCCCGAATGTATTTTCACACTCACTTTCTATTTAAAAAAGTAATACACAATTCTCTGTCAAAAGCATTTTCACTTTCCACAAATTATTCCACGGCATGATATTCTTTTGATGGACAACTTTATCATTTTAACACTTTAGAAACTTAGTGAATTCAAGTATTGGTGAGTGTGCGGATAGCATTGCGCTAAAAACATATTCTTGAAGAAACACACATATATTGACAGAATCTATTGGCAGGACAACCCACAACATGTTTAGTATTTTTTTTTTTTGATGTACAACACATTTCATCTTGATAAATCACGCAATTAACTTACTTACATTCACTGATTACTATAGATTAGTTTTTCCTCGCTCAGAACTAGTAATAACTTCTGTTGAGTCTTAGTAATCCTGGAATCGAGCCCTACTCAAGAATTTGCTACAAGAGGTGATAAGTTGACGAAAATTTTGGCTCTCTAATATGTACTGATTGGTGTCACATCACTTGTAAAATATTCTTGGGGATATAGAACTGTTATCATGAATGGAGATACTTCCTACATATCTATGCATGTCAGTGAATTACCTGCCTCTCTCCCCATTGAGCTATTATTAAATTTCTCCTGGCAGTTAATTCTTGATATGCACTTCACTGTCGAAATTGCACGTTTTGCGGGTTATCCGTCGCGACACGTGCACCAGATAGCATCGGCCATAATTGCTCGTGCAATCAGGACGTTCTCTTCTAGAGGCATCGACCCACAGAGGTACACTTTCCATTTGCTTAAATATGTTTCGAAAATATCTAATGGACGTCGCATGTTAAGTGACGGCTCTTATGTAGTTGTGCTGTGTGAAAATTCAAACTAACACCCCTATTCTCGAAATTTTCCTCGTCATTGCTTCTCTTCAATTCTACTCTTTCAATTATCCAAGCACTGAATTCTAAATTTGTTATGTGTCAGTAGTGCACTGCCCGAGGATGAGTGGTTTGTTGAAACGGCGAAAGGTTCAATAAACAAGCTTTTATTAGGAGCATCGGGATCGGATAATTCAGATATTGACGATGAACACATCATTATCCATGACGAGGACATCTCAGACTCTGACGGATCTCCTTCTTCCCTTTCGACCGTAGATAGCTTTGAATCTTTTGCTTCTGCAAATATGGGTGAATTAGAGAGCCCAACGTACTTGTCAGATCCCGAGAGCTGAAATCTGCAAAAGCTATCGACTTTGTAGAGGATGGTGACCTTCAGGGAATTTCGGATGAATGCATGTCCTGAACATGGATCCTCTTTATTTAGTTTCTAAAAATATGCTCATTTAGCCAAAGTTAACCTATTTAGAGATGGAATAAGAGATTTATGTTGTTGTAGTTCATACATATATATAATCTTTGGATTAGTTGTTTCTATAACACTGTAAGAAGAAGATTGATGATTGTATTGTTGTAACTCGGATATAATTAATTGCAATCTCTTCTGATTCGTTGATAATGCTTTAAATTCCCAAATTAATGACTAGCTAGGGGTCTCATCAAATAGTTTTTGAAAAATATTTTGATGCAATGATTATTATTTAAATAAAGACGTTATTATCCTAACTCCAAATTGAAGTAGGATGCGTATTTCATTATTGGTAAGTGAATATTGAAAAATATTTTATGTAAATGATTATTATTTAAATAAAAACAATATACAATTATTAAAGTATTATTTACTAACAATTTTTATACCTATTAGTATTTTTAAATTTAAATGTTGAGTTTTTTTTTTTTTTTTCTCTTTTTGGTATTTGTATTGTGATTAAGGATATTGATTGTATATTTAAAATTATTATTATCAAAATGTTTAACTTGATTTATAAATTTAGTGCATGTTTGGTACGGTTGAATGGAATTGAATGAAAGTGAGAATGGAATGAGAATGAGAATGGAATGGAATAACCATTCTCATTCTATTGTTTGGTTGTAAATATGAAGCACATTGAGAATGAAATGAATTTGAATTTTTTTCTCAAAAATATCCTTCTTAGTATTAAATATAAAATTAAATAAAATACTACTATTTTTTAATTTTTTTACAAAAAAATGGTAAAACGTAACGAGAATAATAATGATGGATAATAAAGGTGGCGGCGGTGGTGGCGAAATGGCGGTGGTGGCGGCTTATTTTTTTAAAATGTGAGAGGGTTATTTAAGTAATTTTATATTTTAAAAGTATTCCTAAAGGAATGGAATGACCATTCCACAACTTTAGTAATGGAATGAAAATTCATTCCCAAAAATGAAATTTCATTCCTTGGGAATGGTCATTCTCATTCATTATGTTGTACCAAACTAAAGAATAGAATGAATGGGCATTCCATTCCATTCCATTCCAACGTACCAAACATGCACTTATGGTAAACACGTTCTTTTTACTCGTGTATATATATACACATGGACGTGTGTTATGCATACTTATATGTTGCACATACAATACATAAGAACCTCTTCTCTTCAAATGCGAGTATATATTTTGTATGCATGAGCATGGCATAACGTATCATATATAGCAATTCTTGAATAAAGAAATGAAGGGTTGTCATTTTTGACCAAATTACTGTTCTGAAATGGCACCATCCACGGCCACTGGTACGCACAAAAAAAATGAATCTGTACTTCGGCAATTATATCACGTAAAATGTGGACAGCTTGTACATGCAGGATGTTTTATTCTCTTTTTACGTCCCATTTTTCTCCCATCCATATTATATTCTGATTCTTCAAAAAGTTGAAACTAGTGGATCAAAATATATATATATATATATATATATATGACTCTATCCAAGTGATTCCCAAAACGTGGCTTAACTTGAATTGTTGAATTGTAACAGAATTGTAATACATGTCTGTGGGTTAATTATTTGTGATGGTTGATATTTATTCTATACTTGTATTTAATCATAATATTACTCGAATTTATTACATTATTATTACAACCTACTGATATTGTAGCTATGTGCTATGATAATTAATATATATATTCTGGTAAATGCATATATATAGGAAGGCATATGTCAAAAATTCAACCAAAATAAATGAGAGAAAGAGCCTTCTTATCTTTCTATTAAGGTGGCTGAATTTTGTTATATATCTCATATTCCGTCCTTGATAGATAATTAACTAATTGAATATATACCAAAACCAACGATTTAGGAATATTTGTCTTTAAATAAAATTAATGAATAACTATTGTTTAAACGAGATGATGTGTAGTTGATATATATACGCTCAACATATATATACATGGGAGTATCTATTTTAAAGTACATTTATGTCTGTGGACGGTGGTTTATCGACTTGATTTCCACCTATGTATCTATCGAGTTCATATATATATATTGACTATTGTGCATGCTTATGTCGAATAGAACTATATATATATCAACTGATATATACATCAAATTAAGTACAGTATTTCTAGTGATACAATGTATCTTGATCTCTTACGCGTTCATGAACAACTTGATATACATATGTATTTAATAATTTAAGTTTATCTTTACTACAAGATTCTCTTTTTAGAAGGCAAGGCAACTTACTTTTGATATAGTCCATACCACTTTTATTGATTCCTTTATGTTCTCTATCTGGAGTGCAAACATTACAAAATTATATTCCTTGAGCGTAATAAAGGATATGTTCATCAACGATAACACAAAATACCCCATTCACTAGCTACATGCTTCATCCGTCCATATATATATATATATATATAGATAGATATATATACAATCTGCAGCTAAACTATATATCCTCTTCTATATTGTATATTGAAGCTACCTTGAACAGAAATAACTCATACCCTTCCAGTATACTATTTGCTTGCTCTATGGCTTCAAACAACCCTCATTACGAGGCAGACCCTAAGGCCAAAGTCTGGGTACGTAAATCTACTCTTGTTTATTTTCTCCAAATACTATCTGTATATACATACATGGCACACTTGTTTGTTTCTTCAGTACAATATATTGTAATGACTGGATTAGTTATCTCCTGCGCGCATTTATCTATGACATTCCATATTAGGATGATATATATTTTCATGCCATACATATATGCAGGAAAGTTTAAATCCGTTGGATTGTAAAATTGCACCTAGAGGACTTAACATTGTATGGGGCAACGACGATCGTTATTGGCGCATACCTAAGCCTAATCCAGATCAAAAGTGAGTTTTTTTTTGTACAAACAACCACACATTGTAAATTGTTTTCTCAATAATTTGCAGCAATTCCAATTTTATTCATCTTCTTCGGTTCAAATTAAACTAAATCTTCCAAATAAAGCAACATCTAGCACCACAGATATGGATTTCAATGTTCCAAATAAACACATTTATTCTACATGTATACATTATATATATATACTCACGCCCACGCACCTGCATCTTCGCTGGCTCATCGATGCTAATTCATACTTTTGTTAATTAATTTACAAAGCAGGATTGACGAGGCCTGTGCAGCAGAATTACTACAAGTATGTTGGCTCGAGGTATCTTGTTCAATCCCTAACCTAATCCCCGGAAAGACTTACCAAGTTGGCTTCAATGTGTCGTTGACATCGGATGCATTTGGTTGGAGTGGCTGTCCTGTCTACATTATGGCTAAGCTAGGGAAGAAGGGAAAATTCACTTTCAAAAAAGTGCCTTTAACGTCCCAAAACGATAAACAATTCGCGATTCCAGACGATTTGTGCATCAGGGTTCCAGATGATGCTCGATCTGATGACGATAAAACTCTTTATTTTGGATTGTATGAAGTATGGAGTGGCAAGTGGAAAGGTGGTTTGCGGATTCATCATGCATTCGTTAAAGAGACACAGCAGCTGAAGCAAACTTAAACTATACGTCGCATGTATGTATGCATGCCATTTTACAGATTTACATATACCATATACAATAAGAGGAGTTGTCACCATAAGAAATTAACAGAGATCATAATGTGTGCGCTTGATTTGAATAATTGTGTTGCGTGTTGCCTAGCTAATTTAATAGAAATAAGATACTCGTTGATACTTGCATGAAATTTGCCAAGATTTACTTGTAACGATGCTATATTTTTATATCTTTATGAATGTATTCCGACATAAGACAGTGTTAATTTGATTGGCTCATGAAGTAAAACTAATTAAGTTTACATGTCCTCTTGTTCATTCATCCCTTGACATATATATATTTGGGTAGCTAGGTGTTGGAGGTGTCTATTTGTTGCACATCGGATCCGGATGGAAAAGTGAATGAGTATATAATGGGTTGATGTTAGCCTCACCTATCGGCTTAAACTTTTGGGTTGAATCGCAAAACTGTTGAAAAATCACTAATGGTGATTCTATATATCCAGGATCAACACTTATATATATATGAGATAAATAAACTTTTATTCAAAACTTACACTTTTCAAATACAAAGCTTTTCTCTCATTTTTTTCTCACACCCCTTTATTCTTTTCTTAGCTTCTAACTTCTACTGAATACAATACCATACAACCTATATATATATAAATGAAGATAAGACAAGATAAAACACAAATCAACATTTGCAGACATTTTTTACTTCGGTAGATATAAGCGTGCAAAAATCTTCACGCATGTTTTTGGTGCAGCAACTCTTGACCTTTGGGGTTGGTGCATGCATGTGGTGAATGGAGCTTTCAATGGATGTGGAGAGTTCAGTTTAATTTTCAACATTCCCCCTTAAACTTGATTCTCTATACTTCTGGATTCCTAGCATCATCTTCAGTCTTGTGGACTTGTCTTGGAATTTCTGCATTCCTTCTTGCTCCTAGCTCTACCTCTCTCGTCCAATTTTTCACAGAGATGGTTGACTCTTTTCTTCATAGTCAAGTCCAAGACTAACGACAAGCACCTCGAGCTGAACCGAGACGACCTGCCTGAACTCTAAAGAGATACCATTTTCTTTCCCTGCACATCCTTTCTCTAGAACAATTACCGAGGCATTACATTTCTTCCTCAGACTATTGAACTTGTCTGGCTTCACTTTTCTAAACTTTTTCAAACTGTTGAACTAGTCTGGTTTCATTTTTCTTCTCTTGTAGTCTTTCACGAATAGACGAGTTTTGTATCTCTGAACTTTGCCTTTTCCATTTCTCGTCTTATGGATGCACTTCAACCCATTTGACTTATGGCCTTCTGGTGGACTACACTACTTCTTCTCTATGGTGAACATCTCTTCATCCATATTTGTCTTCCATTTCTACTATTGAATGGCTTCGGTGAAGCTAATCGAATCTACTTTTGACTTCTTTCTGGTCCAGTATCTTCCACCTAGATCCACATCTGACTTCTTCTTGGTCTAGTATCTTTCACCCGGATCCACTTCTGACTTCTTTCTATCAGGAACGGGAGCAATTTGTGTCACTGTTGGTGGCACTGCTTCCACTTCTTCTTGTGGCACTGTTGGTGACACTTCTTCTGTTTCATTCTCTTCTTCTTCTTCTTCAATCACGAGCTCCTTGGACTCCACTTCTTCTTCAAATATCCAACTAACAAGATTCTCATATTGAGCCATCAATACCATTCTGTTTAGCTCATTTGTGTCTTTCTTTGCAAAGTACACATGTTCGTCATTTTCATCTTCTTCTGTTAGCTCTCTTCTGCATTCACGGGCATAGTGATCGTATCTGTTGCAGTTATAACACTTCACTTTTCTTCTCCCATCTTCACCTCTGGATTCATCTTCTCGTCTTTGATAGCCACGATCTCTACCTCGATTTCTTTGTGAACTTTCCCATCTATTTTCTCTAGCTAAAAACTTTGACTGCAGGACTTGCTCGTCCTTTAGGGTGCTTGAGGTATTCTTCTTGTTGATTCGTTGTTCATGGATTTCTAACGTGGCTTGTAACTCGTCAACTGTCATGACATCCAGATTCTTCGATTCTTCAATGGCTACAACCATGTACTCAAATTTTGAATTGAGCGATCTCATTATCTTTTCGAGCACACGTACATCTTCGATCTTTTCTCCACATCCTCTGATCTGATTCACAATAGTTAATATTCTGGTAAAGTACTCAGAAATTGACTCATTTTCCTTCATCTGCAGCAATTCAAATTCCCCCCTTAGACCTTGAAGTATAATTTTTATCGTCTTTTCAATTCCTCGATTTGTTTTACGAAAAATTTCCCATGCTTGCTTGGTGGTGTTGACGGCGGAGATCTTCTCAAAACTTGCTTCATCTACACTCTGATAAAGCAGATATAACGCATTCTTGTTCTTTCTTCTTTAAGCTCTGCCTGTTGGGTCTGACTTAGATTCTCTACTTTTTCGGGTTCGTTATACCCGGTATCAATCACATCCCACAAATCTTGTGAGGCTAAAAGGACTCTCACCAGGATACACCACTTCTCGTTATTATCTTTGTTCAGTCGCGGAAGCTGGGGTTGGAAAAAATTGCTGGAGGACGCCATCAGATTTGCTTAGGGCCTGTTTGGAAACGCTCTCGCTCCAGCTTCCAAACGGGTTTGGAAGCTGAAGCGTAGCGAAACAAGTTTTTTCTGAAGCGGAAACATGTTTGGTGCTGATGATTCTGATATGAGAAAAATAAAAGCTGAAGCATGCAGAGCATGTTTGGTGGAACTATTGATTTCCTAAAATGTGAAAGCAAAACATGTTTGGTGAATTCAAATGATTTGAGATTCTGTTTTTTTTTTTTGGATTTTAGATTGAATATAAGAAATTAATAAGTTCTACAATTAAAAAAAATAAAAATTGTATTGCACAAGGCCTCTCATTTGGATATTGTAAATAAATTTTTTATTTTTTGTAAACTATAATTTTGGATAAAAATAATTATATTTTTGTAAACTATAAAAATTTTTGTAGATAAATTCTAAATTATAATATTGTATTGCACAAGACCTTTGGTTATAATATTTTATTTTGGGTAAAGTGCATAAAACCCTCCTCAACTATTGCCCCATGAGCACAAAACCCCCCTCAACTACAAAAGGGGCAAAACAAATCCCTCAATTATCTTAATTGGGTGCAATTTACCCCATCCCTATTGCAAAATTACAATTTTACCTTTAAAAAAAATTATTTTAAGAGATAATTAATATATATATAATTCAAAAAACAATATATTAAATTTTGAAAAAAAATTAAAATTCGAAACAAATATATAAAATTCAAAAAATATATATATGTGAAATTCAAAAACAATATGTTAAATTCCGAAAAATATTAAAATATGAAACAAATATGTAAAATTTGAAATATATATATATAATTCAAAAAATATATATTAAATTTCAAAAAAAAATTAAAATTCAAAATTTATATATAATTTTCAAATTTTATATATTTTTTGAAATTTAAATATGTTTTTCGAATTTTATATATATTTTTGAATTTTATATAATTTTCAAATTTTATATATATATTTCAAATTTTATATACTTTTTTTGAATTTTATATATTTTTTCGAATTTTATATATTTTTTAAAAATTTATATATATATTTCGAATTTTAAAATATTTTTTT
Organism: Cornus suecica; assembly: GCA_963922005.1. NCBI lineage: Eukaryota > Viridiplantae > Streptophyta > Magnoliopsida > Cornales > Cornaceae > Cornus > Cornus suecica. The sequence continues at coordinate 81,971,206 of OY998241.1, forward strand.
GGAATTTTATATATTTATTTCTAATTTTATATATTTTTCAAAATTTATATATTTTTATCGAAATTTATTTTTTGAAATATATATATTTTGAATTTTATATTTTTTTTGAATTTTATATATATTGTTTGAATTTTCTATAATTTTCAAAATTTATATACTTTTTCGAATTTTATATATTTTTCGAAATTAAAAATATTTTTTTGGAATTTTATATATTTTTTTCTAATTTTATATATATTTTCGGAATTAAATTTTTTTTTGAAATTTTATACACCTTGAAGCAAACCTAACATGTTGCAAAGAATTTGAGAGCAACTTATAATGGGCCCCACTAAAAATAGTGATGGGAGCAAGTGGAAGCAAGGTGAGCCTTGCTTCTAAATTTGAGGTTTTGCTCCAGCCTGCTTCCAGATTTTGGAAGCGGGAGCAACCAACCAAACAGTCCTGCTTTGTGAACAGTAATAGAAGCAGGAGCAAAAGCAGGAAGCGGGAGCGTTACCAAACAGGCCCTTAAGCACTTGAGGTGCTTAGTTCTGAAAAAAGGTGTTGAATCTGGTCAAACCGACTACACGGTTGCATCTGGAACGTTTCGTTTAGTCAAAAATGACTCTTAGTTTGCCCAAATCGGAGTTAAAATGAGTCCGGAACGGACAAAATAGAGAAGAGGGGCAAATTTGTATATTCACAAATTTCTGATGACGTGGCAGGATATGAGGATCGCCACGTGTCAGCTTATGATTGGACCACGTGTCAGCTTCTGATTAGGCCACGTGTCAACTGGTATATTGATGACACATGTCAGGCAATAATAGGTGACACATGTTGCGCTGTGATGATGACCTGTGTCAGATGATGTGGCGGCACATGAATGCGTTTGGGCGTCACGCGCATCCAAAGATTAAAGAGGACCTGGTGCGTGGGGGTCACTCACCGAGCTTAATTATGTCGTACATTAATTTATGATTTATATCTAGCATAGTACAGAAATCAACTTAAAACAATAGTATGTTGATTTCAACATGGTGGTATGTTTATCGCATGATCATTTGCAAGTAAAGCCTAATTTGAACAAGATAAAGTGCATCATATATATATATATATATATATATATAATACGATGAATACAAAATGGCTGAGACTTGACGGGCAAAAAACCGAGCACAACATTACTAGAACCCTACCAGGTGAGAGAGGACGTGTGGCACGAAGTTCCTGGAGGATAATTTACGGTCTCAAACAATACTAGCGTTGAGTTTGGGATGTTTGAAGTCGAGAGTGAGTGGTTTAGTATTAAGTGAAAACAGCTTCAGATCATGCAGTAGTAGCGTAGAGGGTATTAAATCTGACTTAGTAAGATTGCTTCTATATAGGTTGATGAGAAGAGCCTAGTTTCATCATTGTATCAATGTCTATTCCAATTAGTAGACCTTCAAGAGATGAATAGTCTCGAACTTGTATGCATTCTATGCTATACTAAGAGAAATATATAGAGCATACCATTGAGAATGAGCAAGCTGTAGAGCGTCACATATATAACATGAGATCATATATATATATTTGACTGTCTCCTTTTTGCTGCATTGAGTGAGTTTAGAGTATCAATTTATTGGGAGAGTGTTACGATAGGTTTTAAAAGAGAATATGTAGTAGCAGGGAGGTGTAGGAAGGAAGAAGAAGACATATACGAATAATGAAGTCGTATTCTATTTTCTGCATCAGCTAATTATTTATTACACTTTAAAAACTAAAGATTTTAGCCAACATACTGTACATATATCATGGACAATGCATCTTATTCATAAATGAGAAGTGAAACAAACCCTGAAAATGTCAATACATATATGGATGGAAGATTCAGAGATATTTATTAATACAAGAAGTAGTACAAACCAAGCATCAAAGATATTTCAAATGAGGAAAATCCCATCAGGAGATCCTTCTCATAACAAGGTCAGTCATTGACTCACTCCATTCTTCGCTATCAAATACTATGGAAATAGTTGCTTGAAGATTGATTTAAAATTCACAATACCTTAAAAACATATTTAATGGAGTGATCAATAACGATGAGAGCTGGCACCTCACACTTGCTAGGAGAAACACCTCTTAACAGCATTTCTCTCTTTGAATTATTACATAGAAATTAACTATATAGCCCTTGAGACGACCACATTATTATATATATTATTATATACATTATTATACCTGGATTGGATTGATGACGAGTCAAACATAAGGACGCATGGTGTAGATGGTCTGCAGCATGGTGAGGACGAAAAGAACAATAGCAGCAAAGACCGATATTATTGTCCATGGAGTTCCAAAGTAATCGCGTCTCAGTGCGGCTACACATTTTGGCCAAAAACGCCGACAATACTTGCTGGCCTCCTTCCATTCCTCCACATAATAGAATTCATGCACATTCACATTCTTGCAAATATTGTTAAAGAGATGCAACACCTCTTCAGTCGAACTCAAATAGTTGCGTATGATTCCTTTGTTTATGAGCAATTCAACATCCTCCTCGGAGTTCATGAGCTTCCCCATTAGGAAAAGATGTGATGTGAAAAGACGGGGCTGGGCACGAGAGGTTTGCTCGAAAGCAATGAGGTTTCTCAAGAATGGCTCGGTGGTGTAAGTAATGCGGAGAGGTGGGATTTCGAAAGTAGCACTTTTGCAGGGCCGCCAATGCAAGAAACTACAAGTACTAGTACTAGTTGAAAACTTGACTTTGAATAAGTCCTTTGTATCACCTGCAACCAAATCGACTCCTGCCAACTCGAGTTGAGTTGCAGCATACTTGAATCCAGGATCCTCTCGTGAGAACGATATCCACATATCACGTGAGGTAGAATCATCCTCGTCGTAATGAGGAGGACGTCGATGATAAGGAGGAGGCATGTAGGAGCTATGTAAAAGATGGAGAAAATGACGAGTTGTGTCATCGTCTGCTTTTGACCAGACATTATCTAGATGTTTGTCCCCGGTTAGATCAAGATCATCACCAAATTCATCACTACCACCAAAGAAGGAAAGGACCAATTCGGTAAGGGAGAGGGGACGAGGCTGACCGGGTGGGAATTCCTGGACGGTGATGGCGAACAATTTTTTGACAGCTTTGAAGGGAATTTGATTCTCAAGCAACAGCAAGTCACGTTGTACAGCAGAGTACATGAAACAGTTGTCCATGATTAGGCCGCCAATCTTACGAGCCTTGATGCTTTTGCCACCCGCTACTTTTACATCAATACCCATCTTCCGATAGTAGTTCCTGAGTAAATGTTCAAGAACAAAGATACCATCAATAAAGAACATAGTTGCAAACCTGGCCCTTTCCGCATTCCAATCTTTAATCACCTGAATGTCAGTGCGACCAAGTTGAAAGTAAAATTCAAAACAAAACTGGAGATCCGTTATCTCTACCATAGCGGCTTCATATTTGCGTAATATTGGATCCACCTCATCGGATGGGGCTGATATTCGGAATGTTATGAAAGACAGGTAGTCCAGTTTGTAGTACTCCAAGGCTTGTAGATGCTCTTCCCCATTATGAAGAGGTCCAATTGACACAACGCTGGGAGCATAGGCGCCTTTATTGAGATTATATATCTCATCAGGAACCTTGCAGATAGCGGGTGAATAGGAATAGCCCTTTCTAGTATTCACCACGTTTATCCACTCACCGCTGTTGTAAACCTTGAGGTTTAAGGACTTGTGAACCTGAGACAGTAACTTCTCTTCCTCCGTGGAAGCAGGCTGCTCATTATTAGTACGACCACTTTCTACCGATACCGATGCCATCACTATCGATCAGATCATATCAGATCCGAGAAATGAATGAATAGTTTTTTTGATGGGTTTGGCTGTGCTACTTGCAGCTTCGTCCAGGTATCTATCTATAAATATATACATGTACTTCATTTTTGTGAGCATCTATGCATGCATGTGGGTCACGTACACCTAGATACCATCTTAATTTAACTGCCTTACAGAAATAAATTAAACTCCACTTATTACTTGTGATGGGCTAAAACTAACATATATGCATTCATTAGCAGCACTACTAATACATGCAAGAGCTCTCTAACTACTTGCTTTATACATGGTAAATAATATTGAATCTTGTCCCAACTTAACGTGGACTTAAGCTAGGGGATCTGATCTAATTAGGAATAGTTCAATAGTTCTATCTTACCCCACCTCCAAAAAACAAAAGAAACATGAAAAGTACTGGTTAGCTTGCTCCTTTAGAGCTGATCAATTGAGGCTAAATGAAGCAAATAACAAATTAAAATCTTCAAAAAATGAAGCGTATGATTTAATCTAACATTTTATGGAGTTTAATCAATTATTAGATACGGTCATATGGCATACAAATTGACCTTGACATCTAGTCCACAGTAGACCTGGTAAATGAATTAGCTAATTAAGGCTACGATTCAATTAAGAAACATGTTTCTGTCTTAATCTATCTACTAAAAGAGTGTTGCCCACGGAACATTATCTCCTTCATTCAGAACAGTAAACACATGAGAATTAGTAACGCTAAACTGTACTATTAATAGTAATGATACATACTTCCTCTCTCTCTATATATATATAGAACAACTGGCATCCTTCGCGTTGGAGGTGCCATACAAAACATTCAATGTTTGAGCACACAAGAAAAGCATGGGCTTCGCATCAATTGTATACCTTGCCTCAATCTGTGAGAAAAGGAAAATGAACAGATACCTTGCCTTTCGATTCATATTAAAGTAAAAGGAAATTCAACAATATGTATATATACTTTGCCTCGCTTTGGGTAAAACATAAAAGAGATTCAGAATCTACATATACCTTGCTTGCTTCAATCCACCCAGTGGGCCGGGGAAGCAAAGCACTATATTGATACCAATATGTAACAGACTGGGCTGAGCCCAGAACCAAGGGAAAAGAAAACCCAACAGCCCAACCCAATATGATTGGGCTATTGGACCCAATCAAACCAAAACCTTCGGGCCCATATTTGAGTAAGGTTGGAAAGTCTCCTTCAACATGATAAAAGATATTCTGCCCTAAAAAATCTTCTCCCCTTTCTATTTCTATCTCTTACATGACATGTATCAAAAGTTTTAAATTTTATATATACTTCACCACTACCAAATTTATAAAAATATTCAGAGAAATTTATCCATCCGTTGGTCTCATACCAAATTTCACTTAGCTATTATGATTATTATTACTATTGGTTTTCACCAAAGCAACCTGAATAAATCAAAATACCAAGTGCGGCTACATATGCACTCTCGGAAATAGTGGATAGCATAAAGCAAGAGAGGTGTATCAGTTCTACTCCTTTGTAACTGGAAAGAAGCTTTGTTCAGTATGTTTGATACTGTAATTCAGTCAATATAATGTATTACAAATAGATTTTACAGGACTCTGTATAATAGACTAGAATGTGAAGTTTAATTTATCCGTCCGGCCACCAATAACAGAAACAGGGAACATCAATATATATATATATATATATATATATATATATACATAAATAGACACGCACACACGAAAAGATGCAATATCGTTTCATACAACAGTGCTCATTTTATCAACCATATCAACCGAAGACTTCGGAAATTAAAGTGAACCTCACTGAAACCCAAATGTCTATAACGCACACCAGAATAATCCAACCATGCATAGTAGTGATGCCCCTAGCTAGTGATAAGGTCCCTAAAGCATCTAATCTTCCTTATTCCATAAAGGAAGCAAATTGCAAAAATGTTCATCATCTTCTCCAAGCACCACTATCAAAAGCAAGGAATAAAGATAGAACATATTGATGAGATCAGATCATTATGCTTTTAGAATAAATACTTTTGTAAAGAGGATCATATGCCGCACACATTTTTTAAACACTCTTCTAAGTTATGTGCTTTGGTATTTCTTCATTTTCTTGTCCATTAAAATGTGGAGGTGCAACTCACGGACCAAACTGGACTACAAACTTAACCCGGTGGATTGATCACTCGGACGGATAGGGACTTGATTACCCTCCCCTCTTGCAGCTACTAATTTCAACAGCACCACAGAACCTTAAAAGGTTGGAAATGTAGAATGGATGCTTAAATTAAACAATTGGGCAATGGATACCATATACTTTTAAACTGAAAAAAGAAAAATGAAAGCGGAAGCTGTCGTTACCTGGGCATTGAACCAGATTCTGACACTTTCGGCACCTACAGAGACATGATGCCTGCCAACGAATTGATAAACTTGACCCCGCCGTGCTATAAAAAGCAGGATTTCCGTGGAAGGTCTAGACATTTAGGAGATGGGGTCAGGAATCTCGCAAGATGTGGAACCACAGACTAGTCAAGCACCCAGGAAGACAACATCACAGAGTCAAGAGGCGGCCTGTGATATTCATCACAAAGCAACTGAGACCACCAGAGAATTGAAGCTGCCTCATGCCTATGAAGACATTGTGAAGGATGCAGATTCACCAGTTGACAAGTCCTCCAGAGAGAAGCTCTACGAACAGCTTCATGCTGGAGTATTCTTGAACCAGAAGAAGAAGGCAAGTCCCACGTCAACTTATGCACACACGATGAAACCCCTAGTTGCAGAATTTCGAAATGAACTCCAAGAAATTTTTTAAAGTAATTATCATTGCATCATTATTGTTGTTACCGTTACCAAATTTTTCTTACATTTGCAGAGGTATTGGGTTGAAGAAAAGTCTAACAACAACTGCTTCATGCTGTTCGCAAGAAATCTGTCAATTACTTGGTCCAACGACAATCGTTACTGGCACTGGCCCAACCTAAAAGAAACCAAGTAAGTAGATGGAAATATCTAATCCTACCAAAAGACAAGGCAATGAGTTTGGGAAATCCAGCATAGACCATAACAATAATGGCAGAATTAAATGACCCGATAAATTCCATTAGTCTCTCTACGTTCATATAGAACAGAGACGGATAATAATTTTTCCACAAGCGGGACAAAATTAAGATGTATTGACTTCAGTAGTGTTTCATCTAGTATAGTCTGATTCTTAATAAAAACATCTCATTTTGCAGTGATGTGTTTGTTGATGTTGCGCAACTGCTACATGTTTGCTGGCTGGAAGTTCATGGAAAATTTGAGACCGTAAAGCTCTCACCGGGAGTAGCCTATGAGGTTATATTTGTCATAATGTTGAACGATCGTGCTACCGGATGGGATGTTCCGGTGAACCTTAGACTTGTACTTCCAGATGGAAACAAACAAGAACACAAAGAAAGCTTGAAGGAAAAACCAAGGGGACAATGGATAGAGATCCCAGTAGGGCAGTTTGTGACATCACCAGATAAGGTTGGGGAAATCGAATTCTCTCTGTTTGAATACGAAGATGGGAAGTGGAAGACAGGGCTAGCAATTAAAGGTGTTGCCATTCGGCCAAAAAAATGAATGTTAAACTATCCAAGAATTTTAGAGACACGTGTAGTTCCGTTTGCTACATAATAAGTGCGAGTGTCCAAAAAGAAAAGAAAAAAACAATGAATTCCTTTTACTCCGCTTTCGAACTCAGCCTTCACAGTACCAATACAAACTAGTAATGAAACCTGTTTTTCATTTCTTTTCTATTTCCCCCTGCAGGAATTGTGTTATGATTTCCCAGTTTCAATGCAGGTGCTTTTACTACAAACTTGCACAACTATCAAGTATCAACACTTCCTAAATTGTTTTACTTTTTATGTTTCATTTTAAAACACACAAGATTTGGGTGAAGGTCAATCTAAGAGAAAATGGTAAGAAATAAGTACGGAGAAAGAGGAATTGTCCTCTCTCTGCGTGCACACACGCGAGTGAGTGAGAGAGAGAGAAGGAGAGGGGGGAGGGAAGATCATAAGACATCTGTTTGAAGAAGAAAATAAAACCGGTGGAATTATTATGAAAATTATAATGTTGTTTAGTTAAATTCTCATTTACAATCGTATCACAGGATAAACAAATTTCACTGTTGAACCATGAAGCAACTTTTCCTTCTATTTTTCCAGAACAACTCAATGAAAGGACAGCATAGACACACTGCTTCAGGGTTGCATCCTTCTTTCATTTCTCCTCGGATTGGGGATACCAGTCATAGTAACCTATCAGTTTACATGTGCATGTATCAACAACTGTGCCAGGTCAACGGTGCATATGTATAGTGATATACAGATGGGTACAAGCTCTTAAGAGTGCAGTACAAACTTTTCAAAAGATAATCCGGGGTGTAATAATAACAAATACAAATGGGCACCTGATTGCTTTGGAGATCTTTGTAGCAACGATGGAAAAGGAAACAAAACTCTGGGCATGTTAAAGTTCAGTGTGGTAATACTCCGGCTTATACCACAAAGAAAAATCAATCCCTTTGGTCTTCAATTGCTCTGTCGCGGGACCAATCCTCTCCAAGAGCTGCATTTCAGAAGCAACAATATTAATTGTTCTACATTAGAACAAATTTCACATCAACTAGTGTTGCAGTAAACAATTAAGTGCTCAATTCCACCAATAGATCTTAAAGAGATAAATAAAAATTTAGTGGAAAATCCAATTCGGCTTTCAAACTCACATTATAGCTAAAATAGAGCCATAGTTATTATGGCCTTTTATCCCTTCCTCATCGGAATTGTCTGAAGGCTAGGTTTACTGTTAGTAGGGTCTACGCTTGTATAATTGCCTTCCCTCGAAATAGAAAGATCAGCTTTATACAGAAACTTCTGATATATATCAAATTTGCATTTATGTTCCCGTGACACTTGTATCTGAGTCCATTTAAACATAGTTCTACACAATGGTTCAAGCAAAATTGACCATTATTAAATAGTTAGTGGACTTCGTTTTGTGATGTTTATCACTTCTCTCATCCTTTATAAAATTTGTATCTCACAATGGGCTGTTGCCATTTTTTTTTAAGCCTTAGTAAGTGTGATTCAAAATTGAGGACATTTGCACTCCATATTTGCACTTTCACGTCCATTTTATTGGAAAAAGGAAATCACATTTTTCCTTTGAAAGCACTCCCACTCCACAAGTACTCCAAAAGGAACTTTCCGCTTTGATGGATATCCAAGTCCTTTATTTTTTATAATCAAGAGGAGTGCATATAATCACAACCTTTCAGAATTTAAGTTACTTGATACATACTATGTTTACTAATGTTAAGCGCCTGCATTTCAAAATAAATTATACGACTAGTGGAAATTTGAAATATAAATAAAATAACAATTTGCATTGAAATCTTAAGATCTAAATCCATGACAGCAGAAAATAATTAATCTGATGTTCGAATCAAGTTTTCCATGAAAAAAAGGGATGAACACTGACCTTTGCATGTAGCACACCATTAGATACCAAGACAGATCTATCGAATACACAAAATTTTCTGCCATCCATGCAAGAAACAATCCCACCAGCCTCTTCAACTATCTGTGTAACGTACAAATGAAATAGATCAAATAAATAACTGAGACACACAGTTGGAACAGCAAAGGACATTTCCTTGGTCAGAAGTGAGAAATTGAAGTAATCATTTCTCAAGATTGAATATTTGAGCAGAAAGTACAAAACATCTGAAGAGCCAACTCGCCAGAGAATGCTTGGGTGCATCTATTACAACCATAATTTCTATTTTGATCATTTTTTTTTTCATTTTTGAATTGTATCGAATCTAGTTTCTATTTTAGAACAAACCGCCACCTTATAAAACTTTTTCCTTGGTTCAATTATAAATTTAAGTGACAGTGCTACTTACTGATTGTGATGAAGAGAGGCTTGTTTGAAGCCTTTATATGATGCACAACAAGTTTATTGTATTCAACAATTGTGTCATAGGCCCACAACAATAACGAATTCACATAATCTTAGCAAACTTGTGTTGAAGGAATAAAGGATTGAGCTGGTTCAAAAATTGAAGTTCTACTATTGAAGAAGGTGTGGCAATTTTCAGAAGCAAATTGCAACTTAATTGTTTACCGGGTGCGCCAGCAAAAGTTAGTAATGATTTCTTTAAGATTGAAAAAGTTACCAATGATTAATGTAATCCAAACAAATGGAAATGGCTCGAAGCACTTCTCATAAATTGAAAACTAGTTCATTCTTTATGTGTATCTCTTTTAATGCAGAAACAATATCTCGAAGCACTTAAGTCGAAGTCTTGTGGCATGCTCTAGCTTATCACCAAGCAACAATATGTTCAGAGTCTGCAATTTGCATCTGATTTGCAAGTGTGAGGAATATTAACGAGGTAAAATAGCTTTCATATGCCCCATGGGAGTTATCTATATTAATGAGCTAATAGCATAAAATGAAAATTATTATTAGAACGACCGAACACATATATCTCTTGTTTACATGAAATGACATATTTGAGTCCGAAAGAGATTAAAGTAGATAAGTAATTTCTTGCAGATGCGACATGTACTAATGGACTGGACTTCTTGGCACCTTGTAAGATACCAGAAACAATCCTGAAAAGTCAGATGAATTCTCTCTCTGCACCAATTGCTAGGAATTTATTGAAGAGAAGCAAACGTTTGGAGATAGTATAATTAACCACAATCCAGGATGATAGAGGTCAGATTTAAGAAGCCTAAGTTTGCCTTGACCATGCTCAGGTTGATAACAAAAAACAAAAATGAGAAAGCTGGAAACCATTTCATTTTTCTTCCAAGAACGATAATTTTTCCTATTTCACTGCTTCTATAGTTTTCCCATCAAGGCCTTAATATTTTACTTATATGTAACAAAAAACTTTTAAAAAATATATATCCTAATAATAACCAATTACCAAGACACCAGCGGCCATATCCCATGGTTTCAGACGATATTCCCAATATGCTTCCACAATCCCCAGAGCTACATGGCACATGTCCACTGCCGCAGCACCAAGCCTTCTCACACCCTGTAAAAGTGCCAAAAAGGAGGGAGGGAGGGAGGGAGAGAGATGGGGTAGACATAAGATCTTCCACAACCTTAACTGACCTAATTTTGAACTTGGGACAAAAGCATCAGCATACCCGGCTGATGTCAGTAAATTCCTTGAATAAATCTATATTGGTTGCCCATGCATCATCATGTTCATAACCAAACCCAGTCACAAGAAGGGATCGCTCCAACTACAAAAGCAACTAAAAGAAGGTGAGTTATAATGGGACAATTTAGCCTTTCAAAGATTGTGGATTGGCAGTTTAAAACCAGTTCACATTTTTTCACTCCATTTTCCTTTCCAAAGGTCACAAGCAGTCTCTGGAAGTGTAAGAGAAGCAACATAATCAATTTCATAAAAAGATGGCACACTCAATGAACACAAACCAAGAAGCAATTGAAAAGCTCATGCTTTGCCAAGTTCCTCAAATCCAAAAGCCACACACATAATGAGACAAGGTTGTGTGACACATGCCAAGACATTTACTCTTTCAATGTGTATCACTACCATAAAACGGAGAGAAAAGAATCACACAAGAATATGGAGTGAAAACCCACAAATTGCAACTATTTTGAGTCAAACAGTTCAGCCTAATAAAGCACAAACCTTATCAGTTTGACTAACATGAACTTTTTGCCCATTACAAAATGCACCCGCACCTATAATCATGAGGATTAGACATTCAGCCATAAAAATATATTCCACTCTTATCATCATAGAACATTTTATATATGTTCAAGTAAAACCTTCTTACCAGCAGCTGCAGTAAATGTGCGTGTATTCCAACATTGAGGGCCCCCAACAAATTCTACCTATAACATAAAAGACAATGCCATCTTTCCAGTCATTCAGTAGTACAGAATTTATTCATCTGTAAGTTTTCTCTAAAACTCATCCTACCTTGAGTAGTTCTACTTCTACCAGTCCGCATTTGTTATAATCGATTTGGTTGTCTTACCTCTAGGAAGGCTTAAACATTTACCATTTCATATAACAAGCGAACATCCAGAATTTATTACCTACATGATGCTCAGATGAATTATCATTTTTCTCTGATAAAATTTATTAGAGAATTTCACCTCATGTGCCATAATAAAATTATGCAGATGAGCGTTAGAAGCTATATAGGCGGAGATTAAATACCACAGCAGCAGCAGCCGGCTTTCCTCTAAACAGAACTCCCACGGAGACTGCAAAGCTAGGGTAGCAATGAGCAAAATTTGTAGTCCCATCTGCGTAAATATCAGTTGTAAGATGGTTTCAACTCCAAAAAGTTGGTTTTTATAATGAGAAGTAAATGCTGACAGCTAAAACAGTATATGGGATAACCACAAAAAACATGAATATGTGTTAACACAACCAAGTTTTCAGTAACAAGGCGTATTTTAGTGCACCTCAAGGCTCAAGCTTCGGCTACACATGGTGAATGCAGAAGAGAAAAGCAATGAAGTTTCAAAGTCCAATTTGAATACTTCAAAAAACTTAATAGGAAAAGCTTCCTGATAGATTAACCACACAAATTTAAAAGTGCTCTGCGGAATAATTGATCAAAATTCCATCCCCATAATACTTTATTCATATATATTTAAAGCCTCCTATTTAATTTCACTGGAGATGCATAATTCATTAGCTGCATTCTTTTGCCCAAAAGGAGAAAACATAAAGGAAGAAAGAGAGAGAAAGAGAGGAGAATATGGACTTATAGGACCCTGAAAATCTGGAAACAAAAGTTACCCCCCAAGGCGTAAACTACTCCTCAAGCATAGCATCATGGATGTAAGACTTTTACAAGACAATTTAGTTTAGCAAGCAAGCAAATAAAGTTTCAAGTAGTTTTCCTGCGCAAGCAACTTAATTACATTACACATAGTTGCCAATAACTTAATAGGTTTCTGGGGAATGGTACTGTTGTTCGAACCTCTAAAAATTGTAGGCATGGAGTAAGTAGTAGGACTGTGAAATGGTGTCATTTACAAAACTTGGTCAAAATAAAAAATGAAGTTCTCAAGTTCAAGAGAATTAGGCGAATATAAGGGACAGAGATCCGACCTAAGGGATCTATGCACCAAAGATAGTCGGACGATGAATCCCCAATTAGCCCTCCCTCCTCCCCAAGAATGAGGTGATCTTCAAAATTCTTTCTCACAACCTCTAGAATAGCAGACTCACTCATTTTATCGGTGCTGCAAGTAATTTCAAACTGATAGTGTCAACTTAGAAGAAAAATAAGAAAGGAAAGAATGATGCAAGGGAAAGAAGGGGAAAAACCCAAAAGGAAAAGATATAAGCTTTAGAGACTACAGTCAAACTAAAAGGAAAGTTTTAGGCATAAGTGAAACTGTAAAGTAGTCAATCATAAATGTCAAATACATATAAGTGGTTAAACCAAAAATGGAAGACAACATGTATCAGATAGCACGGGTGAACCTATTAGAACCATTGCAGTGAATATAAAGCAATAACAAAAGAAGATAGTAAGAACAAATCCAAACATAAAAGATAAAATATATATATATATATATATATTGTCCTACGATACAGTTGTCATTGTTACCAACGAAAATCACCCTAATAGCATCACCCCACTAACATCATTGCACCATGAACCAATTCCAATGCCACCACACGACCTTAACCACTAATAATAGCACCACATTTTCACTTCAGCATCCACAGTGCTTCTACCTCCTCTTTCAACTTCATCATGTAGGTAGAAGATGTCATTTGGGATCTATCACTTGCCATTTTATCAACTTCCATACCAAATTCATTTTATATGGTTGGAAGATTTCAGTTTGACCAATTCTTATCACTACTACTCCTGTTAGCTACACAATAATCTTATTTCACCATTCAAGTGTATCTTGGACCATATATTCCATGGAGATTTCGGGCAAGATATACCTTTCAGCAACTTGGATCATGCTTTATTTGTTTTTTGTTATTTTTGTAATTCCGTCACTCCAAATCAAATCACTCCTCACTCATGCTTTCATAGCACTTTATTACACATGACTAAAACATCTAAGATGCTTTCTTCATCTTGTCCTTAAAGAGTGGTATATTGCTCTTTTTAGCATTTCAGACATGGATCAATACTTCATTTTTATCTTGTATATAAGATTAGCTTTTTCATTCCTCCATGGCACTTTATTACACACGACTAAAATACCTAAGTTGCTTTCTTCATCTTTGCCTTAAGGAGTGGTATATTGTTCTTCTAGCATTTCAGACATGCGATCAATTTTTCATTTTTATCTTGTATTTAAGATTATCGTTCTCATTCCTTCATAGCTAGAAGAATTTGGAATTAGCGATATTTACAACCAAGACATAAATTGGCTAACCAATTGAGGATATTTTGATATATCAATAAGTACCAACCCCATCTCTGGGAAGCTGATAGAGTTCTGAAGCTTCCTCCTGCAACTTAAGTCCCACCATTTCAATGTTATCAGCATAAATCATGATTAGATGATAATCGGCCTTGAAAGACACATAGAATTAATAGTTTATGCAAGGTGCAAAGACATCCAGAGAGTCCAAGGCTGTTTTTTCGTATATCTATTGAGAACTCAAGCAAATTCGTGAGATAAGTAAGAACATTTTATGAACAGATAGGCAAAATCTTAGAGCAATTTTAAGTGGGAAGTACCCTCGTTAAGATTAGTATATTTAATGACTACAAACCGCAACAGAAGGATAAAAGCATACATTTAAGATTATTAGAACTCCAAAACAGTTGGTCTTACTCAGTCACCAAATCAGTGAGTCCTTTATAGGTAATATTTCGAGGCTTATTCACAGCATCCATCACGACCTGATAGGAACAACAGCAATAATGAATAAATAAACAGACAATTTACAATAATAAAAAAATAAAAATAAAAAAAACTTAATTCAAATGGCCCTCATTGATGCATTCCTGGACCAACTTAAATTACGAAAGAAAGTTGATGGGACCCTGACACTTACCAGAAAATGGTATATGACAGCTTTCTCATAAGACCGTGTGAAAAAAGGATGTGCAATGGATTATTGATTCAATACAATTACATACTCAATAACCATCTAAAACCCATATTTGTATTCCCTAGTCATTACAAAAAGGTAGGCATATATCTGTAGTCATCGCAAAAAGGGGTGTGTGTATTTTCTAAGAAGGTTGTTACCTAGTGCTACTAATCACTAATGGAGGCTTCTGCGAAATGGGTGTGTTCATTCTCAGACTTGAACCCTCATTCTAACACTCGGTAGCAGAAATTGTACATTTCACCAAGCTATTGATAGTTGTGACACACAAGGTTTAGGATTTATTGATTCCTTAGTTAACTTCAGCTAGAGGGTTCAAATAGGTGCATTAGAATCTATCAATTGGCAGTGTTAAAATGCTTCAAACAATCACGAGGTAAAATAATAACAATAAAGTTTTTCCCTTTCAAGGACATCCACAGCAGCTTATACAGAACAATGATATACATGTGTGTGTATACATATATATATATATAGAGAGAGAGAGAGGCATACATACCTGAGCACCAGTTTTGGCCGCCAATTCAACCACTTGGAGGAGGTTATGGGAGGGAATGGGACCAGTAGATTGAGCACCAATTTTGGTGTAGTGATTCCCAATTTCTGATAAAACAGCTTTTGGGGGTGTGGAGATGCTTCTGCCATGTTTGAGATTGAAGGGTTGCGAATTGAATGGAGGCAAACACAGTTTTGGGTGATAAAATGGTAAAATTGATGTGGGTTTTGGGGAAATTCTCAAAGGAATGACTGAAGAAGTTGAGACTAGACATCTACTACTGCCCATTGGAATCCAAACTACTGTGTGTATGTGTGTGTTTCAAAGGCAGATTGATGGTTTTTTTGGTCTTTGTATAATTGTATTTACATTTGCACCCACCACTCGGTTCTGGTGAGTGGTGACTGCTGTGGCAGTGGCACACATTTTGTGTATCAAAGAATGCAATAAAATTATGGGTAAAATGCAGAAAAACCCCCTGAACTATTGACCTTTTTGTCACTAACATCCCTGTACTTTAAATAATCCCCTTGAATTATTAATTTATTGCAATTAACCCCCATTTCATTTTAAAAGACTATTTTATCCTTTCTTTTTAAATTTATTCATTCTTTAAATTATACCAATATTCTTTTATCTTATTTAAGATATTAATAATACCATTCACCTTAATTGTATTAGACTAAATACATACTCAAATAAATAAATAAATGTTATAAGTTGTAATTATTTTTATAAATAATTAACTTGCTATTAAAATTTAGATTGATTTAAATAATAAAATATTTATCTTAAGTTTAAACCTTTTTACCGTAAAATAAAAAGTAAATATAATTTTTTTTAAATTACTTAAATAATAGACACATTTTTTTCCATGTAATATACTTAAAGTTTGTTAACTAATGATTTAATCATTTTAAATATTTAATTTAATTAAATTTAAAAAAACTAAAAGCTTTATTTAATAAATAAACTTTAAGAATTATGTATTTGTTTATGAATATTTAAGTGGTGAATATATGATCAAATTAATATTAATTATTTTGTAATCTATGTTAACAACTAATAAGAAATGTATTAAGCATAATTCAATAAAAAGGGTATTTTGGTCATATTATGAAAAAAAATCAATACAATGGAGCATTTTGCAACAAATTGCTATAGTTTAGGGGGTTTGTTGCACAAAATACAGTTCAGGGGGGTTATTTGCAAAAATGGCCATAGTTCAGGGGGGTTTTCTGCATTTAACCTTAAAATTATTCATTACCTTATATAACACGTGAGATACATGTGATTGATTTTTTATTTTTTTTTCAATCTTTAATAATTTTTGGTAATTTATTACTTCATTTGCACAAAATTTGATTAAAATGATAAATTAAAGATTGGTGTGTGATAATTGACATATTTAATTGAAAATATGGTCTTTTGAAATGATTTATTTCTTTTAATAAAGTACTATAATCAACTTTGATAAAGTTACATCAACGTAAACAAAGAAAGATTATAATAGAACAACCTTTAAAAAAAACTACTTAATAAAGAGGAAATTATATATAATATAAACTTGGTGAAGGTAAACTAAAAATTGAGCTTTCTCATATATTTCAATAACATTTGCATAATTGGAGTATTGAACTGCATGAAGCATTGACCCAAAAAAAAATCATCTTATTACTACTAAATTTGATTGAGTTTTGAAATATCTCATTACTTTATGTTGACACCCTAAATGAGCCAACACATGGCAATGAAAGCGGACCGAAACTAGGCCGAAAATTGGGCAGAACTGGGCTGATTTTCGGACCAGAAATTGGGCTGTTTTCAGGCCTAATTTGGGCTGGAAACTGGGCTGCAAAGCGGGCTGAAAATGGGCCAAAACTGGACTGTTTCGGACCTAAACTGGGCTATTTTTCAGGCTGGAATTTGGGCTTAAACTGGGCAGAAATTGGGCTGCGAAATGGGCCAAAAAATTGGCCAAAACTGGGCTGGAATTTGGGCTGCGAAAATGGGTTAGAAGATGGGTTGAAAATGGGTCATATCATGAAGTTAATTAAAACTAAAAGATTACAAAGTTTGTGGACCATTGGACACTTTTGAAAAAGAAATGTAGTTGAGTTGGTTAAAGTGTTTAGATATGATTAGAATTTAGGTGTTTTTATCTTTTATTTATTTGTTTGTTTATTTCTAGTTTATCTTTAGTTTCATTATAAATAATGTACGTATACCTCTGTTACAGAGGTCCACGACCAAATACACTTTTATCATTATGCAATCATTTATTTTATTTGTACTGTCCCTTTCAATTCATTTACATTCTCAGTCATTTATTTGATTTCCTTCAATATCAATTTATTTCAATTCCTGTCATTGCACTTTTCAATTCATTTCGCAATTTCTTTTGGTTACCCAAAAGTCCTCTTTGTTGAGGCAATCAGAACCCTTCACGAGAGTTGAGTTCTCTTTCTCGTAAATCGCCTAATTCTACTCCACATGTTCAAAAGAGACGAAGATCCGTTCCTTTTGAACCGGTTGAACTCCGTCACCGGTTCTGGCACGCCCGCACCCTACGGATACGAAGAAAATTATCGGCCCTACTATTCGGCCGATGCATATTATTTTTCAGAATCCCACGAAAATCATGATTATTATCGTCCCTGCTATTCGGCCGATGATGATTATTATTTTTCGGAGCGAACAATTGGCACGCCCGGTGGGACACCACTAGGTAGCCGAGAGAATTGCAGCATGCCACCACAAGGTTCAAAGGCCGCACATGTAGATGAAATCCTACAGTTGTGGGAAATCGCTCGACAAGTGCAAACAAATCTTGCTAAGGAGAAAGCACAGAGGCTTCAAAGGCAAGTTGAAATTGCT
This sequence comes from Cornus suecica, assembly GCA_963922005.1. NCBI lineage: Eukaryota > Viridiplantae > Streptophyta > Magnoliopsida > Cornales > Cornaceae > Cornus > Cornus suecica. Next base: position 81,989,553 of record OY998241.1, read on the forward strand.
AAATTAAGGCAAGATTTGAAAAAGATAGTTGATATCAATCTATCCAAGAAAGTATTGCCCGAAACTCAGCCAATTGGAAGGGTTTCGGCTAGTGAAGATAATCTAGCCAAAAATACGAAAATAAATCTGGTCAAAATTGCAGTGGTAGAAACTGGTTTTTCAGCAGCAAAAATGGCAGTAGCTGATGTCGAAATGGCAGTGGCCAATATTAGACCTCCAGCGACTAAAATTGGCTTTAAAGCGGCCAAAAATAGTTGGTTTTCGGCCGATGAGAAAAATATGATTGAGGGCGAAACTTCATATTTTATAATTTCAGCAAATACAACTGAAATTATAAAAAGATATAAACTTTCAAGAGTAGTTGCCGTGAAAATTTTTCATGGGTTTTGTGTCGTTCTTCGAATGGAATCGGCAGTAAGATCGGTTAATATGAGTTTGCACAATTGTTTAATTTCGGCCGGTCGTATTTTCTCCCTACTTCAAGAGTTTGAAGTTTTGAGTGTTGGGGTCTTGTATGGGTTCATTGATCCACTATCGATGAACTTTAATTTTTTTAGTTAGAATTAGGATTAGGGGAATAAAGACCACTTTATTGTTGGTCCTAAACAATAAAGCACTGAGCTAACTCAATTTTATTTTTCTTTCCAAGTGGCGGACTCGGGGGGCAAGGAAAGTTGATACAAGCATGTGTTGGCATCATTTTGGGCTAAAGAAAATTCCAACAATCATATTTTCGAGCAAAAATGGTGTTGGAATTGGGGGGCATTGTTGACACCCTAAATGAGCCAACACATGGCAACGGAAGCGGACCGAAACTAGGCCGAAAATTGGGCAGAACTGGGCTGATTTTCGGACCAGAAATTGGGCTGTTTTCAGGCCTAATTTGGGCTGGAAAATGGGCTGCAAAGCTGGCTGAAAATGGGCCAAAACTGGACTGTTTCGGACCTAAACTGGGCTGTTTTTCAGGCTGGAATTTGGGCTTAAACTGGGCAGAAATTGGGCTGCGAAATGGGCCAAAACTGGGCTGGAATTTGGGCTGCGAAAATGGGTTAGAAGATGGGTTGAAAATGGGTCATATCATGAAGTTAATTAAAACTAAAAGATTACAAAGTTTGTGGACCATTGGACACTTTTGAAAAAGAAATGTAGTTGAGTTGGTTAAAGTGTTTAGATATGATTAGAATTTAGGTGTTTTTATCTTTTATTTATTTGTTTGTTTATTTCTAGTTTATCTTTAGTTTCATTATAAATAATGTACGTATACCTCTGTTACAGAGGTCCACGACCAAATACACTTTTATCATTATGCAATCATTTATTTTATTTGTACTGTCCCTTTCAATTCATTTACATTCTCAGTCATTTATTTGATTTCCTTCAATATCAATTTATTTCAATTCCTGTCATTGCACTTTTCAATTCATTTCGCAATTTCTTTTGGTTACCCAAAAGTACTCTTTGTTGAGGCAATCAGAACCCTTCACGATAGTTGAGTTCTCTCTCTCGTAAATCGTCTGATTCTACTCCACATGTTCAAAAGAGACGAAGATCCGTTCATTTTGAACTGGTTGAACTCCGTCACCGGTTCTGGCAAGCCTGCACCCTACGGATACGAAGAAAATTATCGGCCCTACTATTCGGCCGATGATTATTAATTTTCGGAATCCTACGAAAATATTAAGTATTATCGGCCCTACTATTCGGCCGGTGATGAATATTATTTTTTGGAACAAACACTTTCAAATCACAATGTAAAAAAGGTGAAATGTTACCATTAAAATGCATACAAAATTATCTATATAACATAAAGATAAATTACATAGTTTAAGTAATAAAATATTGACAAATCTTTTATACTGAAATACATGGTAATGTAAGATTTTGGGCATTAATTGATTATTATTTATTATGATTGAGACCCAATATAGAATGCCGGATATTCTATTTTGAATGTGATTATAAAGTTTGAATTATGACGTACCTTAATCACATGTATATAGTAATATTGAGATATGGATAAAACAAATATATATACATCTTCTTTTTTCTTGGTCACCAAGATTAAGTAAAGGTTGTATCGACTCACAGTTCCAAATCAAGAAATATCTTTCGCATGTATGATACAAATCTATTATATGACATATGTAACATATGTGTTACATATGTCATATAACTACGTTATTATTATTATTATTATATTGTATCCTATGAACTTGCATGATATTATTGTATCCTATGAACATGCATGAATTACATTTGTCATTTAATTCTTCTAACAGGTAATTCATCAACAATATTTGTATATTAGATAAAAATTGAAGCTGAGAACAACAAATTATGTCGATCTAAATAAACACTAAAATATAGTTTAAACACACTTAAATCCTTAAAATAGTACCTTTACAAATCATAACCAAGAAAAACATAGGTCGAATATATATTTATGAAGGCCATTAGGGAATGGATTAGAGGCCTCCGGCTATAATATGGAAGTGAACTAATTTCTTAATTAATTTGTAAGGTGATTAGTACTCATGAAATATATATATATAGGGACAACCATTTCTAACAATAGAAAAAGAAAAATAGATGGAATATATATATATATATATATATATATATATATATATGAATGAAGGTCATTAAGGGAATAAATTAAAGGGTATCGGCTAGTAATATGGCAGTGAACTAATTTCTTAATTAATTTGTAGGGTCTATATAATGTGATTATGTCGTTTGTGTCTCCTATGCTGATCTTGCTATGCATGCAAATCACAATGGAAAACATGTTTAACCCTTTTTCAGACTAATTATTGGACATTAATTTGTGTAAATTAATCTTAATGATTAGTGCCTGATTTTTACACAATTGAAATTGAGAAGTTACACAAGAAGAGGGCAAATATATATACTGTATTATATATATATAGTTCTCCCCTTGTGCTTTTGCCAGATCTATTCACTATGGCTTGTTGCAAAGGAACCACAGGAATCAAATATAATTATTCAATGCTAGAAATAAACATTCAATTTGTTTATAGAACCACTTCATGTTTGAGAGAAGAACTGATAAAATTAGTTTCTATGTCAATTAATCAAGGTAGTAATTCCTGAAAAAGAAGAAGGTCAAACCAATAGCAAAGCCAAGAATTAGAACCAATTTTATATCTCAATAACTATTACAACACCTATTTGATTTGATTCTTTTTCAGTTTCTGGTAAGCAATTAAAATCTGATAATTTATAAAAACCGTTTAATTATAATTTATTAGAACTAAGGCGGGGTTGAATAGGCTTTTTATGAATTAATTGACAAATTAAAATATTAATTGCTGAAAAGTCAATTTTAATTCAATTATTTAATAATGCAAACCACGCAATAATAAATTTAGGTGCAGAAAATAAAGCAGAGACGACGCCAATATTTTTACATGAAAAACCTTGGAAACGTTCCAAGTAAAAACCACGGATACCCTCCGGTATCGATGCACTATGAATCAAGAAGTACACAGATTTTATGAAGTTATGACTTACAAAATCACTCTGACTTGTCTCTTATCACTCGACGTCTGAAAAACTTGAATCACTCGCGCTACCACGAAGCTCTCGCTCCGATCTCCATATTATGACGGCTTCGCTTCTCAACGGATCAAAGAATTACGAAGCCTCCTGCTTCGATCTCCATACTCATACGGCTTCGTTTCTCAACGGATCAATGGAACCACGTTGCACAAGGTGGTGTAATGATCTTTCAACAACTAGATCATTCAATTGTGCATAAAGACCTTCAGTGTTGAAACACAATTGAATAACCTTCACAAAACAGAGAAATTCCTTGATATAAGATGATCAAACAATCTTTTTATTTTTTCTCTCTCTCTGCAAACACATCTAATCTAATAAGAATTGCAAAGATCTCACAAAAGTCACACTATTCTCTTTGGTTTAACTCATATAAATAGAGAAGAGTTGTCCAATTAATGATAATAATTATTTTCCTTTCAGGATTCGTATTTTTACCATTAAGTCTTCCAAATATAGACTAATATATCCAATATACCAATAATAACTTCTAACTATGTCCTTAAGTGAATATGAGTCATTATTGCATCAAAACAAGCCTTAATTAAAAACTGAAGTCGATCACCGAATTGTTCTTCGAGTACTCATTAAATTCAATTTTCCAGTACTCGGTAGAAATTTCACCAAGTACTCAGTGAAACTCTAATGGCGTGGCATAGTGCACCATGGCGCGTCAACCTTACTAGAATTGCTCCATCATCCGCGTTAAGATGCGACTCGTTGAGTACTTGGTAAATAGGAACTTCGGTAGTTCAAAACTTTGAGTACTCGGTAAGAACTCGACAGTTTCAACTTGATCAACTTCTTTTTATTTCCAATGTTGCATCCAATCAACTTTCTTTCACAACTCTTATGTTCTTCATCACTTAAAACTTGATTTGTACCATTCATTGATTTTTATTTGACTTGTCAACTTGATTAATCCGAATCAAAAATCTCAACTCTCAACATAATTTTTGATCAGAAACATACCATTACAAATAAATGTTCTAACATAATGGATGAATAATTAAATATTTAATATCCTTGTTAAAGAATAGCTGGTCATAAGAATGAGACGAGCATAAATGGATAATTAAACGCAGGTGTCCTCGACCAAAAATTATACATATATATTTAAGTGAGAAGCTGAAAATGCTAATGTGGACATGTAATAATCAACAGGTGCATTATTATTCAACCACCGCATGACGAACCTTAATGAAATGAAGATTGAACTACTGGAGCTAAATTACAAGGCAAAATGGATGAATAATTAAATATTTAATATCCTTGTTAAAGAATAATTGGTCATAAGAATGAGACAAAAGCATAAATGGATAATTAAACGCAGGTGGCCTCGACCAAAAATTATACATAAATATTTAAGTGAGAAAATGAAAATGCTAATATGGACATGTAATAATCAACAGATGCATTATTATTCAACCACCACATGACCAACCTTAATCAAATGAAGATTGAACTAATGGAGCTAAATTACAAGGCAAAGCCATGTGAGTGATCCATTAATCAAGCCATAAAGAAAAGTTGCATGTGGTCCTTCCGTTTTCATTAGGGACTTGTTTGTATGTCATTGTTTGTCAACACCATGGACACAAAAGACAGAAAACTACCCAAAGCTAAAGACAAAAGGGTGCCCTCAACTTATTCCACCTAGTGCGTTTGCCAGAATCGCATGATAATCTAACATATGCTTGTAAGAATAAAAAAAAAAAAACTTACTCCACCAACCTGGCCAATATATACCCATATGATATGTATATATATATATACATACATACACCCACATCCAAGGCTGGCTGACGCCGGACAGAATAGAGATTATTCTGCAGGCTAGCGCAACGGGTAATTTGCAAGAAAGAAAAGGGAGAAATTCGACCCAAAATTCAGAGAACACTCTGGAATTTTATATAATTATGTATAATCAAGAATGAATAAAAACAACCCACAAGCCGGGTATAAATAGCTGAAAATCGCCCCTAATGGGATTTTTGCCAAAAATAGCAAAACCCTAAAAGTCCTACCAAAACAAAACATGGAAAAAAATAAAAAGATTGCCAAAAATCTGGCCCAAATCGGGTTCAGAATCATCTCCTAATTGACAAATAAAAAATTACCATAAGTAGTAAAAAATAACTAAAAATAAAGAATCGAAAAGGAAAACAGCGGATTTGGGGCTCGAAACGATGTGCACCGAGCCATGCTTGGTGGCCACGACGTCCGCGCCGAGATTAGCTTTCCGAATTGGGGTCACGGGCGCGAATCCGACACTCGTAGCTCCAGTTATGGCAAAA